>CM017764.1:27000722-27563612 GCA_008009225.1 Acer yangbiense
AAAGGATGTGCATGACTTTATAGTCAATGTGAAAGCTCCATGAAGAAGAAAGATAGAGTTCTAAGGATTTTAGAGAAGAAAATCTAGAGCTTTCAACATACAATGACTCTTTAAGGAAGCAAAGGAGAAGATGGATCTTAAGGACAACTTTGAAAGTTTTAAAGCTCTAAGTTAAAGAATGAAAAAGAGATTCAAAGGTTAAAGGAAGAACTACTTAGGCTTTCAACACAAGTTGATCACTTGAATGATGAAGTGGTAAGATCCATGGTGGAAGAATACAAGCTAAAAGATGAGCTAGCTTTGTCTAAGAGAATGAAGAGGGTTTGAAGAGAGCTTGTTGAAGCCAATAGTCATTGACTAGAATGACCACAAGCACCAAGAAGCTTGACAACATACTTGGTGTAGGAAAATCCCTTGTGACAAAAGAGGTCTTGGATTCGAAGTGAGCAAGGATTGCTCTATTCCTAAGAAGACCGTCTTTGTGAAGAGTTTGGGTAAGATAGACGTCACCGTGCAAACTCCTAGGAAGAAGTTAGAACTAGGACATGTTCAAAAATGCACAAGTGAAGGTGGTGAAAGCAAGACAACCCCAGCTCAACGGATTAGAGCCTCCTCGAGTCAACTCTCCTCAACAATGACTCACTATGAAAAGAGGCAAAACATGCTACCGTCATCCAAGGAGCAACCCTTCCGGTTTAATCACATAGAAGACATGAACCGGCTCAACACCAAGGAGACATCAAATGCATGATGAGTCTCCAATGACTTCACACGGATATGGTATGAATTCTTACTTTGTACCACTTGTCATATATGTGTGGGTTATGGGCATATTGGCCTACGTGCTTAAGTACATTAAGCATTATAGGATTAATAGCATGATAGAGAAAAAGAGGCTAAGAAAACCCAATTGCATGAGCCTAGGAAATCCTTTGTCAATAATCCTAGGTTATGAATGACATGCAACCCTTGACCACTAGGAAGAAAAAAGTTATATCTATGTGGGTAAGGAAAGATGAACCCGCTTGCTACGAGACTAACAAGTCTCAAATAGGTTCAACTAAGTCCAATGGACTTGGTAGGTCCATAGGACCTCATGCACTTCATTAATGAAGGATGATACTAACCCCATATGGGGAACTCAAGCAAAGAGAGCTATTTTTGCATTCTAGTCACTTGCAAAAAAAAAAAAAAAAAAAAAAATTGAAAAATCTTATGCTTCTTTGTTGATTGCTTGAGTAAGCTTGGTTGCACATATGTATATATGTTTTCAATTCAATAAGTGTGAACCTTACTTGTTTACAATCCATGTCATATTTATGTTCAAACATGCATTTTGGACTAGGAGATTTTCATAGGAAGTATGATATGATTGACCTTTAATTATCTCCATGACATGATGATTCTTTTATAACTTGCTAATGTCTTATGAAAAGCATGAAATTCATGTACATGCTCAAATGAAAAAGCATGAATTGATAATTGCATTCTTAAATGCAAAAACTTGTGTGGAAAAATTTATGAGACTCAAATGAAAAAGGATCTTGTATCCATTCAAGGATTTTACAATCCAAATGTCTCTCTTTCTTTATTGGTTGAACATGTCTACTATCATACGGGTTTCATTCCCGGAAAAATCAAATAGGGTGCAAAGTTTCTCATGACATGTTTAGCTTATAAAGTTGGATATAGTTGTTCTTAAATTGAAATCAATGAAATTTCTTTATCCTTGCTTCTCTCATGACAATGGTGAAATTGGTTTGAATTCCTATTAGAAACCTTTGTCATTTGCTTTGCCAAATAACATGGTATTTTGGACTTGAATGCTATATGTCTTGTATGCAAAGCATTTTTGATTCACACATTTTTATTCTAATAAATCTCCTCGTTTCTCTCCGATTAATTGAGATTGCATAAAGTGACTTATATTGATTATGCAAATATCTAGAATGCTACTATCTCTCTTTGCCTTGAGTAACCCGGTTGGGGACTACTCCTTTGTCTATATCATGACAAAAAGGGGGAGTAGGTTGTGGTAAGGGGAGTTGCAAATTGTAGTAGCAATTGTGCATGTTGGGGAGAATACTTATTGAGGGGGAGTAACCCTTTGAGGGGGAGCATTTGCACATTCATACATTGCATGATGTTGTACTTAAATTCTTAAATGCAAATGCTTGTTTTATCTCACCTGATTCATCTCACCTTTTCTTGTTTTGGAAAGTTTAGAAACCTTGTTTCAGGGAATGATTGTTCTACAAGAGATTAAAGACTTCAAGATTTATTTTTTATATATCTCTTTGTATTGTAGAAAATCATCATTGACCCATAGGTTTATTTTGTTGTGAGGAATCAATGTGAGTGGTGGTTTTGTCACGAAATAGCCAAAGGGGGAGATTGTAAGGATTCCCGTTTTGTTGATTGGCTTATTTCGTGGACAAACCACGTGTTGGGGATTGTATGTAAGGGTAGCTTAAGTGATAGATATTCAAGTTCAAGACCCTCTCATGTCCTCAAGGTTGATAAGCACCAAAGGTAAAATTCTATGTGCTTAATTTGCTTTGAAGAGATTAGAAGCACACACACACTCACATCTCATGCTTAATTCATTTTCTTGTATGTTGTGTATGTGTTGTCATATTGTGCTCATTAATGTTCATTAACATCTCTTCTTGCATGTTAGTTTGATTGCATCTTGCATATCCAATTGCCTTGTCATGCTTAGACTTAGGATTGCATTTTTGCATTGGGCGCTCCCAAAAGCGCTCTACAGAAGCGCTGTACGAACAGCGCCCATTGAGCGCTGTTCAAACCTAATCGATTTAATTCGGTTGCTGTTGGGTCGCTGTACAAAGCGCTCTATGTACAGCGCCACTCTGTTTTCCCGTGAGAACAGATTATGGGCGCTGTACAAGAGGCGCTCTACGTACAGCGCCCAAGGCAATATTGAGGCAAACTTATCAAAACGACCACACCTTGTTTTGGCCTCCTATATATATGCCACTTTGACTTTAGGTCAACAAGAAGAGTTCATATTCAGATTTCATACTTAGGATATTTTTCAAAGAGAAGAAAAATTCCAAGAACTCATTTTTAATCACTCAAACACTTTTTCATGATCTTCAATCATCATATAGCATCAACTTTGATCATATAGATGACATCTTGCATGGATTCTTCATCATACTTTGCTTGGTAAGCTTTTCACTAATATCTTACATATTTTGTGTTTCTCTTAACAAGCAATCTCATTTAATTACTTGTATGTTATTTTATATACCATGAATACAAGTTTGAGATTAGTATGATGTATGTTTGAGAAGTTGTATTGTGATAGTTAATTAGGTTTTGTGCTTAATCTTGATTAGCTAAGCTATTTGACATGTCATCTAGCCATTTATATCTAGGATTGTTTTAATTGCAAAATAATTATCCTAGATAAGCATATAGAGTAACCTAGCTCTAATTTGCATTTTGAATATTCATACATATTCACTTAGGTTTGTTCTCTTCATTGAGAAGTAAGTCTTGGGGCTAAGAGTGCTTAGGCCTCAAGCAAATTGGAATAGGGTTGCTAATAAAGGCCCGCTAGGTAGAAGTGAGGGGTTACAGACCGGAGTGTTAGACGAGGTCTACATAGGTTGTAAACTTCATTTCAATTAGTGATTTCGAGTTCCGAGTGTGGCGCACTATACAGCCCGTGGTTTTTCCTAGTGGTTGGGTTTCCACGTATATATCTTGTGTTATTTAAATTCCGCACATATTACACTTGATATATTATTTTGACTAGTTAGGGGCATTTTCGTAAAATTGACTTGCATGCGAAAATTGGGTAATATTTGATAAAATCTATTCACCCCTGAAAAGAATACGGCGTGTTCTAAATATATAAAGCTAGAGGGGGGGTGAATAGATTTTAACTATTATTACCCAATTTTCGCATGCAACCAATTTTCGCATGCAAGTCAATTTTACGAAAATGCCCCTACTAGTCAAAAATACATACAAGTGTAATATAGTGCGGAATTTAAATAACACTTGATGTATACGTGGAAACCCAACCACTGGGAAAAACCACGGGCTGTATAGTGCGCCACACTCGGAACTCGAAATCACTAATTGAAATGAAGTTTACAACCTATATAGACCTCGTCTAACACTCCGGTCTGTAACCCCTCACTTCTACCCAGCGGGCCTTTATTAGCAACCCTATTCCAATTTGCTTGAGGCTTAAGCACTCTTAGCCTCAAGACTTACTTCTCAATGAAGAGAAACAACCTATGTGAATATATATGACTATTCAAATAACAAACAGGCTAGGTAACCTTAGATGCTTATCTAGGATGATGATATAATCAATTTAATCAACCCTAGATATCAATTGCTAAATGACATGTCAAATAGCTTAGCTAATCAAGATTAAGTAAAACCTAATTAGCTATCACAATCAACACTCAATCATTTTCATCACAAATAATCTCTAACTTGTATCTAGCATATAATCAAAAGCATACAAGTAATTAAAGAGATGTATTAATATGAAAAACACTAAAGTAATATGAAATTAGTGAAGAACATACCAAATAAGATGTGATGATTCAAAACCATGCATGGATCAATTCTATGAAGGCATAGAAGATCAAATATGAAATTTGATGCAAAAGGGATTTGATTTGAGTGTTTAAAGTTGAGTTCTTGATTTGATTTTTTCTCAAAAATCTCTCTTGAAAGTTTAGGGTTCTAATGACTCAAAGAACTTTATCAGAGAATGAGAAAATAATATATTTATAGACATCAAGAATTGGGCATGTGAAAAGACAATTTTACCCCTGAAACGCACCGTTCGGTGATTTCAATCGGCGGCCAGGCCGCCGATGACGACCGCCGAATTGAGCTCGTGAAGAACAGAGCATCAACGGCGGTTTCATTCGGCGGTTTCATTCGGCGGTTTCGTGACCACCGATCCAACCGCCGAATCAAACCCGAGGGATTAAAATCGATCAGGTATGAACGGCGGTTTCGAACGGCGGTCGTGACCACCGATCTGGACCGCATAATTGCTTCAGACCAATCTGGACTGAAACGGCGGTTTCATTCGGCGGCCAGGCCGCCGATCATAACCGCCGATCACCAACAATGGTGAAAACCAAGGAGAAGGCCAAGGGCATTCTCCATAGGCGGTCTTCGCGCGAAACCAAGCACTCATTAGTGCAAGCGCGGACGTTTCCGAACAATGTCGGGAAATGAATTATAAGGCACATAAACACACAACAAGATATATCAACCAAAGTGCTAGTGTGTAAGGTGACATGTGAAGAGATGCACACAAATGCAAGTATGCTAAGTGTGTGTGTGCTTACTAAATCTCTTCAAAGAAAAAATCAAGCACAAGAATTTATACCTTTGGCGTGCTTGTCCCTTGAGGTCTTGAAAGGGCCTTCGAGCTTCAACCTTAAACATTTAGACTACCCTTACATTCACAACCCCAACATGTGGTTTGTCCACGAAATAAGCCAATCAAGATATGGGAATCCTTACAACCCCCCCCCCCCCCCCCCCCCCCCCCCCCCCCCCCTCTAGCTTTATATTATACACACCATATTCTTTTCAATCGTGTTTCCTACGAAAATGGATTAGTTAATTGTTCTTAATAAGTAGTATAGTTGTTCTTTCTTTCGTTGTTTTGCTCGAGGACGAGCAACAGATAGGTTTGGGGGTCTGATCGCGCTATGAATGTTCACATTTAGCGCCCCTAATTCCTACCTTTTGTGTTCGTATTCGAGCACTTTTGTGTGCATAACGTGTGTTTTTGTTAAGTTCAGGTAATTAGACCAGTCAGGAAGGTTTTTGCATCAAAATAGTTAAAAGAGGAGCAAAAACCAAGAGAAGAAGAGATGGCGGGTTCTGAAGGCGGGCACATGCCAGCCTTCCCGAAGGTCTAAAGTCGCCCTAAGCCAAGGCTAGTTACATGGCGGGTTCTGAAGGCGGGCTCATTCCAACCTTCCCGATGGTTTGAAATCGCCAGAAAGCAAGGCGGGTTCATACGGCGACTTCGTGAGGCGGGAAAAAGGCCGCCCATAGCTTTTCAGAAGCGCGGCTACTTCGTAACGGCGGGAAAGAAGACTCCGAGAAGCTTGCCGAAAGCAAGGCGGGTTCGCGAGGCGGGTTCGTGCGGCGGGAATGAACCCGCCCAAGACACGTCTAAAGGCCAATTTGTGTGTTTCTTGCCTCATTTGAAGAAAACATATATATACTTCTCTCTCCTGAGTGACAAAAAAGTGTGGAAAAAATATAGCATAGAATAGTTCTTAGTAGTTTTTGGTTAATTTATCATAGAATAGATTAGTGATTCAAGTAGTTCATCACTTGAAATCTTTGTAGCTTAAAGGTATTGATCTTAGTAAATACCTTGCTCATCAATCTCTTGAAAGTTATTTGTGATCAATTGGTTTGTATTGCTGTGGAGGAAGGAGAGGTCGGCCTTGATTCTTTGAAGGTAGTATTTCTTCCTTTTGTTCATTAATATGCTATATTCAATGATCATGTGTAACTAAACACTTTGTTGGGGAATTTATGAAAGTATTGATGTAATCACTTGTTACCACTTTTTCTTGTATGAATCACTTGTGTTTATATGCTTGAATTGATGAAATCATGCCATATATCTCATAAATCTTAGAAGCATGGAGTTGGTTATTGTAAAGTGATAAAATACTAGTTCATGATGTTTGAATTGAGTATGATTAGTAAAAACTCCGAGATTAGAATGTGTTGTTCATAAAAATCCTAAGAACACATTCTATGAATTTAGTTCCACAACTGACAGTCCTTGATGATGAATCTGAACCTCAGATGAGTTATTAAGTGGATGGTTGAGTGTACCAATTGTATAAATGGAACTACATGAGTGATTTGATCTTTGTTGCATGAAGGTGGTTATTTGTGGTGCATCATTACTAATTTCATACATTCCCTAGCATCTTAGCTTATCAATTATAATCGTTTATCATCACATTAGTTTAATTCCTTAGAACGATCACTAATTCTAGCATTTACCGGTTACTAGATTTCCCTGTGGACCGATACCCTTACTTTGTACACTATACTAGCATAACAACTTGTACGATTTGCAATAGGGTTATCAGACTCGCACGCCCCTTTAATACAACCGAGGTAGAATAGGTTAAATTATAGTGACATTTGTAGAACCGGTTTGGGCGTGTCAAAATCTTCACTTGAAAAGGATTTGTGTTTCCACCAATGACTCCTATCAATCTTTTGATTTCCAAACCCTAATCCAACTCTATAGTGTTTTAATCCTATTATGACTATATTAAAGACTTCCTTATTTGACTAGATAAATAAATCCCTTATTTATCTACTTACCAAATAAAGTCTTTTATATTTATTATACTACCACAATAGTATACTACTAAGAAACATATTTCCTAGTCAGAAAAAGATTTTGATTTTTAATTAAATAATTAATCAATTAATTAATTAATTTCCATTTAATTAAATAATGAAATAAAAAATAATATATTAGGCTTTTATTTAAGCCTTGCCGCCCATACACATATATATATGGCCCATATATTATTTTCTCATTTCATTTAATCCATTGGACCTTAATTAAAAGGCCCACATGTGAACTAGGTCCAATCTTACTAAAAGAAACAAGTCCACATGCCTTAATACAATTCTAGATGGACCCATAAATTAGTCCGGTAGAATATATCAAGTGATTCATGCAAGTCCGTGTGGATTGTGGATCTTGGCGGGCTATCTAATTTAAGCTTCAATAGACATAACCCAATCACAATCAACAAATGATTCACTTAGGTTCGATCTATTAATTTTAGTTGATTCCACTAAAGAACTAAAATTGCGCTCTTAAATATAGATAGAACAAGTAAATGTTTCTCATTCCTACCCTAGACAATCTTATAGGAGATGGTGAATCCTCGTGAAGAATATCAGTAATCGCCAAGAGCTCATAGACCGCCTATAGCTCATAGACCGCCTATAGCTCTCCAAGTTACCATATTTCCTCATATGACCACATTTTGAACTTGAATATATATTATGACTTATCCAGAACTCATCTTTCAATAGTCACTATTGAAAACTCAATGTTAAGATTTAATATCCAAAACCTCAAAACATCCATATGATGATATTCTACTCACATTTAATAAATGGAGCCATGATGTCCATATCTATAAATGAAGTCCTCTATCAATTAGCAAATGAATATCACCAAACTATCGAGGATAGACTATGCTATATAATCGTACTCATTGATAGCTCAAATGATAACACTTGTAACCATAAGTCCATCATTTATCTCATGATTAAGATAGACTCTCCGATTGTCCTGATAATGAAAAGACTTTTATCTACTGACGGTCCTAGATAAAGTATTTCATTGTGATCCAGTTCAATGCACCCAATGCACTAGATTCTTTTACTTGAAGACCCTCCGATGATTTTAGACTCATCACAACACATTTGATCCCACTCAAATGCTAGCAAAAGAATTCTACAACTTTAACAAGATAAAGATGCCCAACCTTTAACTTAAGTTGTGAACATTATTCAAGACTAACTAAAGAATTGTGTCTACCTCATACATATCCAGATGTACGAACAATTCTTCTTTTCTCATATTCTTTTGACCTTATGATTATTTACCTTGACAATTATAATTATAAATGCTATAAGATTTTGTTAAATAAACAGAAATCACTTTATTAATATGATAAGATTGTCAATTACAATATTACACTCTTGCTATTGAGCATAATCCTAACACTTTATTCAAGGTTTAAGACCAACTTATGTGCTTAATTGAAATCAATTTCTTAAGTGGGTGATTGCACTTTGTATACCAATTTCCTAACATCTCCATTCCCATACCAACTCACTCTCATTATTACTCTTGCATAACCATTGCATTAGTTGGTAATTAGTTAAGCTAGTTAATGTTAACTTAGATAATTGTAGTTGGTAAGCTAATGATAATTTAGTTAGTTCTAGTTGATTTAGTGTAACTTAGTTGTATTTGATTAAAGCCATCTGAAAGTTCTCAAAGTGTGTTTTTCAATATAAAGCTAGAGGGGGGGTGAATAGATTTTATCTAATTATTACCCAATTTTCGCATGCATGTCAATTTTATGAAAATACCCCTGGCAAGTCAAAAATACATACAAGTGTAATAAGATGCGGAAATAGTAAATGACACTTGATGTTTACGTGGAAAACCCAACCACTGGGAAAAACCACAGGCTGTTAAGTGCGCCACACTCGGACCTCGAAATCCACTATATGAAAAGACGGTTACACCCTCAAGTGATTCTCGGACTCTCACCCTAGATAACCTCAGGCTATGGACACTACCAATCGCCACTCTTGGTTCAATCCCTAGTGATATCCCCTGATACACTACTCTTGGCGTGAGCACCCTCTAATCTACCACGCGGGCCTTTTATAGCGGCTCTAGTCCAATTTGCTTGAGGCCTAAGCACACTTAGCCCCAAGACTTCAATCTCTCAAAAGAGATGCACAACCCTATGTGAATATGTATGAATATTCAATTAATGCAATAAGAGCTAGGGTACTCTAAATGCTTACCTAGGATTATAAGATGACAATATAATCAATCCTAGATATCACATATAGCTATATGACATGGCATATAACTTTAGCTAAGTAAAGGATAACCAATCCTAGATACAAAGCTATCATATAAAACCCACAAACATTCAAAGGATTAACTAGTTGATTAAAAAACAATCTATCAACCTAGTTATCAATACATCACACAAGAATGTTCATGGCATAGCTTTTAGGCAATAATGACCTAATCAAATAAGCTATGAAAAATAATCTCAATCAACAAATGAGATCAATTAGCTAGATGTTAGATAAACATGAAAATCCTAGCTACCATAAATAACCCAATCAACACATAATCTCAATCATGTATGTAGAAATTAATCTAATGACATACAAGTAATAAATGAGATAACATTGATAAGTAGAAACACTAATTATGTAAGATAAAAGTGTTCAACAAATCATACCATGTGTGTTGAAGAAGTCCCATGCATTAGCATATGCTAGATGATCCTAGATGATGCTTAGATGAAGATTTATGCATGTGGGAATGGGTTTAGAGAGATAAAGATATGATCTTTAAGCTTTCTCTCTCAAGTCTCTCTAAATATCTCTCTAGGGTTCTTATGATCAAAGACTTGTGTTCTGAACCAGAGATAAGGATGTATTTATAGAGACCAAAAACAGGGCAGGTGAAAATACAATTTTGCCCTTGAAACGCACCGATCGGCGGTTTCATCCGGCGGCCAGGCCACCTAATTGAACCGCCGAATGGCTCCCGAGTGGAACAGGGGAACTTCGGCGACTTCATTCAGCGGTTTGGAAACCGCCGATCCCAACCGCCGTTTTGGACCGAGAGATATATTTCAATCAGGTCACATTCGGCGGTTTCGAACGGCGGCCAGGCCGCCGAACGTAACCGCCGTTTCACCAAAAATGGTGAAACCAAGGAGAAGCCAAAGGCATCTCCACCGGCGATCATCGCGCAAAACAAAGCACATCAACGTGCACGCGCAGACGTTTCCGAACATCCTTAGGGAAACGAATTACACCACACTAAAAGCTAACATACATGAAGTGCAAGTGTGGGTATTGAATGCATCCTAATGCCTATCATGTCATGGCATTATCATATAACAAGATGCAATCAATTCAACATGCAAGAAGAGATATTGAATAAACAATAAAGCACAATGCACACAAAATATAAACACACCATACAAGAATAAGAGTTATGCATGTTGTGTGTGTGTGTGCAACTATAACTCTTCAAGCCA
This sequence comes from Acer yangbiense, assembly GCA_008009225.1. NCBI lineage: Eukaryota > Viridiplantae > Streptophyta > Magnoliopsida > Sapindales > Sapindaceae > Acer > Acer yangbiense. The sequence continues at coordinate 27,011,615 of CM017764.1, forward strand.
AAATAAGCACAAGATATACCTTTGGTGCTTGTCCTCTTGAGGTCTTGGAAAGGGTCTTGATCTTCAACAAATCACCTAGACTACCCTTACAACCAAACCTCAACATGTGGTTTGACCACGAAATAAGCCAATCAACAAAAGGGAATCCTTACAATCTCCCCCTTTGGCTATTTCGTGACAAAACCACCACTCACATTGATTCCTCACAACATAATAGAAACTACGGGTCTACTATGATTTTCTACTTTACAAAGAGATAAGATAAATAGTCTTGAAGTCTTCAATCTCAAGTAGAACAATCAATCCCTGAAAGCACGGTTTCTATACTTTCCAATACAAGAAAAGGTGAGATGAATCAAGTGAGATAAAACAAGCATTTGCATTTAAGAATTTAAGTACAACATCATGCAATGTATGAATGTGCAAATGCTCCCCCTCAAAGGGTTACTCCCCATCAACAAGTATTCTCCCCAACATGCACTCTCCCCAACATGCACAATTGCTACTACAATTTGCAACTCCCCTTACCACAACATACTCCCCCTTTTTGTCATGATATAGACAAGGGAGTAGTCCCCAACCGGGTCACTCAAGGCAAAGAGAGATAGTAGCATTCTAGTATATGCATAATCAATATAAGTCACTTTATGCAATCTCAATTTATTGGAGAGAAACAAGGAGATTTATTTAAAGAAAATGTGTGAATCAAAAAATTGCTTTGCATACAAGACATGTAGCATTTAAGTTCAAAATATCATGGTATTTGGCAAAGCAAATGACAAAGGTTTTCAATATGAATTCAAACCAATTTCACCAATGTCAAGAGAGAAGCAAGGATATAGGTTTTCATTGATTTCAATTTAAGAACAACTATATCCAACTTTATAAGCCAAACATGTCATGAGCGACTTTGCACCCTACTTGATTTTTCCGAATAAGATATCCGTATGATAGTAGACATGTTCAACCAATAAAGAAAGAGAGACATTTGGATTGTAAAATCCTTGAATGGATACAAGATCCTTTTTCATTTGAGTCTCATAAGCTTTTTCACACATTTTTTGCATTTAAAAATTGTAATCATCAAAACATGCTTTTTAAGATAAACATTTAGCATGTCATTTAGCAATCATCATGTCATGGAGATCATTATAGGTCATTCAAATTAAATCCTATGTATATATCTCCTAGTCCAAAAATGCATGTTTGAACATAAATATGACATGGATTGCAATACAAGCATTGATCACACTTATTGAATAGAAAATATATATACATAGTGTAACCAAGCTAACTCAAGCAACAAAAAGAGAAGCATAAGATATTTCAAATTTTTTGCAAGTGACAAGATGCAAAATAGCTCTCTTTGCTTAAGTTCCCCATATGGGGTCAAATTTCCATACCACTTCAAAGAAGGGTATGAGGTCCTATGGACCTACCAAGTCCTTTGGACATGGTTGAACCTATTTGAGACTTGTTAGTCTCGTAGCAAGCGGGTTCATCATTTTTATTCCACTTAGGTGACACTAAGTCAATCCTAGTGGTCGAAGGTTCTAGAGAACAAGATAAAAAAGGATTATGTAAATTATTTTCTTCCTTTTTATGAAGTATCTTAGCTCTAGCCTTTTTCTTGTCAAACATGCTTTTAGCTCTACACATTTCAATGTAATGCAAGCAACTTGGTCTAATATGACCAACAATACCACAAAAATGACAAGTGGGAATAAAGTTAGGAATCATACCATTCCCTTTAGCATGGATAGGAGCTTTCCCTTGTCGTTGTGGTTGTCTGGGTTGTTGGATAGGATCTCTCCTCCTTTGTTGATAACCAAGACGGGGTTGCTTGCTTGTCTGAGCTTGCATGATTGAACTCTTCCCATTTTGTTTTTGAGTTTGAGGGAAGATAGTGTGAGGAGCCCTTTGGGTGTGAGCTTGAGCTTGACCTTTTGGTGCCTCAACCACTTGGGCACTTCTTGAACACTCTTCTAGGTCACTTTTCTTCCTAGGTTGTTGAGGAGGAGGGGATATATTGAAGTCCATGTTCATGGCACAGGATGTCTTGCTTGTGGAGGAGGCATCCATGTCATCAATGTAGCCAAGACCTCTCTTGTCACTTGGCTTTCTTCCAACTCCCAACATGTGGTCAAGCTTCTTGGTGCTTGAAGTCATCTTAGCCATTAAGACCTTAACTTCTTCAAGCTCTCTTTCTAGCTCTTCTTCTCTCCTCTTAGATAATGCTAAGTCTTCTTTTAGCTTATCTTCATCCGCCATGGATCTCACCACTTCTTCACACAAGTGGTCTACTAGTGTTGAAAGCTCTAGATTCTCTTCTTTTAATCTTCTAATTTCTTCCTTGTTCCTCATCATCGAGCTCTTAACTTTGACTTTGTAGTCATTAAGATCCAAACACTCCACACTTCCACTTGTGGAGTTAGATGACAAATATTCAATACTTGTGTCATCTCCTCTAAACTCCATTTCACCAATGAAGTCATCTCCTTCATCAAGATCATCAAATTGTTCTCTTGATGAGGAATGAGCCAAATCCCTATGAGTAGCTACACCAACTACTTCTATACCTAGTTCTTCTTGGGGATCACAAGGAAAAGCAACTTTGCCATCTTCTTCAACTTCTACACTCTTGGCTCCAAATTCCGTGTAGATGATGGCAAGTTCTTCATTACTTGAAGAATTTTCGTCATCTTCATATTTATCCCATAAGGTGGCCTTCGCCTTCCCTTTTCTTCTATTCTTCAAGTTTCCACACTCCGGGGAGAAATGCCCGAATCCTCCACATTCGTAGCACTGAATCCCCTCTCTTGAAGACACTCCATGGTTTAGCTTGTCATTGAGTCCCATGTCTTCAATTGAGATAGCCTCCTTCTTGTCATGCTTCAAAGTTTCCAAAGCAATTGTCTTCTTCTTCTTAGGAGGTGAGGTGGTCAACTTCTTCTTAGGAGGTGAGGTGGTTAATTTCACAAATCTCCTAAATCTCTCTAGTAAGAGAGGCATCTCCTCAATGGAGTCAATTTCTTCTCTCACAAAATCACTCATAGTGTTTGCGTTGAATGAATGCAAATGAGAAGAATGCAAAATGTATGAAGAAATCAAACAAACATACAAAATGCAAAAACACACCAACAATGAGCAAAGGATCACCTAAGTATATCTAGGAACCCGCTCTGATACCAATTGAAAGTTCTCATAGTGTGTTCTATGTAAAGCTAGAGGGGGGGTGAATAGATTTTATCTAATTATTACCCAATTTTCGCATGCAAGTCAATTTTACGAAAATGCCCCTAGCAAGTCAACAATACATACAAGTGTAATATAGTGCGGAAATAATAAAAGACACTTGATGTATACGTGGAAAACCCAACCACTGAGAAAAACCACGGGCTGTTAAGTGCGCCACACTCGGACCTCGAAATCCACTATATGAAAAGACGGTTACACCCTCAAGTGATTCTCGGACTCTCACCCTAGATAACCTCAGGCTATGGACACTACCAATCGCCACTCTTGGTTCAATCCCTAGTGATATCCCCTGTACACTACTCTTGGCGTGAGCACCCTCTAATCTACCACGCGGGCCTTTTATAGCGGCTCTAGTCCAATTTGCTTGAGGCCTAAGCACACTTAGCCCCAAGACTTCAATCTCTCAAAAGAGATGCACAACCCTATGTGAATATGTATGAATATTCAATTAATGCAATAAGAGCTAGGGTACTCTAAATGCTTACCTAGGATTATAAGATGACAATATAATCAGTCCTAGATATCACATATAGCTATATGACATGGCATATAACTTTAGCTAAGTAAAGGATAACCAATCCTAGATACAAAGCTATCATATAAAACCCACAAACATTCAAAGGATTAACTAGTTGATTAAAAAACAATCTATCAACCTAGTTATCAATACATCACACAAGAATGTTCATGGCATAGCTTTTAGGCAATAATGACCTAATCAAATAAGCTATGAAAAATAATCTCAATCAACAAATGAGATCAATTAGCTAGATGTTAGATAAACATGAAAATCCTAGCTACCATAAATAACCCAATCAACACATAATCTCAATCATGTATGTAGAAATTAATCTAATGACATACAAGTAATAAATGAGATAACATTGATAAGTAGAAACACTAATTATGTAAGATAAAAGTGTTCAACAAATCATACCATGTGTGTTGAAGAAGTCCCATGCATTAGCATATGCTAGATGATCCTAGATGATGCTTAGATGAAGATTTATGCATGTGGGAATGGGTTTAGAGAGATAAAGATATGATCTTTAAGCTTTCTCTCTCAAGTCTCTCTAAATATCTCTCTAGGGTTCTTATGATCAAAGACTTGTGTTCTGAACCAGAGATAAGGATGTATTTATAGAGACCAAAAACAGGGCAGGTGAAAATACAATTTTGCCCTTGAAACGCACCGATCGGCGGTTTCATCCGGCGGCCAGGCCACCGAATTGAACCGCCGAGTGGCTCCCAAGTGGAACAGGGGAACTTCGGCGACTTCATTCGACGGTTTGGAAACCGCCGATCCCAACCGCCGTTTTGGACCCGAGAGATATATTTCAATCAGGTCACATTCGGTGGTTTCGAACGGCGGTCAGGCCGCCGAACGTTACCGCCGTTTCACCAAAAATGGTGAAACCAAGGAGAAGCCAAAGGCATCTCCACCGGCGATCATCGCGCAAAACAAAGCACATCAACGTGCACGCGCGGACGTTTCCGAACATCCTTAGGGAAACGAATTACACCACACTAAAAGCTAACATACATGAAGTGCAAGTGTGGGTATTGAATGCATCCTAATGCCTATCATGTCATGGCATTATCATATAACAAGATGCAATCAATTCAACATGCAAGAAGAGATATTGAATAAACAATAAAGCACAATGCACACAAAATATAAACACACCATACAAGAATAAGAGTTATGCATGTTGTGTGTGTGTTTGCAACTATAACTCTTCAAGCCAAAATAAGCACAAGATATACCTTTGGTGCTTGTCCTCTTGAGGTCTTGGAAAGGGTCTTGATCTTCAACAAATCACCTAGACTACCCTTACAACCAAACCCCAACATGTGGTTTGACCACGAAATAAGCCAATCAACAAAAAGGAATCCTTACACCATCTTAGTGTAATCCTAGTGAATTAGTTAGTTAATTGCTTGTGACAACCATGACTTACTTTTCTTGTATGTAATTAGTGTATATAGTGTATATACCATCTAAGACCTAGAACCGATTTAAGGTACCATACCTCCTTGTGGGAACGAACCGTACTTACTGCTACGTGATCGTAACGATCCGTGCACTTGCGGATAAACAACACGCTCACATATATTATATTTTAGAGAAACACATCTGAGCGCGTCAGACACCCCCATATGTCAAAATGTCGCAAACTAGCTTTACGACCATTCCATAACTCTAGAGGAGTCTTAGGAACATATTTGGATGGAACTACATTCAATATGTAGGTCGCAATTTGTAGTGCATATCCCTAAAAAGAATTTGATAATGATGAGAAACTAATCATAGATCTCACCATTTATATCAGGGTTCTATTTCTACTCTCCACAACACCATTCTGTTGTGGTGTTCCTAGAGCTGTGAGTTGGGGTATGAAAGTTCTCACGGTGTGTTAAATATTAATCTAGAGGGGGGGATGAATAGATTTTAATCGTTATTACCCAATTTTCGCATACAAGTCAATTTTACAAAAATACCCCTAACTAGTCAAAAAGACATACAAGTGTAATATGATACGGAATGTAAATCACACTTGATGTTTACATGGAAACCCTCACGGGAAAAACCACGGGCTGTTTTGTGAGCCACACACGAACCTCGAATCCACTAAATGTGATAAAATTACAACCTAATCCCGGAAGTAATCACACACCTACCTAATCCCGGTATGAGTGAACCTAGTTCGAATGCTTGTGATCTAAGCAACCTAATCCCGGATGCTACACACAAGACTTATGTTCTCAATGAAGAGATTAACACCCTAAGTGAATATATGAATATCCAAATGCAACATAGAGCAAGGGACACCCTATATGCTTATCTAAGATGATGAATTTGCAATTAGAACAATCCTAGATATTAAAACTAAATGACATTTCAAATAGCTTAGCTAATCAATATTAAGCAACAACCTAATTAGCTATCACAATACAACTTCTCAAACATTCAATACACTAATCTCAATCTTGTATCCAAAATATATATAAATAACATACAAGTAATAAATTGAGATTGCTTGTTAAGAAAAACACAAAATATGTACGATATTAGTGAAAAGCTTACCAAGCAAAGTGTGATGAAGAATCCATGCAAAAAGACATCTAGATGATCAAAGATGATGCTAGATGATGATTGATGATCATGAAATGGTGTTTGAGTAATCAAAAATGAGTTCTTGGAATTTTTCTTGTTCTTGAAAAATATCCTAAGTATGAAATCTGAATATGAACTCTCTTAATTGACCTAAAGTCAAAGTGGCATATATATAGGGGGCCAAAACAAAGTGTGGTCGTTTTGAATAAGTTGCCCTGTTTTTGCCTTGGGCGCTGTACGTAGAGCGCTTCTGTACAGTGCCTGTACAGCGCCCCAACTCTGTTCTCTCAGGAAAATAGAGTGGCGCTGTACGTAGCGCCTGTACAGCGACCCAACAGCGACTTAATTAAATCGATCAGGTCTGTACAGCACTCATATGGGCGCTGTTCGTACAGCGCTTCTGTAGAGCGCTTTTAACAGCGCCCATTGCAAGAATGCAATCCTAAGACTATGCATGACAAGGCAATTGGATATGCAAGATGCAATCAAAATAATATGCAAGAAGAGATGTTTTAAACATGAATGCACACATAAATAAACACATGTTATACACAAAGAATGGATATGAATGGAATGTGTGTGTGTGTGTGCATCTAATCTTTTCAAAGCACAAAACCAAGCACTAGATATACCTTTGGAGTGCTTGAAACCTTGAGGTCTTGAAAGGGCCATTAGACATGAACATCAAATCCTAGACTACCCTTACAAAGATCCCCAATTGTGGTTTGTCCACGAAATAAGCCAATCAACACATGGGAAACCTTACAGTGTACAATCCCATGCTCAACCAAATAGTTCTCAAACTCTTGGTCAAGATACTCACCTCCACGATCTGATTGTAGAGTTTTGATAGTTTTTCCTAATCGGTTCTCAACTTCAGCTCCAGCTCAGAATTCTTTAAATTTTTCGAATGTTTTCGACTTACGTTGCATTAGGTAAACATATATGTATCTAGAGTAATCATCACTAAAAGAGACATAGTACTCATAACCACCCTTAGCTTTAACATTCATAGGTCTGCAGACATCTGAATGTATAAGCTCTAGTGGTTGTGTAGCTCTAAGCCCTTTCCAGTAAAAGGTCTCTTGGTCATTTTACCTTCGAAACAAGATTCATAGATAGGTAAAGTGCTTATCTCTAACTAACTTAAAGATCCGTCTTTTACTAGTATATCTATCATGTCAAGGTTGATGTGGCCAAGTCTTAGATGCCATAGATACGTTTCATTTGGAGAAATCTTTTGTCGTTTTGTTTTAGGTTTTTCAACTTTAAGCAATTCAGTGTTAAGCAATGATGTATGAAATTATGGTCTCAAAACATACAAGTTGTTTTCAATCATACCAGAACAAATATTCAAACCGTTTCTAGAAACAATAACTTATTTATTATTAAAAGAAACTGAATATAAACGTTCCAATAATCTGGATACAAAAATCAAATTCCTTGAAAATCTAGGAATGTAATAAACATTGTTTAAAGAAAGAAAACAACTATTAAATTGAAGTCTGACTTCTCCCACTGCTTTTCCTGAAACGACATCCTCTGTTCCAACGCACATTGAGAAAGTTTTGTTAAGAACAATAGGTTTTAAAATTTTATCGTCTTTGGATCTTTTTGTATACACGAACATGAGGAAGAGATTTGTTTTCATACCTTTGAAGAACACTCCTTCGTTTTCTTTGCAATCCTTCACCACTAAGTCTTCCGAGCTATGTCCCGCGATCTAGCAATTGTGTGTGTGGGCACATCACGGATTCCATGAGCAGTTGAATGGAGGCTTGAGAGATCCAGAAGACAACCATTTGTCTTCTTCTTTGAATTCGACCAAGCTTGTGAAGAAAGAAAAATATTTTCTTTTTTCTTTTCCTTTCACCTTGCTGCACTCTCTCTCTCTCTCAATTAGGGTTAGGTTAGTTTATTTTCATGATAAGTATATCTTATAGACTCGGATCCTAGGGTTTAGTAAACCAAGTTAAAATAGGATTCTAAATCCTTTTTTAATTCGGTCACCACTAGAGTTTGAACTTTTGACCTCTGTAAAGCAAATAAAAATAATCTCTTATTATTTTATTCTTTTGCTCTTGTCAAGGTTCGAAACTGAAACCTCCAAATAACAATTAATAATTCTTAATTATTAATATGTCAATTAAATAATCATATTATTTAATAATATTTAATTAATCATTTAAATAATATATTAATTAAATAATCATTTTTTTTAATAAAAATATATTGTTATTAATTAAATAATCATATCATTTAATTAATTCCCATAATATATGTAAGTTACTTTCGTAACATAATTAATTGGACCATCCAATTCTCCGTGAACCTTGTTACTATTAATCGTAAAGGGCTAGCAAGGGGACCTAATGGACCCACAGTTTTAAGCTCCAATAATACTGAGAAAAAATTAATTAAACTCTTTAATTAATATTTCACAATTATTAACTTCAGAGTTATTACACTAAAATCTCAAGGTTGTACTCTCGTAAGTGTAGATGTTTTACACAACCAAATTATCAGTGTCCATCGATATAGCTATTACATATTGTATGATCCTCCATAAGTAGTTCATAATTTGAGCTAAGTCATAAAGTCAGTTATACCCTCTCTAATTATATATTTTCCTTTAAGTACCATTGATTCTCTAATGAATGATTATATCCTTCATTCCTCTACGGAAGAAGGAGAGTGCTCATAATATTTCAAGTCCTGAATCAACCCTTAACGGAACTACTCATCTACTTCTCGCAAGAAGGAGTGGATTCTTCTATTGTGTGCATACCTTCCCAGCCACAAGCCAAACCGTGATTCCAAGATACGGAGTTATTGACCAGGAATGTGTCAAGAAACATGATCTAACTTGAAGGGGTCAGCAAGACACTCAAGATTTATATCACCCATATATATAGCCATCATTTGTCGATATATATGAATCTTTTCAACTAACGGATCTTTTCGTGGCCCAATCCTATATGATCACATTATATGAGGTGCTTCCATTCTCATATCACCATATGAGTAGTTTAGGATAAGACCATCATGTTGGTTCCGGGAACCAGAATCGGTATCCGCGCAGCAGAAGGGCGACGGGCCCGGTTTTTAAATTTTTTTATAAAAACAAAAACATTTTAGCCGGATCGTTGTGATTATATTGATAACAATAATTTATATATATATATATTTACTTGTTTAAATAATCAAATTATAATATATATAATAAAATAATCAACTTATTATATTGTATATATGATTAAATAATCAAAATATTATTTAATATATATATAATTAAATAATCAAACATTATTTAATTAATAAAATAATACATAAACTTCTTTATGTATAGATGATTAATTCTAAATTAATCACTAAGCCTCGGTATACCTTAATGTTCAATACAGTGTTATAGAGATGGTATGGGGACGCATGGACCTATAATTTCAAACTCCAATAAATCTTTAATATTTAATTAAACTCTTTAATTAAATATTAGATTTATTAATTCCAGATTTATTCCACTAAAAAACTGGAACTGTACTCTTGTCATTATAGAATTAATTACTCAAATAGGAATCGAACAGTCCATTGATATAATCATTACATATAGATCAATCCTCCATAAACAGTTCGTAATATGAGCTAGGTTCAAATCAGTTGACCTCTCAATTACGTCTTTATCCTTGAGTGCCTGTGATTCTCTAATGAATAATTATTTATAATCTTATCATAAATTGAGTGCACTATTGTTCAAGACCCGAATCATTTACTCAAAAGAACTGTTTACCGGCTTCAATTAAGAAGTAATGGATTCCTTCTTGTATATCATCATTCACAGCTAAGTATATCATCATATCTCCAAGATACAAGGTTTTTAGGTTTGGCAATTAGAGCAAACCATACCGAGTAAGTCAAAAGACACAACTCTATAAGTAGGAGTCTGTTAAATACTCAGGATTAAGATCGTTCCATATATGACCATCTGATTGATAAAAGGGGATACTTTATTTTAAGATGGAGATTATTAAATATTCCAATTTATTGTGTCCACATCTTGTATAATCTTATTATACAAAGTACCTTCATTCTAATGTCACCACATCAACAGTTCGGATAAAACTGTTCCATTCTTAATGGGAATGAACCGTACTAGTAATTATAATTAATTAAAGATCCCAACTTTAATTATCAATTACAGACAATTAAGATTATTATATTAAACATAATCTTCATGTATATAACGACTTATACACTATGTTTAATATTACATTTAATAATCATGGAATTTTACGTTATTAATACAGTATTAATAACATTAAATGCACACAAATATATAATAGAATGTTAATCTAATTATTAATTCAACAAGAAGAATAACAACATGTGTTCTTAAGGCATTATCCCCAACACATCGTACATTACGGAATAGACTGCAGCCGTAGATTAACCACAAAGTTAGCAAATAAAGTACCTAACTTTATTTACTTTATATGGACTCTTTAGATTGCATGTCTCAAAATGAATTCATCCGTATATGACATATATTCAGTTTGAGATTACATCTAACAATCTTGGATTTTTAGCACATATAATATAAACGTATGAGTCATATTAATTGAATGAAATAACTATTTCTTTTATTAATGAATTTATAACATTTATAAATTATAAGCTTTAGGACATAAATCCCAACAGTACGATCATTGCATGTCAGGTTGGCTTGTCCCCTGTTTCCCCGTTTCAGCTTAGGAACATTTTGCGGTTCTTTTTGCTAAGGGAAGTAGGTTGCTTCTCTGTGAGCAAAAGAGTTGACCCTTCATAGCGCTAAGATGGAACTCGTTTCGACTATTTATCGTAGGCTTCTTTGGGGGCGGATAAGAGATCCTAGCCGTTGGAGCTCATCTTACGTCTTTGGTGTGTGCTGTGAAAGCATTAAATGCTCACCTACCATCCCGTCTCTAGTGAACTTCATAACCTTTTTGAGTGGTGCCTTCTGCAGGGCTTACATCAGCTTTTGGTATGACTCAGCTCCTCATTGGCCGGGAAACTTTGTTCATGCGGAAGGGCAAGTAGGGCTTACGTGAGCCCTAGCTCCACGTACCCCTAGCCCTAGCCCTAGCTCCAAGTACGGCAAGTAGGGCTTCGTTCATGCAGTGGTAAATCAAAGTAAAACTTGTTTTCTTCATCTGGGTTCCTTTTCTTGTTAAGTAAATCATATTTTCTTCATCTAGGTTCCTTTTTGTGTCTAAATTTTCGTAGGGTGTTTTGGTTGCATCTTTGTATGTGTTCTTCGTGTTGATTACATGATGGGTTTTGAAAATTTCTTAATTTTTTTTAATTTCATCTTCAACTGCACGCGAGTTAGGATTTCAGCTTCAGGTCAGTTCTTCATCAACAAGATTGGCTTTCAGGTCAGTTCTTATATTTATTTGGGTTTATCATGTTGCCATGACATTTTTACTTCCTCTTGCAGCAGTGAATTATAGATTTATATTAGTTTTAATTTGTTCTGTTCCTTGTCTGATTCTGATTCAGATTCATATATCATGTGGGTTTTTTGGGTGGGGTTCTCAAACCATTTACATATGTATTTTGTTCAACCTGATTAATTTATATGCGGCGAGAAAATCTATTATATAACATTTTGTTTGAATTATTCAATGTTAACGTGAATGTGTGTGACTGTAATTAAGCAAAGTCATGAATTGGATTAAAAGGTTTTTTTTTTTTTTTTTTTTTTTAACATAAATTCGGGGTTCTTTTGAGAGGGGGGGGACTTGAACCCGCACATGTGCAGGTGTGAGGGGTTTACCACAAACCAACTAGAGATGCACATTGGGGAAATGGGGATATAGGTCCCCCCATCCCCATCCCCACTTCCTTGACCCTTCCCCCATCCCCACCCATTTCCCCATTTGGGAAAAATGGGGATGGGGAATTTTGAGGGGAGGTATCTCCATCTTCAACCCCAGTTCCCATTTTCCCCATTTTTCCCTATTTTTCCCTGTTTCCCCCATTCCCCTATTTCCCTATTTCCCCGTTTGACTAAAAATTACAAACTAAAAAAAGGCATTCCATTACAAATACCAAATAAAATCCATTAGTGCATTACAAATACAAAATAAAATCCATTACAAAATAAAGTGTTTCAAATGAGTTTATATAGTTAGGGTTTTCAAGGAATAAAAAAAATTAAAATATATATATATATATATATATATATATATATATATATATATATATATGTGTTTAGGGGGAAATGGGGAAATGGGGATGAGGGGCATCCCCATCCCCATTTCAATATATTTATGGGGAAAAGGGGAAAATGGGGATGGGGGAGGGTCTCCCCATCCCTGTCCCCATTTCAATTTGGGGATGAAAATCATCCCCATCCCAACCCATTTTCCCATTTTTCCCCAAATGGGAGTCAGGACGTGGGGATCCGAGGATCCTGGGGAAAAATGTGCATCTCGAGAACCAACCTCATCTTGTCGATTAAAACTATTAAAATCTATTAATTGTCAAAATAAATATCAAACTATATGGGATGAATTCCATTCTTGTTTCCTTTAATTGTATGTTGTGTTTTTATTTGTTGGGCTTGGTTTTGGATTGAATATTTCAAATTTATTAGATTGTTAGTTAAACAATATGACTAGTTTTGAAGGAAGTCAAATTAATACTTCTATTGGTATTGGGTTGTAGATGTTGGGCCAAGTAATGCTTCAGGTGTCTCTAAACGAAAACGTGAAACTTCATTTATTTTGACTCACATTACAAGAGTTGATATTGACGGTGTAAGAAAGGTAAAGTGTAAATTTTATGAAAAAGTATTGGTTTCCAGTAAAGGGACAGGGACATCAAGTTTGAAAAGACATGTGGAAAAATGAAAAATGTCTTGGCAAACATCAAGCAACCACATATTAAACAAATACTCTGTTTGATCATAATGTTGGTAAAGTTAAAGTAGCAAAGATGATTATTATGTATGAGCTTCCTTTACGTTTTGTTGAATACATTAGGTTTCGGAAAGTGATGGAATATTGTTAACCCAAGTTTGAATCAATCAGTAGAAACACGTTGAAAAGTGAGATTTTTAAGTTGTATAATATTGAGAGGGATAAAACACTAAAATTGCTGGAGAGTATTGAGAGTAGAGTTGCAATAACTATAGATATGTGGTTGTTAGTAGCATGAATAAGTCAGAGGTAGAGAGATATTTGGGTGAACAAGTTGAAAATAACACCCATAACTTTGGCATATTGTCTTGGTGGAAGCTTGACAAAGAGAAGTATCTGATTTTGGCTATGATTGCCAAAGACATCTTGGCTATTCTCGTCTGTACGGTGGCTTCTGCATTTGGTTTTAGTGTTGGCGGTAGATTTTTGAGTCCATATCGTAGAAGATTGCATTCGAACACGTTGGAGGCATTGATGTGTGCACAAAATTGGATATGAGCTCCTCTTCAAGGTATGAAAATTTTCAAATTATATTATACTGTTATTATATTACTTACCATTGATATTGATTATACATTTTTTGTTTTTACTTTATTTTTATTGTTATTAGGTCGTATTCCAGGAGAAGTTTATGTTGAAGGAGTAGATGACGAATAGCCGGCAGCACCATTATGATTTTTTTGTTTTTTTTGTTTTTTTTTTTTTGTGTTTTGGTTTTTAGATTTTGATTATTTTTTATTTTGATTTTTAGTAGTATGTAAAATAAAATAAAATTCTATTTGGATTGAGTTGTAAAATTTTGGGATAATTACCTCGGCCATCAATTTGGGTCACCACTATCAAAATGACAATTGGATTGGGAATTGGTTTCAAAATTACCATTTTTAGTGAATATTGTTACACTAATGACCATTCCGTCAAACTCCGTTAAGTTTACAGTTAAATAGGTTCCATATCAACTAGATCCATATCTAATGGATTTTTTTTCCAATATTGTGAGGGCTGATATGAAATCTAAGTCAAATGCATCTATATTTACTTTATTTGAATCACATTAAAAATAAACCAGAAAATATTCTACATGTTGTTTTTTCAGAAAAAAAAAAAATTACATTGAAATCCAGAAAATATTAATCATAGAAAAACATTTAACTAGATTTGTATGGCAGTATCACCCAGATATGGGAAGTGTATTTACTCAATTTTATTATTTTTAGTAAATTTAAAAGAAACAATTTGGATATGCAAAATGTACAATAGTAGTTGAACGTGGAAGATGGAATAAGCAGCCCCCTTGCAATACCAGTATGAATCATGAATCTAGACTCTCCTCTTACATCTCTCGATTTATTTATTTTATTTTATTGTCACTTTAGTGCCACTCGAAAACATTATTTATTTTATTTTATTTCTCCTTATTGTCTGCTTAGTATTGTGTCTCCTCCTCCTCCAACTTCTCCAAATCCATTCATTCTCTCTGTCTCTCTCTTCAAAAACGGTGCCGTTACAGAGGAAGAAGTTGTGCAATCTTTAACACATACCCAAAATCATCATGTTCTAAGGTTAGTTTCAGATATGCAGCCCACATCAAAGTTTTCTGTTGGAAATTCGTTTTGATACCAATTAACCAAATGAATGGCCAACAGAGTAATTCTAGAAAAAGTGGGACAATTATAATAGCTATTTTGATACCAATTGACCAAATGGCTGTCCACTAGAGTAATTCTAGAAAAGAAATGATGATGATAGCCATTTAGATACCAAGTGAACAAATTGATGACCATTATAGTAGTTCTGAAAAAACTTAACAGTGTTATAACGGAATGGTCATTACTGTAACAGTGTTCGTCATAAATAGTCATTTTGAAACCAATTTTTCCCATCAAATGGCTATTTTTGTAGTGGTGACCCAAATTGATAGCCACCGAAATAATTATCCCTAAAAATTTTCTATTTGGATTAATTGTTTTAATAGAATTTTTAATTAATTTGTTTTGTAAAAATTGTGGCCTAAAAACTTTTGGCCCAATGAATCCGGCTTAAAATATTGGTAAAAAAATATATGTAAAGAATTCGGGTTAAATATTCGGGTCAAAATAGGTTGGATTGGGTAAAACCCTGACTTTTGCGGGTTGGGTTGGAACCCTACCCACATGCATACATTGCTTGTTTGGGCTGGGTTTAGGCCCTTTGAAAATTTCCGGGGTTTGTTTTTGAGGGTTTGGGTCAAGTGCAGGTTTGGGCCCTCAAATTGCCAACCCTGCTTTTGGCTGCTGGTCTTGTTTTCAATGGTGGAAATTGCAGAGGCCTAAGCAATTTTAGAAGGTATTTTAATGGCAGCTGACAGTGGTTTCACTCCTCTTTTCGTGGAATCTGATGCCTTGAAGGTTGTAAATTTGTATTGTGGTTTATGATCCTCTATGACAGCCAGATTGTTAAGCATTAGTCAAGAAGGCACATTTGAAAGTGAAATGATATACATCTGAGATGCAGAGCAACATCAACACTCGTGCTGCTTGCATCCCATCCTGCAGTTATTACTTGTATTTGTCCATTATTCTTCTAGCTTCTTCAAGAGCTTCCTCCTCCGTAGCTGTGGAACCTCTGTTCTCCGTAGATTTGGAAGTGGAACCTCCACTCCCTCTTGACCTATCATCTTTGTTCAATGCAATAAATATGAAATACGCAAGTCCCATTGTGGCCTGTTCACCAAACAGAATACAGAATTCAGCACTATTATCATATAAATACACCAAAGCAGCCCCTTCTTTTTCTTCTGTTCGTTTAAAAGAAAGGAAATAACCATTTCTGTGAAATAATATTAAAGCAGTAGAAACTAGTTCGGACATCAAAGGCTTCTAACGTAATGGAAGTACAGGATTTTCCATGGAAGAAACATACAATGCTTCAAGCCTCAAAAAAAAAAAAAATCAATAATCAGAAAATCACAGTGGAATTGATAATTCGTTTTTCCTCTCTGACAAATTAAATAGACATACCAAAACCAAATAATAATCACCAAATAAATATGCAAATAACTGAATAAGATAACAAGAAGCTCATAAAAAAATTCAGACATCGGATTTTACGTGGAACACCCCTCAATATGAAGGGCAAACCACAAGACGCTAATCTAGCACAAAACTTCCACTAGTGAAGTAATGGGTCTCAACAATTTTTCTCTAGTAAAAACCAGAAGCCAATAATCAATCAACAACTCTTCATCCAAAGGGTGGATTCTAACAAATATTGAGTGCAATACAAGAGAGGAAACATTGATCTCAACCAACAGAAACATAGTTTAGGCCGTCACCGACAATATTGAATGATCTCACTATTTATTTTTTCTTTTCTATCCTCTTTTTTTTCTCTTTGCTGCTCATACGTCTCCTTTGTTTTTCTTTTTTCATTTTTCCCAATGTGTTCCTTTTCTTATTTCGCAATGTGTGGCACACTGGCACCACATCTCTTTTCATAGTTATATATCTTTCATTGGTTGGGTCCATCCTCTAGGGAACCGCACAACAAATCTAAACTGCAAAAGTGTGTTGCTTTGTCTACCAATGAGGCTGAATACATTGTTATCACTAAAACTTGCAAAGAGGTATTGTGGATGAAAACATTCTTGCAGGAATTGGGCCAAAGCAAGATAAATTTATCTTTTCCGATGATTGTCAATGTGCCATCCATCTCAATAAGAACTCTACTTTTCACTCACGATCTAAACACATTGACATAAGATATCATTGGATTTAGGATGTTTGGAGATGAAGTTGTTACAAATTGAAAACATCCATACCAATGACAATAGCTTGGATACAAATACCAAGACATTACCAAAAGAGAAGCTTGCAGTTTTGAAGAGAAAGTAGATAAGCTAGAGCTCTCAGCAATGTGAGAATGAGGGGGAAATTCGGTTGTGTGGAGTGTGACCTGCCAACTAAAGATTTTTATTCCAAAATATAAAATGAAAACCATACAAAACAAAAGAAGATGTGGTGCTACACATTGAAAAAGATAAATAAATAAAGGAAAGGTGTGTGCAGCAGAGAGAGAAAAAAAAAGGAGCATAAGTGGATTGGTTTGGCATCAAGGTGCTCATAATTCAATGGTGAATCTTCTTCCAATATCAGCGGAATTTAGTACTAACGTTGGCCACGGTCTAAGCTACATTTCTCCTAGCTTATATCATATTTCCTCCCTTCTATATGGTGCAACCCAAATTTTTTAGTTTAATGATATTTGTTGAAATCTACTTTTGAGTGAAGAGTCGATGATTATCAACTATTGGTTTTTATTACAGAAAAATTAGTTGTAACCATTAATTTATTTGCGGAAGTTTTTCCTAGACTAGGGTTCTGTGGTTTTTCCCTTCTTATTAAAGGGTTTTCCTTGGAACTTTAGCGTCTCAATATTTTTATGCTTGTGACTTTATTTGTCTATTTATTTGATTTTGGCTTATCTATTAAATTGTATGAAGACGGAAAAAGAATTCTGCTGTGCTATTTATTTTATCTGAGACCTTCTTACATATATGAACAGTGAACACATCCATATACATGTTATTACTATTGCTATCCTCTAGAATCCTAGTCCTAGTACTTGATTGATAGATGAGCAACATGAGCGACACTCTAAAATCTTGATAATCAGTCACGTATTGGATTGGATATTGGGCTGTCATACATGATCTTGTTTTAAGTATCACAGTGGTTTCACAATCAATAGAACTCAAGAATGTTTATTTTGTTCTATTTAGAATAAACCAAAATAATATCACCAATCTATGCTTACAGATGGGGGATTATGAAAGAAATAAAAACAGTAATAATAGATTAAAAAAAAAAAAAAAAAAAAACTTACCAATACAAAGAATGCAGTAGAGAGGAATGACTTGAGTACAAAGAGTGAAAGAGTCAATGCAACTACTGTAACGGAAATCCTTGCTACTGGTCTTGGTACAGAATCCTAGCAACAAAAGGATGAATAAGTAAACCATTTAACTGCAACTTCAATTTGAGAGGGTAAAACTTAAACACAGACAAAATAAACTTACAGGCACTAGACTGGTACCAACCTCAATTCCATCCTTTCCAACCTTCCATGCCGTTTGAAGAACTATCTCACGGAGTTCATAATGGTAGTTAGCACAGAACAAGAAAAAAAAAAATACTCAACTGTAGTATGTTGTTTACTAAAATTAGCAAGACTACAGCAGCCAGACTTTTAAAAGGATGATCTACCACAAATAAACTTTCAGAATTGAAGCTATCTGGAAAAATCAATTGCCTATCCTTACATAATAACTAATTGACTATGACAAAACCTGTTAGGTCATAAATGTTTGTATTTGAGATCCCATCTCCTATGTTTTATGTTATGTTCTTGGGTGAAATTGGATATTTTAACGTGTTTGTTAAGAATGTGTAGAAGATAGCTCGTGTTAAGTTTGAAGGTAAAAAGGCGATTTTAGAGAAGTTTGGAGGAATGCTCGTGAAGAACGAACTTGTGAAGACCATAATTCTCTCCTCAAATCGAACTAGGTTGAGACCCATATATATTTGGAAAGCCTCAGATGTCTAGTTTCCGGCAAACTTCACGGTTTGTCGATCCGAATTTTCTAGAGGGAGATATGGCCGTTTTAGTAACCGAAGGTCGGAGTTGAAAATGTCACCAGTAACCTAGGCAAGTTCCCAAGCGAGTTCCTCAACTCGCCTCGCAACTAGCTTTGCACACGGCCATCAAAATCAGTAAGTCAGGCGACTTCTTAGGCGAGTTCCAAGCGACTTGCAGCCCAGTTAGCAAGAATACACTCCTTATTAGTCCATAATTGGTCCAAAACTTCCCAAATCAAATTCTAATAACTCTAGAAGATCAATGGATGTTTGGGAAACTTCCTAAACTAAATTAGGAGTCGATCATCAAAAGAGGAAATTCAAGTTAGGAAAGAAATCTTATTCCTTAATTCATTTTACTTTCCTAGTTGATGGATTTCCTAAACCTAAGAAGAATTGGGAGTTCACAAGGAGAAGTCACCTATAAGTACCAAGAATTTTATGTAAGAGAGGGAGTCCAAAGTTGGAGATTGAAGGTTGAAGACTCAAGCAACATTCTCTTCTTCTTTCTTTAGATTAGATGTTTTTATTTATTTTTCTAGTTTTTATTTCTAGCTAATTGTCTTGTTAGTTATGACTCTCTTGAGGCCCTAGACATGATTTCAATTCGGTAGACAAGTTTTGTTTAATGAAGCATTGTTTTCTCAACATGATGATTTCAATTTCTCCATAAAAATTGTTATTATATTATTATGTTTCTTTGATTGATCACCTTAGAGCATAATTATTTTATTATAGAATCTATGTTGCAAGGATACATGTCGAACACCATACGAATCTATCCTTGGCTGCAACAATTAATTGAAATAAGACTCAATTGAGGGAAATTGATTCATGAATTACCTATGATAGATACCATGTTTTAGGGTTCATGTGATATTCATAAGCTCTTTGTTCTTAATGAATTCCAATTATTAAATCTAAGTAGACACCATGCTAGGATATAATTCGGAATATAAGTATTTATGTAAACACCATGCAACACCTAGCTAGTGTTTTCCATTTATTTTTCCCAATTAAGTTTCTAATGCGTTTTATTTCTAGTTATTTAATTTTCTTAGTTTTAATAATCAATTCAAAACCCTCATTCGTGTGTAAGCGTTTAGAGTCTTTGTTTTCTTATTTTTAGTTAGATTAAACCTTAAGAGTGTCTAAGATATAAACTCATTATTTTAGTAGGTAATTAATTTTCTGTGGGAACGATCCTTACTTTTCTGCTGTGCTATTTCTCATGATTTGTGCACTTACAAGGTTTGATAATATTTTTGTTTGCTATTTTGCAACCAACAAAACCCATAAGCATCAATCATAGTATGTGATACCTTAGAAATTAAAATTATCAATCAATCAGATCTTAAGATTCTTAACCCAACCCAATATATTAAAAATAAAAAAAATAATAACAAAAAAATTTTAAAAAAAATAAATTCTAAAAGACCAGCTATTGGTAGTAGAGGACGCCATAAATATTGGCCAACAAAATTGATAGTCCAACAACCTATCCTTCATATAACCACTTTAAAATTTACTATCACGCCAAAATGTAGACCTCATTTTTCTTTTCCAAATTTGAAAGGACCTAGATGAACTGAATAAAATAATATAATAGCCTTGGCTAGGACTTTTATTTTGGTTTAAACCATAGGTGGTCCCCACTCAGATTGGCAACCAATCACAAAGACGTGAGACTAATCCTGCTCAGGGAGAGAGGCACGTCCCCTGGCCAAGAGTTGCTCCAGAGCTGGATCAAACTCGGGCAATGCCCGAACGATTCGCCCGTCGTTGGCTAGGACTTTATCTTACCAATTTATGAGTATTTATGCTAACCCCCTATAGCAACTTTTTGGACAACACAAAAAATTGCTCATGGCAGGCCTCGCCGAATGTTTTTAAATCTATTAACCATTGAGCAGGTTAAGCAAACAATGAACAGAACTAGCCTCAAAATTTTGAGAGAGAGGGATCCTACCCCAAAACAATATCTAACAAATGGATATAAAACAATAATAGCACCAATAGTGTGCTGCACACCTACACTAGCACAAGAAACATCCAATGATTTGTCAAGGGATAATTCACGAACAGACTATAATATAGTTGACTGACACAAAGTTTGCCTGTCAAGGATTGAAACTTTTAAAAATAAACTTCCTTGGTGGAGTCTCTTAAGTTAAAAAATAATCGGAACCCATTGTGGCTAGGACATTACTATATTACACTCAACGGATGGAGAGGAGTTGCATTGAATTATAATTTATGAATGTTGAAAGAAAAATTTAGCCGACACTGGGGTCAAACCGTCAATGCGCCGTAGAGGAATGGGGGTTGACTGGTCAATGGAAATCAGTATGATCTCTAGTTGTTTTGGAAGAGATACAGGTGAGTCAAGACTCATGTGAGGGTGAGCACCTATATAAGAGAAAAGCAGAGAAGAGGTTAGGTGTTGACGATACTCCGACGCTCAAGTCAATATCAATTCTAGAGAGATAAGTGTCTAAAGAGATAAAATGTAATTAATGCAAGAGTAGTTACCTTATTTATGAGGGTGGCACACCTATTTATAGAGGAAATGTCTTGATCGGTCCATACTCAAGTGTTATCTTGAGTGTAACTCTGGATAACCCTATGCATGTGTGACAGGTACCCCAGGTAACTTGTGGTCTAACACTCATAGGTGGCACGGGTTTCTTAGCAATAACAGGCACGGGTTTCTTAGCAATAACAATCAGTTATGCTTAACCCATAGGTTTAGCCTAACCTCGAAGTTTATGCCTTTAACATGAGCATCTTTGAGAAATGTTCAAGTGTCCCGACCAAAGATAATGGTTCAAGCCTTTAGTCTTTGTTAACATAACAGTTTACAAGCTTGAGGCGCGGACCCGTTCGAGAGATTTGTTCAATGCACCTTATAGGTAGGACTAATAAATGTACCCCTAAGGACTATCCTTGAATTCTTAGGTCAGGCCTTTACAAGGATAGTTTATTTGCGGTCCAATTACTTAGAATTTGTATCTGACGTAGAGACCCATATTTTGAGTATAACATTTACCCCTTAGCTCTTGGGTGGAAAGAATTGTTTCAACCTTGAGAGATTTGCGATGCTCGGGACAGATCCCGAGCTTAACTTCCCTTGGATTTTGTGCTGACATCAAATATGTTTTGACGATTCTTCATCGCCGGTAGAACAAACCAGAAACACAAAGAAATCAAGAGTTTTTATGGTAAAGGAGAGCTTTTTTGGAAAGAAAGAATTTGGTGGAGAGTTAAATCTTTTTTGGGTTTCAAATACAAGAAAGCAAATAAAAGGAAAATAGTCGAAAAACCCACACAATTTATAGATGGATTAGTTTCATCCCAACCATTGGATCAAATCTAGATCTAAAAGTCCCTAGAAAATTGAAATCACACTCATCATTACCAACGGTTCTTACCATGTCTTAGTGAACAGTTACCCGATGAATGTGTGACACGTGGCAAGGATATCATATCACGTCAATGCGTAGTTTTCAAAAAAATCATTAAAACGTATCTAACGTTAGCACAAAACCGTAAAAAGTTAAGCTCAGGATCCATCCCAAACACTGCAAATCTCTTAGATAGAAAAAACAAAATTCCACCCATGAGGAAGGTGTAAATGTTACACTCAAAATATTGGTTTTCACGTCAGAAACAAATCCCAAGTAATTTGACTACAAATAAACTATCCTTGTAAGGTTCTGAAAATCTGACGGTTTGACCAAAGGATTCAAGGATAGCCATTAGGGGTAAACTTAGAAATCCTATCTATGGGGTACATCAAACAAATCTTTAGAATGGGCATGCGCCTCAAGCTTATAAACAAACCCGTTAATAAAGATTAAAGACCCGACCCATTACCTTTGGTCGAGACAGTTAACAAAGATGCTAAACCTATGGATTAAGCATCACACTTGGTTATTGCTAAGAAACTCGTGCCACCTATGAGAGTGTCAGACCACAGGCTACTTGGTATAAGTGTCACGGTCACACATACTCATCTCTCTATAAATAGGTGAGCCACTCTCATAAATAAGGTAACTGCTCTGGTATTAATTACACTTTATCTCTCTATATACTCATCTCTCTATAATTGCTCCTGACTTGAGCGTGGGAGTGTAAATGTTGCCGACCACAGTCGACACTCCTAACCTCTTCTCAATTTTTCTCTTATATAAGTGTTCACCCCCACAGGGCTCCCTTGGGCCACTACAAGCCCCAACACGTCTGAAACTACATCGAAACAACTATAGGTCACACTAATTTCCATTGACCAGTCAACCCCATTCTTACGTGGCACGTCGATGGTTTGACCCCCTGTGTTGACTAAATTTGCTTGTCGACAATGATCAAATTAAATACTTACACATTCTTGACGGCATAAAACTAAAAGTTCCATTCGTTTACACGCAGCTCAGTTTCTCTCATATACAATTACTATCTCTTAGTAAAAATAATCAAACTTCTATCTAAATTCCAATGGCCACAGTTTATTAGCTTCACTAAATACAAATGACAACTTGCAAGCAACTAAAGCCCCAAACTAGAATGCTTGTTCGTGAAAAAACAGTTCAAATTGCTATCTTTACTTAGAAATTCCATTAAATTATCCATACCCACTTCAAACAAAAGAGATAAATCGACATTATGAAACTTCAAGGAAGTTACAGAAGCTGAGCAAAATCTAACCTTTGATAAAATTGGATTGAGCAGCGAAGACAACATGTAAAGACCGAGGTTTTTGGGTTCTATGCTTCTTGATTTGAAGATTTGACAACAGGGATTGCTTCTTCAATTTTAAAAACGAATTTGAATAAAGAAAGTGAGGGCGGGTTAGAGCTAGGGTTTGGCTTTTGTAACACGTTGCAGAGTAATTTGAAATAGAACATAAATTATGAAGAATAATTGAAGAGGCCATAAGTGTACTAAAAGTGTTTCTTGAAAATAAGATAATTATATTAGTAGGATATTTGTGATTTTGATAAGAAGTATGAACATCATCTGGTCATGAATGGTGTGTGAAGCTTGAAGTTGGACTCTGTCGTTATGTCACCGAAGAAAAAGATCATAACTTGTTGCTTTGGTCTTACTTACCAGTACTGGACTTGCAAGCTTGGACCGGGCCTAACAGCCCAACATTAGTGTCAGTCAAGAACTTATGGTTTTATTTATTTTTTTAATTTTTTTAATTTGTTTTAAGGGATGTCAAGAACTTATGTTAATTGTACGTAAGAGCAAGAGAAAACTGCTATAAATAAACCTCCTATTTTAAGTGGAATTTCATAGAAACTCTTTTTTTTTTTTAAGGCCGGTTTGGTATTGTTTTTGAAAAATTAAAATCAGATTATTTTATAATTTTGACAAAAAAAGATGTTTGGTAAAATTTCTAAAAGTGATTAATTGATAATTTGACAAGTTTTGACAGTGATTTTGAGAAATAGGTGAAGGTTACTTTTTGAAAGTGATTATAGAATAATCTACTTCAGCATTTAATACATCTTTTAAAATATCATTATTATCTTTATGAAATCAAGTTAAAATCATTTATATACCTTATGTCATCTCAAAATTAAATATTCTATTTAAATATTGATTTGATTTATAAAATCTTTTAAAAATATTTTTACTGTTCTTATGAAATTTTTTTTCCAATTTAAATATTCTAGTTAAATATTAATTTAATATATATAATTAATGAAAAAAAATGAAATAGGATACTAAATTCATGTATATTTTAGTTATTATAACTAATCTCAACATTTTTGCAATAAAATTACCAAACATATGTATACTACTTTTAAGTTATACAGTAGTTTTAAAAATACAATTAACCAAACATCTGTTAATTAATTTCACAGCTAACAAACAGTGATTATTATAAAAGCTACAGTAATACTAAACTAACCCTAAATATCACACTTTTACATAAATTAGGGATTTTTAGGGAGGGACGAGGACTCGAACCAGCAACCTCATGGTGCATGTGTGAGGGATTTTATCGCATGGAAACTTTTGATCATTAAAATCCATATAAGAAAATTTCCATTCAATCCATAACATAAAATTACAAAAATATCCCTCAGCCCCTAATTTTTCTCTTCTTTCTTTCTTTCTTCTTCACGATTTTTTTCTCTTCCAACCGAACACATCTTAGTGTTAATCTCTTCCAAAAAATTGCTTAAAAATTAATGCATGATGTTTGTTTTGGTGTTGTAGTATATTTCCTCTTCAAGAAATAAGAGGTCATATCTTTGACTCTTGAAATGCTCAATTATAAGGGTTCAAAGTTCGAACCATGTTTCCAACGAGTAACTGTTGCTGTTACAAACAATTAAATTTTTTTAAGTGGTTAAACACAAAACTCTAATATAGGAGGGCTATTTTTGAATTTCTCATGTATTGTAATTGGGTGATTATCAATTCAATACCCATCCTATTTAGAAATAGGCTAACTGGCACTAATACCCCCTGAATTATGCCCAAATTTACACATACCCCAATTCTTTTTTTTTCGCCATTAAACCCTATGAACTCTCATAAATTGGCAAAAGCTGACTGAAAATGCCCACTCACAGAGGATAAAAAAAACCCAAGTGTTTGCCAAAAAAAACAAGAGTTTAGGGGGTTTAGTGACGAAAAATAAAGTATAGCGGGCATAATACATATTTTGGAAGAGTTTAGAGGCTGTTATAAGTAAAAATCGTCATAAAGGACACGTCATCACCATAAGAAGCCACGTAAGCAGGAGTCAAGGGAAGTCAACTCGAAGGAGCAGAAAGTCCCTAAAGTAACTTACTCGACTAAAACTAAAGCAACCCGACCACAAACGAAGAGAATCGGCTCGGGCAGAAAAGCCTGCTCGGGAATGCTCAGGATTCGATGAAAAAGATAGTCGCCAGCATTCACGTTCCGAACATGAGCAGAATCAGTAACGAGTATCCCCATAATAAACAACGGTGTGGCTGCCCAAAGTATAACAAGGAAGCAAACAGGTTTTCCGCAAATAGAGGAGAAAGAATCCTATCCAAACTCAGATTCTTTCAAACCGGGAAATATGTTGCACTCAAGAAGGAAACATAATCCGCTTAGGACTGGACAACCGCCCAAAACTTGGGCACCACGACACCAAACCCTAGCAGCACCCACAAACCCTAGTAGCATTATGTATAAATACCCTGTAACACACAAAAGAAGGGGTACGCAAGAATTAGAAAGAGTGATCGGAACACAATATTTTGTAACAGCTTTTCATAGTGGATTCTATTTCGTTGCTTAGGTAACAACCCGTGGATGTTTCTCCGGTCATCGGAGTTTTACCACGTAATTACGTTTATTATTCTTCCTTGCTTTCAATTGTTTTTATTCACAAAGTAGTACAACTGAAATCAGATCGTTGACTGGGTGATCACGAAAAATCACCGTCAACAGAGGCATTACTGCCAATTAGCCTTAGAAATATCACGTTTTGACATATTTGATTTTTTAGCTTGTGTGGTTTCTAAATAGTAAAAAATACATCAAGTAGGTCTATTTGACCAAAATTTTATAAATATTTACCATTTCATTTGTATTAAATTATTGAATGAGAAAGATGTTTTTGCCCTCCAACCTTTTACAATTTGATAACAATAACTATTTGGATAGTCCAATGAGAAATTGACATGTGTTATAAAACCTTTTTTTTTTTTAAAGAAAATACTTAAAAAGATTAAATAATAAAATGATAAATACATTAAAAAATGTAAATAAAAAAAACATTAAAAAAATCAAAATAAAACTTTACGAAAATACGATATTATAAATGAAAATTAAAAAATGAAAAAGAAAGCAAAACATTCAATGGTGGCCGGAGAGAAAAATAAGAAACCCTAAATCCTTTAGTGATTTAGATGGCATACTGATGTCTCATGTTTGGAAAAAAAAAATCGAAATCTAATTCCGGCTTTTGCATTCCAAGCTAGCCCTATTTTATATTTTTGTTTTATTTTAAATTGTTGGCTTTTAATGCTTTATCATACGGACCTTTTTTAAAATTAATACTCAAAATATAAATTTGAGCTTTTTATGAACTAAAATAAAATAAAATTGGGCCTCTAAACTAGTACTGAAATCATGTAAATATGGGCATTTTTTAGACTAATACTCAAAATACAAATTTGGGCCTTTTATGAATTAAAATAAGGACTAATTACACAAACCTCCCTTGAGTTTAGGTCTAATTACAGCAAGATGGACCTTTAGCTTAAAATTACACAAACCTCCCCTACCATAAGTTGACTTCCGTTAAACTTAACCATTGACCAAACTTTTATGGTCAAATGACTTGAATGCCCTCATTTGTATTATTTTATTACCTAAAATATATAATTAAACAAATATTATCTAACATATAATAAAAATTTAAAAATTTAATAAAAAAAAAAGAGGATAATATTGTTATTTTTTTCGATATTTATCACCTATTTTTCAGAGGAGAAAACAAATGGCGAACATTTTTTTTTTCGACATCTATCACCACTCATTTTCAACTAAAGAGAAAATCATCATCATCCGAGCTTTTTTTTTTTTTTTTTTTTCTACGTTCAACACCCATTTTCAACAAAAGAAAAAAAATTATTCACAGTTGAGCTTATTTTTTTTTTTTTCGAGATTCATCACCCATTAAAAAAAAAAAAGGTCCATGAAGGATTTTTATAAAAAATGGGTGATAAATATAAAAAAAAATAACAACATTATCCTCATCATTTTTATTAAATTTTTTTAAAATTTTTTTAATAAAATTGGACTGATCTAAAGGGAAAAAGCATCACAAGCGATCATATGCTGAAAAACCCCTAGACAGTATCCATATATATATAAAAGATAAAAGAAAAGAAAAAAGTGATAAAAAGCAACAAAGCACAAAAACCCGGGGGGAAAACAACCCCAAACAAAAAGAGGCACGCAGGCCACACCAAAAAGAAAAAGAAAACATCAAGAAAAATGAAAAGACTCCCGGCCCATGCAGTCATTGCCAACTGAAGAAGAACAGAACAGCGGGGCAAAGAACCACCAAGAATCAGCCTGAAGCTCCAAAGCATGCTTAGAAAGCGTATCTGCAACCTGATTCCCCTCCCTGAAAATATGGGAAACCTGAAAATCCATATGCGAGATCTAGAAGATACAGCGCTGCCACGCCTGACGAACCCTCCAAGGAACCATCTCAGAACGAGAAGAAAGAAGCTGAACCATATAAGAAGAATCGCTCTCAAGCCAGATTCAATGCCACCCATACTTCCAAGCAAAATTAATGGCCAATGAGGCCGCTAGAAGCTCAGCCTCAAATGCGAAAACCTGACCAAGAGGAATAGCAAAGCAACACTTCACAAAAGCTCTACAGTTCTGAAAGATACCACCACAACCACCAACCCCCGGAGAGCCCATAACAGCATCATCTGTATTCACTTTGATCCAACCAGAGACCGGAGGCGACCAAACCACACTCTTGATCACCGGGGCTTTAGAAGGGCGACCCCGAAGACCAAATCGACGAAGAATCAAAAGGTCGTCCATGACCTGACAAGGTTCCGGTTCGAACCGTGGAACTAGAACTAGAACCGGAACTGGAACCGAAACCGAAACCGAAACCGAAAAAATCAGAATCGAAACCGAAACCGAAACCGAAACCGAAACCGAAACCTGGCTGGTTCCGGTTCCGGTTCCGGTTACAAGGTTCACGGACCTGCCCGGTTCAAACCGGACTAGAATCGGTGGTTCCAATTCTGGTTCCGATTCCAGTTCGAACCGGCAGTTCCATGTTTTTTTTTTTGTTTTTTTTTACATTACAAAATATTACATTTTATTTATAAAAAAAAATAATAATAATAATGTTAGAAAGGACATTGTAGTGCATTGGGCCATGGCCCATAACCCTTGTCCAATTAATTATGTTTATCCTTCCCTTCTCCTCCTTTTTATATAGATTAGGTATCTCATTCACTTCTCTATTTATCCAATGTGGGATAAATGAACTTTTAGTATAGCTTTTTCACTTTTCTAGTTGTAACATAAAAATATAAAATGCATTGAAATCAGAATAGTAGTATTTGGTAATTCTATATATGGCAAAGTGAATCAGATACGAAATCAAAGTTATGAGAATGACATTGGATAAATAGAGCAGTTCTCAACTTTTCAAATGGGGTCCTTCCTAGTATTCTTTGTAATATTGAGTTTCGATGTACAACTGTACAGAAATAACATCATATATGTAGCCAGTAGCTAAGGCCTAGGAAGAGTGAGTCATTTTCTATTTGTTTCTGTAAGTACCCTTGGGTAAACCGGAACACGGTTGTCTCCGAGTGGTTGTTCAAGTGTTCAAAGGTGACAGAATGTTGAGTTTGATGTTGTTTTGGTAATCTGCCCCTACTCCAACTATTATCAGTGGTTTGTTAAATTAGATGATTGATTGCAATAAATGGTTTTGGATTCCCACCATGAATTTGATGCTAGCTAACATAAACTAGATTAACTACAAAGACAAGGCTCATATAAAGACGAATGTCTTGGGAAAAAAAAAAAAAGATTTGTGTTATACTTTGTAAAACATTTTCTTGTAAACTAATATAAAGAATTGAGTACATAATGTTAACAAATAATCAAAAGTTTTAACACGAAGTGTTTGTGTGAAAAAGTTGTCCAAGGAAGTAGATGGGCACGTTAAAAGAGATGTTATTAGCTTTGTGTGTTAGGTGAGGAGGAGAGGAGAGGATCGCTTTCGCTGCTGCTATGAATATGATGATGAAACTGGGTAGTTAGCTCATTTTCATTTTCCTTTTCATTTTCAATCAATTCTCATTTTACTAAAAGTTCATTTATCCCACATCCCACATCCCACATCGGATAAATAGAGAAGTGAATGAGATGCCTAACCTATATAAAAAGAAAAAGAAGGGAAGGGAAAACATAATTACTTGGACAAGGGTTATGGGCCATAGCCCAATACACTACAATGTCCTTTTTAACATTTTATTTTTAAAAAATAAAATGTAATATTTTTTAATGTAAAAAAAAATAAAAAAATAAAAAAATCTGGTTCAAAACCAGTGGTTTCGGTTCCGGGTCCGGGTCCATGGTTAGGTGGAACCGGAACCGGAACCGGAACCGGAACCGAAACCGAAACCGAAACCGAAACCAAAACCGAACCGGAACCGTGTCACCTAGTCCATACAATTATGCATACAACCAATCTCCAGGCGATTAGCCTCTGAAAATGCACGCCAAACCAAAGAAAGGACAGATCTAAAGTCCACCGACTTCCTTTCAAAGATCCACTGATTACGGGCAGTCCACACCCCCCATATCACTGCATGGATAACCACTTTCCATAAAATCATGACCTGCTCACTAAAGGAAACCGACATGACCTGCAAGAAGAAGGATTGCCAAGTATTGGTAGAGACAAGACGCCGGAAAGTCGAGAAATCCGCCTCCCAAAGAGCAACCGCCAGGGGACAATGAAAAAAAAGATGATCTGCAGATTCACTACTAACCCCACAAATACTGCAATGAAAAGCCAACTAGAACCTAGACCTGCAAAGGCGATCCTCAGTAGGAAACCTGTTCAACATCAGACGCCAGGTCAAAGCTGAGCGAGAGGGGGGAATAAAACGGGACCAAACATCTCTCCACCAAACAACCTGAGGAATATCACGGAGAAACTGGGAATAAGCAGCCTTGCAAGAAACATGACCATCCCAAGAATTAGCCCAAACTAGAGAATCCACAACAGGAGAAATTACAATTCGATCAATCCGAAAACACAGATCCGGGGAAACAATCGTCCAGCACCCATCTACCCTTATGAATAAAATCCGAGACCCTTGTCCAGAGCGGATTAGCTAAATAATCTAGAATCCCCAAAAGCTACAAAATAGGAACCCCTAACCAATTATCCGGCCAAAAGTCCCTCTGAGAGTTCTTGCTAATCAGCCAGATACCTTCCTTAAGAAGGGAATTATAATTTGTCCGAAGAGAAGACCAAATCGAGGAGGTGACATACCCTCTACGAGGCTTCTGCAAATGCCTGAGATACCTCTCCCGAAGAAAAGTGAAAGCAAAACCATCAGAGGTCATAAACTTCCAAGTGAATTTTCGCAACAGTGAGTCATTCAACAACCCAAGATCTTTCAGACCAAGACCACCATGAGAGTAAGGCCTACAACGATCCCAAGCGACCCAAACCAACTTAGTCTCCTCACAGGAACCAGTCCACAAAAAGTTTCTCAACTCGCGGTTAATTAGAGACAGTAAAGAAGAAGGCCACTTGTAAATCATAAAAGAGTGCACAAATGAACCAGTGATGACCGACCTGATCAGAGTAGCACAACCGGCCAGAGAGAGGGACTTGCCCTTCCATTTATCGAATTTAGACAAGATCTTATCTGTAATAGGTCGTAACACTGCTTTTCGAGGCTTACACCGAAACAAAAGGACTCCCAAATAAGAAAACGGAAGTTGCCCAATCTGCATACCAACCAGAGATTGTAAACTACCAATCCGAGAGGGGGAGATAGAAGATCTGAAATAAATTGAAGACTTACCCCAGTTAACCAACTGGCCTAAAATATCACCATAATCCCCAAAAGTACCCATGATATGCTTCAAATTCTTTTGAGTGCCTCTGTAAAAAATCAGAACATCATCTGCATAGAGCAAATGAGTTGGAGCCAAAAAAACCCCTTGGGGAAGAAATCGGCAAAATCTGAGAAGAATCCACCAACCTTGTCAATAATCTACTAAGGAAGTCATCTGCATTACCAAACAAAAGTAGAGAGAGCGGATCTCCCTGACGAACCCCTCTAGAGCAACAGAAATATCCCTTTGGGACCCCATTAAATTTTTAAATTTTTAAATTTTTATTATATATTAGATAATATTTGTTTAATTATTTATTTTAGGTAATAAAATAATACAAATAAGGGCATTCAAGTCATTTAACCCTAAAAGCTTGGTCAATGGTTAAGTTTAAGGGAAGTTAAATTATGGTAGGGGAGGTTTGTATAATTTTGAGTAAAAGGTCCATCTAGTTGTAATTAGAACTAAACTCAAGGGAGGTTTGTACAATTAGTCCTTAAAATAAAACAAAATTGGGCTCCTAAACTAATACTGAAATCATGTAAATATGGCCCCTTTAAAAAGAGGTCTGGGCGGCTGCCCCTCCTATTAAAGCCAAGGGCCGACCTTGCCACCATAGATGTTAAGGAGAAAGTCGTACAAGGAGGAGGCGATCCCTCTCATTCCTCTTATCCCCCTAAGTTGTGGGGAGAAGGTCACTGACTCATAGCCTCTACCCCAACTTATTTTTTTATAAATATCCCTCAAACTTTTCTATTAATAACGCATTTAGTAATTGAAAATAAAAATTTTAAATGATCAAGTACTATTGGAAAAAAAATCATGAAGAAATCTTATTTCCATGGTTGATAGGGGAAATTAAGTTCATTTTTTTAGCATACCCTTAATTTTTTATTTGTGTAAGTTAATTCCTTGGTTGGGAGAGGTTCACGTAAGTTGATTCACTTTCCAACAACTTTGAGTAAACATTGTAATCACAAAGCAGAAATTAAGTTTTCTTTCTCATTTTAGGCATTAATAAGCGTTATTAAGATTTAAGTGTTGTATAACTTTGTTCTCTTTATTGAGATTATTCCAACGATATATTATAGACGCAATCTAATATTGATTGTCCCCTTAATTTTTTTTTAAAGTGTTCTACATTAGGCAATTTTTCCCCTGAAGGCACATAAGTGTGAGAGCGTATATAGCACATTTATCAACCTAATCACTTTTTGCTAGAAAAATCAATGCAATTGGGTCAAATAATGCTTACATGGCAAAAAGTGATGAGGTGGATAAATGTGCTATAAATATGCTCACACTTATGTGCTTTAAGCATCTCCAATGCTGTGTCAAATTATTGTGTCAATACTAAAATTTAGCACAGGGTGCAAAAACCATCCTCCAATATAGTGTCAAATGATGAGCCAAATTTGGCATAACAATAAATGCTCATTTTTAATTACAAAAATATCTTTTCATATATTTTTTAAATGAAATAATGAATGCATTAATGAAACTTTGCATTATAGCATTGAAAACCTTAAAGAAGTAATTCAATAAGGAAGAGCGAGAAGGGAGAGGCCCAACTTCCTGATTTGTCTATTTAATTATTGATTTAATTGTTTAAATTTTGAATTTAAATAATTAAATAATTAAAATCTGATTTTAAACTTTAGGTTTCTCTCCCTATAATATAAATAATGATTTATAATGGGGTGTCGATATTGACACCTATAAAACTTATTAGTATATCCATATTTTATTAAAAAATTTAATTACAAAAATATCTCAATAAAAATTTATCAATAAGGACAAATTACTTATTCAAAATAAACCAAATAATATATACACTCATTAATTACATACATATCTTCAACTATATTTCTTTATTAAAAAAAAAAAAAAAAAAAAAAAAAAACTTATGATAAATCCTAATTAAACTCTAATTTTATTTCAAGTTTCAAACTTTTTCATTTCACATAATTATCATATTATTTTTGTCTTTCTTTTATGTATAGTTATGAACTTTATCAATAAACAATTTTTTTTTTTTTTTAACGATAGTTATAGATATCAACAAGTTTTTTTTCTTTTCTTTTTTTTAAGATAACTGTATAAATAAGAGAATTACATATTGAAAATCTCTTAACCCCATATACGGTTCCACATATTCTCTTTTATAAGGCTCCTACATTTGAGATATTTCCAAAAGTAAATTGGATCATCATTAAAAGATGATTTAATTCGAAAAATAATATGATTTTTTAATAAATTGGGTGTGATAATAATTTAAGAGTGTTTATAAATAATATGTATTAAAATGAATATATTTATTTCAATGAGGATACTATTGGCATTAGGATGGGTGTTTATAGTAATATTTATTTTTTAAATTTTAGACATGGGTGTACTTATAAAAATATGTGTACTAATAAGTTTTATGAGTGTCAATATCCGTACCCTTTATAATGATGGATACTCGATTTTCATGTGGAAAACCTTAAACAGGTAATTCAATAAGGAAGTAATGATTTATATAACATGGAGTTATGGGAGACTCACAAAATAAAAAAAAAAAAAAAAAAAAAAAAGGTTCTCTTCTTTTTATTGGGAGGGGGTGGAAAACCTTAAACATGTAATTCAATAAGTAAGTAATGCTTCATAACAGGGAGTTATGGGAGACTCACAAAAAATCAAGAGACAAAAAAAAAAAAAAAAAAAAAAAAGATTCTCTTCTTTCTATTCTTGTTTTCTCATGTGTTGAGATCAGAACAAGATTCTTGAAAGTGAGTGTGTGATCATTCTTGATTCCCATAGATGCCCACACGTCCATTCAACTGGTGTCGAAGACTAGGTGTGGAAGAGCTAACGATTCAAAGAGATTAAAGATCGACTTAATGACTTCAACCGAGAAATTTTTTTGTTCATATGGTTTCGAAAACCATATACAGCAACGGAAGCGCAATAGTATCTTGGTTAACAAAAATTTTCAATCAAAACTTTAGCCAAAAACACTATAGTTATATTGAATTAATACATAGAAAGAAAAAAAAGGAAAACAAAAAAAAACTTAATTACCCTGTTGAAGTCATTAAGTCAATCTTCAATCTCTTTGAATCCTTAGCTCTTCCACACCTAGTCTCCAACACCAGTTGAACAAACGTGTGGGCATCTACAGAAATCAAGAATGATCACACACTCACTTTTTAGAATCCTATTGTGATTTCAACACATGAGAAAACAGGAACAGAAAGAAGAGAACCTTTTTTTTTTTTTTTGTTCTCTCTGTAAATTTTCTATATCTTTCTGAGTCTCACATAACTCTTTGCTATAAATCATTATTTATACTACAGGGAGACAACCCTAAATTTTAAAATCAGATTTTAATTATTTAAATTCAAAATTTAAACAATTAAATCAATAATTAAATTGATAATGGATAGTACTCGATTTTCACGTGGAAAACCTTAAACAGATAATTCAATAAGGAAGAGCGAGAAGGGAGAGGCCCAACTTCTTGATTTGTCTATTTAATTATTGATTTAATTGTTTAAATTTTGAATTTAAATAATTAAATAATTAAAATCTGATTTTAAAATTTAGGGTTCTCTCACTATAGTATAAGTAATGATTATAACAGGGAATTATGGGGGACTCACAAAAAATCTAGAGACAAAAAAAAAAAAAAAAGATTCTCTTCTTTCTATTCTTGTTTTCTCATGTGTTGACACTACTACAAAAAATGCAAAAGAAATCGGTTTTTTTATATGGAAGAAATCGGTTTTTGAAATTTTTAAAACCGATCTCTTTTTGAGTGATTTAGAAAAAAAAGCGCAAAAGACATCGGTTTTTAACCGATGTAAAACAAGAGAAAAGAAATCGGTTTTACTTAAAACCGATTTAAAAACCTAGTAGAAAAGAAATCGGTTTTACTTAAAACCGATTTAAAAACCTAGGAGAAAAGACATCGGTTTTAGTTAAAACCGATTTAAAAAACCTAATGTAAAATTGATGAATTACAAAAAAAAATCCCACCGTCGCCGGCCACCGACCAGCCACCACCTCCGGCACACCCCACCTCCGGCCACCGCCGCCGGCACGCCCCACCTCCGGCCACCAACCGGCCAACCCCACCTATGATAATAATGACAATTAATTGTCATTATAAGGAATCAAACTCGCAACCTCAAAGTCAAAGTGGTAAGCCTTTACCGCCTGACTACAAGATTGAATATGTTAACAATTGCACAATATATATATATAACCTATATGAATTGTTAGAAAAAAAAAAAAAAAAAAACTTGTTTGATAAATTTAAATTTACTCAACTAATCAAAATTCTAATTTCTACTACAAACATACATATATTAAATAAATTTTATTGGTGGGTTTATTTTTCATTTCATTTTTTATTGTGTGGTTTTGTGTTCTGC
This sequence comes from Acer yangbiense, assembly GCA_008009225.1. Lineage (NCBI taxonomy): Eukaryota > Viridiplantae > Streptophyta > Magnoliopsida > Sapindales > Sapindaceae > Acer > Acer yangbiense. The sequence goes on from CM017764.1 coordinate 27,047,613, forward strand.
TAGAGATATTTTTATGCAAACTTTTTCCCTAAAACTGTATCTTTGGCAACGAAATAATTTTTTTCATCCATGCTAGATTTTTTGATTTTTCGATACGAATCCAACGGTATAAGGAACGTAAAATTATGGGCGGTATTTTGAAAGTTATGATCAATTATTCAGTCAAAGGTCAGAAGCAATTAAAGATATTTTTGTGCAAACTTTTTTCTTAAAACTGTATCTTTTGGCAACAAAATAATTTTTTTGTCCATGGTAGATTCTTATATTTTTTGATACGAATCCAACGGTATAAAGAACGTAAAATTCCGGGTGGTATTTTGAAAGTTATGATCAATTATTCATGAGTACTCAAAGGTCGATCGATTGGAGATATTTTTGTGTAAAATTTTTCCTTAAGAAATAATTTTTTTTTTCCATGATGGATTCTTCGATTTTTCGATACAAATCCAACGGTATAAAGAACGTAAAATTCCGGGTGGTATTTTGAAAGTTATGATCAATTTTTCAGTCAAAGGTCAGAATTGGAGATATTTTTGTGCAAACTCTTTCCTTAAAACTGTATCTTTTGGCAAGGAAATAAATTTTTTTGTCCATGTTGGATTCTTCAATTTTTTGATACGAATCCAACGGTTTAAAGAACGTTAAATTCCGGGCGGTATTTTGAAATTTATGATCAATTATTCATGAGTACTCAAAGGTCAAGCGATTGGAGATACTTTTGTGTAAACTTTTTCCTTAAAACTGTATCTTTTGGCAAGGAAATAATTTTTTTTTTCCATGGTTGATTCTTCAATTTTTCGATATGAATCCAACGGTATAAAGAACGTAAAATTCCGGTTGGTATTTTGAAAGTTATGATCAATTTTTCAGTCAAAGGTCAGAATTGAAGCGATTGGAGATATTTTTGTGTAAACTCTTTCCTTAAAACTGTATCTTTTGGCAAGGAAATAAAATTTTTTGTCCATTTTCAGTTCTTCAACTTTTCGAGACGAATCCAACGGTATAAAGAACGTAAAATTCCGGGCGGTATTTTGAACGTTATGATCAATTATTCATGAGTACTCAAAGGTCAAGCGATTGGAGATATTTTTGTGTAAACCTTTTCCTTAAAACTGTATCTTTTGGCAAGGAAATAATTTTTTTTTCCATGGTAGATTCTTCAATTTTTTGATACGAATCCAACGGTATAAAGAACGTAAAATTCCGGTTGGTATTTTGAAAGTTATGATCAATTTTTCAGTCAAAGGTCAGAATTGAAGCGATTGGAGATATTTTTGTGAAAACTCTTTCCTTAAAACTGTATCTTTTGGCAAGGAAATAAATTTTTTTGTCCATTTTGGGTTCTTCAATTTTTCGATACGAATCCAACGGTATAAAGAACGTAAAATTCCGGGTGGTATTTTGAAAGTTATGATCAATTATTCAGTCAAAGGTCAGAAGCGATTCGTGAATCCGCGAGTGAGCTGTTTTCATCGCTCATTTTCTCACTTTTCCAAATCGATTTTTGGAATATTTTCTGATTTAAAAGTGTTTGTTTGCATGTCTAATTTCTTGTGTCAAAAGTTGAGCAAATAACGTTGAGTATTTTTAGAGATGTGCCCATGAATGTGGACATAGGTCAGATTTGCATTGCAGAATTTTGCTTTTGAATCTACATCGGTTTTTATAAAAACCGATGTCTAAACGCTTGCTTTTAATATCGGTTTTTATAAAAACTGTTGTCTTTTCAACGCAAAATTTAAGACATCGGTTTTTTATAAAGAACCGATGTCTAAACGGTTTTTTTTAATATCGGTTTTCTTAAAAACCGATGTCTTTTGAAATTGTAATTTTTAAGACATCGATATTTATAAAAAACTGATTTCTAAAAGCTTTTTTAAAATCGGTTACCAAAAACCGATTTCTTTTAGTGATTTCTAGTGATGTCTTTAAGCATTTTTGTAGTAGTGTGAGATCAGAACAGGATTCTAGAAAGTGAGTGTGTGATCATTCTTGATTCGCATAGATGCCCACACGTCCATTCAACTGGTGTCGGGGACTAGGTGTGGAAGAGCTAAGGATTCAAAGAGATTGAAGATCGACTTAATGACTTCAACCGGGTAATTAATTTTTTTTCTATGTATTAATTCCATATAACTATAGTGTTTCTGACTAAAGTTTTGATCGGAATTTTTTGTTCATATGGTTTCAAAAACTATATACCGCAGCGGAAGCGCAATAGTATCTTAGGTAACAAAAATTTTCGATCAAAACTTTAGCCAAAAACACTATAGTTATATTGAATTAATACATAGAAAAGAAAAAAAAAAAAAAAAAAGCTTAATTACCCAGTTGAAGTCATTAAGTTGATCTTTAATCTCTTTGAATCCTTTGCTCTTCCACACCTAGTCTCTAACACCAGTTGAACGAACATGTGGGAGTCTATGGAAATCAAGAATGATCACACACTCACTTTTTAGAATCCTATTGTGATTTCAACACATGAGAAAACAGGAATAGAAAGAAGAGAATCTTTTTTTTTTTTTTGTTCTCTCTCTAAATTTTCTATATCTTTCTGAGTCTCACATAACCCCTTGTTATAAATCAGAGAGAACCCTAATTTTTAAAATCAGATTTTAATTATTTAATTATTTAAATTCAAAATTTAAACAATTAAAACAATAATTAAATTGACAACAGGGAATTTGTTTCCCTATCCCACCTAACTTCCTGATTTGTCGCTTATCTCAAAATTCAAAATAATTATCTATTTGAATAATCCAATTATTCAAAGTTAGATAATTGTTTGATTTCTTCTTCTTTTTTTTTTTTTTTAAAAACTGCACAGAAAATTTGAGTACCACAGAGATATCTGTGGTAGACGCAGACAATATGGTCTCTACCATACTATGTCATCCAATTTAAATAATTATATTATTTAAATAATCTCAATTAATTCAAAATTAATTGATTGGTTTTTTTTTTTTTTTTAAATATTATGTGTCACATAATTACATAGTGTGTATTAATTTAAAATTCAACAATTCTAAATCATAATAATCCTTTCAATTCCTCATGTTCAATACATTGTTGATGGAGATGACATGGACCTATGGACCTATAATTTCAAACTCCAATAAATTTGATAATTAATTTAACTCATTCCTTAATTCTAGAGTTGTTCCATTAAAAACTTGAAACTGCACTATTGAAATTATAGAGTAATTTACTCAAAGATTTAAATAGTCCATTGATATAATCATTACATATAAATTAATTCTCCACAAACAGTTCATAATTAGAGCTAGGTTCAAAAATCCGTTAACCTCTCTAATTACTTCTTTATCTCGAGTTCTGTTGATTCTCTAATGAACAATATATTTATGATCTAATCATAAAGTGAGTGCTCTAATTGTTCAAGACCTGAATCAGTACTCAAGAAAACTATTTATCTAACTTCATTACGAAGGAATGGATTCCATCTTGTAAATTATCATTCCTAGCTACTTACTTCATTATGTCTTCAAGATACAAAGTATTTAGGTTCAACATTAAAATACAAACCTTACCGAGTAAGTCAAAAAATATAATGTCATAAATAGGAGTCTATTAATTACTCAGGATTAAGATCGTTCCATATATGATCATCATATTGAAAAAGTCGAATATTCTATTAGTAACATAGATTATAAGAGATTCGAATTTATCTTGTCCAGTCCTATATAATCACATTATATAAAGTACCATCATTTTGAATGTCTCAATATTATTGTCCAGATATGACTGCTCCATTCTTAATATGAATGAACTGTACTAGTAACTATATTTAATTAAAGATCCCAACTTTAATTAATTACGGACCCTTTTAAGATTATTATCCTTAAACATAATTCTCATGTATATAACTCTTATATACTATGTTTAAGGTCACATTAATAATTATGGAATTTTCATGATATTTATAAAGTATAAACCATACAAGCACACAAATATAAAATGAACAACTGTATTTATTTAAAGGCTCATTCTTGAGTGCAACATGACACCATACAATTTTGAAAAATAGTATGTAATCACATATGATTACATATGATCATAAATATATATAATGTTATCACATATGAATTGCACGTGATTACACAATTAAATTATTGTGATCGCATGTTAAAACATGCATTCACATATTAGTTGATATGGTTGGACCAAAGAAGACATGATCACCATCAAAAAAATTTCGTTGCATCATGTAACGTTGCACTCAAGGGCAGCCCTTATTTAAATAGCACTAATATCTTTTCATATAATGCTTGTAGGGCATTATCCCTATCAAGGCGCACCTTTTGTCTTTTTCTTTTTTAATAGAAGAGGCGCACCCTCCATGTAGTCTTTCAAGTGTAGTAGTTTTTTGCCTAGGGTTTGCAATTGTTTTCCAAATAATAATATAATATCTAAAGCAACTATACATAATGTCCAATTAGGTTTCCATAAACTAATTCATTATTTGCTCAGTGGTTCTTCAATTAAAGATAAATCACTAGTAAATAATTATTTAATTTTCAAGTTTAGAATTGGACCTTCGGACAATATTTATTTTGGTTTCTTTAATTGTAAATTACGTATCATAAATCCCTTTCCCGGATTTATCGTAATAAATATTTCCTTAATTGTAATTTATACCACTATAAAAATATAATTGAATTCCAAATATAAATATTATTTCGAAATACTAATATACTTGATGTCCTTGACCAGTTATATGCTTTGTAACATATACCTCTGCTTGGATATTCGTAAATCGTAATCAAAATGGAAATTAATATTGTCAACTGCCTGTTCCTTGGGTTAAATCAATTACGATAATATGATTATAATGATATTTCCAGATATCATTATATATTCTATTACAACCATTAGAATATTACGCGCATGCATTTCTTTGTCACTGACCCATGTAATTTACCATGATAATATATGTTACAGTGATTTTTCGTCAACTAGAATTATGGTTAATTAAAAGGGGTTGCCTGTAATACGACAGTGGTGAATGATATGAAAAATACGAGAGAAGAAAGATTTACGTGGAAAACCCTGTAAAAAGGAGGAAAAAAACCACAGGTGCCAGTATCGGCTAAAGAATACTTCACTATAAAAATGGTGTTTACAGAGCTCTTTCTCACTTTTCTCTCTTTTTCTGTTGTCTGCTTACTTCTCATGTGTTCTAAAGTGAAAAATGAGTGCTACTGATACGCTTATTTAGCCAATCTAGTCTTGACGCACAAGTAGTTGACTTGTAGAATCTTTATGTGATTCTTCCCGTTTAGAGTATGTGTTTGTCTCAATCACGCCCTGATTTGGTGTTCATCACTGATTAAATGCAGCTGACAATCGTGCTTGATTTGGGTTCTGACTTTTCGTGATTGATTCCTAATTGAAGTGTGATTGTTGACCCTTGATTCCAGGCAAGATTTTTTTTCTTCGGATCACTCGACATTAATGATGTGGCGAGTCTCAACTCGGGCAAGTGACTTTTACCGGATGTGGCGAGTCTCAACTCGGGCTCCCCTTCTAGAGGTTCACTTTGTGTCCCCTTTTCGGCAATGATTTTTGACTCTTCGGACAGTGAGTCCTTGGTCGGGCTTTGTCGACATGACGTATTTCCTTTGATCCTCTTGTTAATTTGATGACACGTTAATATTCAATAAAAATTCACATATAACAATATCCATAGCATTTAGGTTCGTAAAATTCATTTTAAGTGTGCGCTTCCTCCATACTAAAGTAATGAGAACACCAACCTATGAAGGTATTGATTGTTTATAGATCTCACTCATCGATACATCAAATAACTCAATCACTCAATATGATTCCCCACTCTCTTTAGATTAATATTGTTGTCACTATAACCACTATGTTACTCTGCATCCGTTTGGACAGTTGTTTTTATGAAAATGGTTTCACACATATGGTCAAATTCAATGATTGCTGATACACTAATACTTTAGCCCCAAGTGAAGACTCTCACTCTGATAACGTAGACATCGTTATTCCACCAATCTGGATGTTACAAGTATAATTACAACATTACTTTATAGATTGCCTAGATCCATAAACGGTTGGAATATTTTTGTTTATTACAAAGAACTTTTGATTCATGTACATCTATGTGTATTTGCCCAAACATGTATGAATCAAATACCATTTCTAAAAAACTGTTCAGAAATAGCCAATAAAAACCTCATATTACCAAAATATTCTTACTAAAAGGCTGCTAAAAATATTTCCCTCCTAGTCTCAAAAAGAAAAGAAGAAGAAACACTAAAGTAACCCAAATGTTTTGATGTGCGTGAGAGAGAAAGCAATGTTCTTGAATGAGAGATTAATACAGAAACATCCAATGAATATATATCTTGGAAAGCATAAATAGATATCATGAAAAACATGGATATACATCACGGAAATCATCATCATACATAATGGAAAGTATGGATATACATCATGGAAAGTATGAATATATTATATTGAATATATATATATCACGGTGGTGCTGACCTCAGAGCGCACTGATGTAATTACATCGGTGCAAATGTGCAATGTATGTGAGTTGTTGGATTCAACTACTTTGACTTACATCCAATGTATTGATATAGAATTCATCTGTGCGGTGAACACTGTATATATATATATATATATACCACAAAAAGTATAGTAATACATCATGGAAAGTAAGAATCGCACAAAGCATAAACACGCAATGAAAACATTTTTTTTCACAAAATAATGCAAATGTAATGTATGTATAAGGAAGCTAAAAAATGAAGCCCATATAGAGATTAATTAATGTGGTAGCCAAAAATGGTCCATGGGCTCAAATGTAAAAAGGCCCAAGTCTTCATGCTGAAAATTGTCCAGACCCACATATTTTGGGTCAACCCAAAGCTCCAAATCAGTTAAAATGGCAATTAACTCAGTCAACATGGCAGTTACAGCATTCAATGGGCAGTTACCCCATTCAATGGCAAACAGTTGTAACAGCCGACTTGAATAGGAGTAAACCACTCCTAAAATCTCTCCTACAATCAAGTCACTACCAGGTTTTTTCCCTATAAATAAGAAGGGCAAAACCACAACAAGGGGGGGAGATAATCTCAACAACCAACAAAGCTCTTAAGCATCTTGAAACTCTGCTTGATGTCATTCCGTCCACCGGAATTTAACTTCAAGTATGATAAACGCTCAGCCCAAGCGCACCTAAGGCTATAACAATCTGACCCTCATTTCTTTGTTCTCTTCATCTTTGTACTTTTCTCTATTATTATTCTTTTGCAGGTTCTACATGAAGTCGAACGACAAACTCCATCACAGATTCCTGGAGAAGACGACAACCCTCATTCGACCAGTTCGACCAAGTTGCCTTGGGCCTAACACAAATCCGACCTGATCCACATCAACTGTAGGTCGACCCCCTACAGTTTGGCACCCATCGTGGGGCCCATCGCAACTTTACAGGTGAGCTAGTCGAATCAACTGGAATTCTTCTCAACATGTCTAGAGATGGAGATGCACCAACTGTCGAGGAGCAGATCGCCGCGTTGACAGCCCAGATGGCTGCAGACACACAGAAGTTGAGGGCGCTCGAAGCAGAAAATGTAGAGATCAGAGCGACAAACGACGTGCTACGAGCCTTGATCAATGAGATATCTAACAACATTGCACTTGGACTCCCAATCCCAACTCCAAATGGCAAACATGAGGTCGACAGGACAGCTCCAGTCACACCTACAAACATGGGTCGACGACCAGAGAATGCTCTTAGAGCACCCGTGTCGATTCGGTCGACACCAGGATTGGTAAAAACTGGGTCTGATCTACATTTATTTGCTGACCCCGAACTTTCACGCAGGTTTGTAGAAATGGAAGCCCTCATCTAAAGGATTCCAGGAGTCCCAACTCCAATCAAGAAAAGCAGAGCAAGTAGCTTCGCCGACTCACCCTTCGCTGATTTGATCGCCCTGATCGATATGCCAAGAAAGTTCAGCTTCCCAAACATGAAGCAATTCGAGGGCACGACAGATCCGGACAACCACATAGTGCAGTACAAACAAAGGATGTTCACTATTGCAATCCCATGCGACCTAAGAGAAGCGTGCATGTGCAAAGCCTTTGGATCCAGCCTTAGTGTTCCCGCTCTACAATGGTATACTAATTTGCCCAATAACTCTATTATTTCTTTTGCACAACTTACAGATACATTCTTGGAGCAATTCGCGAGCAGTCGAAAGCTTGAAAAATAGCTGGACGACCTCTACACAATAACACAGAAGCGTGATGAAAACCTGTAAGGTTCCCATTTGTTGATTGGCTCATTTCGTGGACAAACCACATGCTGGGGTTCTTTGTAAGGGTAGCCTAAGTATCGGTTTTATTGTTCGAAGCCCTTTGAAGACCTCGTGTTGATAAGCACCGAAGGTAAATTTCTATGTGCCTACTTTTCTTTGAAGAGATTAGTTGCACACACACACTTAACATTCATTGCATATGTGTGCATTCTCTTCACTTGTCACATTTCACACTTACACTTATTTATTATATTTTGTTGTGTGTAATTGTGTCTTGTTGTCGTGTAATTCGTTTCTCGATAACTTTCGGAAACGACCGCGCATGCACTAGAATGTGCTTGGTTTAGCGCGAGGACCGCCTATGGAGAATGCCCTTGGCTTCTCTTTGGTTTTCACCTATCTAGGTGATCGGTGGTTATGATCGGCGGCCTGGCTGCCGAATGAAACCGCCGTATGAAACCGCCGTTTCAGTCCAGATTGGTCTGAAGCATTTCTGCGGTTAAGATCGGCGGTCACGACCGCCGTTCGAAACCGCCGATTCAAGACCTGATTGATTTATCTCTCAGTCTAATTCGACGGTTGAATCGGCGGTCACGAAACTGCCTTTCGAAACCGCCGTTCATACCTGATTGATTTTAATCTCTCTGTTTTGATTCGGCGGTTGGGATCGGCGGTCATGAAACCACCGAATGAACCGCCGTTTATGCTCTATTCTTCACGAGCTCAATTCGGCGGTCATGATCGGCGGCCTGGCCGCCGATTGAAACCGCCGATCGGCGCGTTTCTTTGAAACTTACTTAAACGACCACACTTTGATTTGGCCCCCTATATATATGCCATTTTGTCTTTAGGTCAATTAAGAGAGTTCATATTCAGAATTCATACTTAGGATATTTTTCAAAGAGAAGAAAAATTCCAAGAACTCATTTTTTATTACTCAAACACTTTTTCATGATCATCAATCATCATCTAGCATCATCCTTGATCTTCTAGATGTCATCTTGCATGGATTCTTCATCATACTTTGCTTGGTAAGCTTTTCACTAATATCTTACATATTTTGTGTTTCTCTTAGCTAGCAATCTCAATTAATTATTTGTATGTTTTTTTATATACTTTGAATACAAGTTTGAGATTAGTATGATGTATGTTTGAGAAGTTTTTTTGTGATAGCTACTTAAGTTTTGTGCTTAATCTTGATTAGCTAAACTATTTGACATGTCATTTAGTTTTGATAACTAGGATTGTTCTAATTGCATATTAATCATCTTAGATAAGCATATAGGGTTTCCCTTGCTCTATGTTGCATTTGGATATTCATATATTCACTTAGGGTTGTATTCTCTTCATAGAGAAAGTAAGTCTTGTGTGTAGCATCTGGGATTAGGTTGCTTAAATCGCAAGCAAATTGGACTAGGTTCACTCATACCGGGATTAGGTAGGTGTGTGATTACTTCCGGGATTAGGTTGTAATTGTTTTACACATTTAGTGGATTCGAGGTTCGAGTGTGGCTTACTTACTAGCCCGTGGTTTTTCCCGTGAGGGTTTCCACGTAAAAATCAAGTGTTATTTAATTTCCGCATATTATACTTGATTTATTGCTTTATCTATTTAGGGGTAATTTCATAATTTTGACTAACACGAAAAATTGGGTAAAAAGCTTAAAATCTATTCACCCCCTCTCTAGATAGTTTTATACACATCGTGCTATAATTTGTTTCAATTTGGTATCAGAGCGGGTTCCTAGACATACATAGGTGATCCTTGCTTATTTTGGTGTGTTTTGCATTTTGTGTGATTTTTGATCATTCATACATTTGCATTCATTTCATTCATTCATAAACACTATGAGTGGAAACGGTGGAAATGGTGGTGGCCACGAAGGTGCTTCTAGCACAAGGCCTCCACTTCTTACCGGTTTGAATTATTCCCAATGGAAAGGGAAGATGGAATCCTACATATGCCAAATTCATGACCGTGCATAGATGGCGATGGAAGACGGATATGATCTACCCATGATGACTCCCGGTGGTGGAGGAGAAGAAGTTTTGAAGCCTAAGGCGCAATGGAACGCGCAAGAGTTTGAGGCTTCCAAGTGGAATAGGAAGGCTATGCATGCCATCATGTGTGTAATGGATGAGAATCAATACAAGCTTATTCAGAATACTCAGATTGCAAAAGTGGCATGGGACATCCTTCAAGTTGCACATGAGGGAACCGAGGTGGTAAAGGAGTCCAAGCTTCAAGTCCTCCAAACTCAATTTGAGCTACTTAGGATGGGAGAGGATGAATGCTTCAATGACTTCGAAATCAAATTGATGGACATTGTAAATTAAAGCCATCAACTCGGAGACCCGTATTCGGATAGGAGAGTCAAGCAAAAAAGGTGACGGCCATAGAAGAAAATAGTGGCTACATGGATATGAAGCCAAGTGAGGTGATTGGACGTCTCCTTGCATATGAGTCTAGGAAGGCTCCTAGCACCACTACTCCTTCTAAAAAGTCTAAAGGAATAGCTTTGAAAGCATCTAAGGATGCAAAGGAGGCAAAGCATGACTCGGATGAAGACCTTACCTTATTCGTGAAAAGGTTTAATAAGGTTATGGGGTTCAAGAAGAAGAAGGGATTTGGGTCAAGAGGACAAGACTTGAAGAAAAAAGGTTCCTTCAAGAAGTTTGAGCCTAGACAAGAGAGGACCGAAAGGAAAGGGGTCCGATGCTTTGAATGTGGTGGGATTGGTCACTTTGCCCCAGAATGTGCTAATCACAATGAAAAGAAGAAGAGCAAAGTGATGGCCGCCATTTGGAGTGGGAGTAGTGATGACTCCAATGAGGAAGATGAGTCTTCAAGTGAAGAAGAGCTCATGGCTAATCTCCTAGCTTTTGCCTCCTCACATAAGAGCAAAAGTGGTAGTGAGAAAGAGGAAATGAGTCAAGAGGAAAATGACTCAAGTGAAGTAGAAAGTGACTCCTCTTCTATTTCCATAAAGAAATTTATGGAGCAAAAGGTGCTTGCTAAATACCATGCCGAGTTCAATGATTTAGCAATTAAAAGCACAAGAAAGATTGAGAGGTTGAGAGAAGAGAACCTTGAACTTTCGGCTCACAATGACCACTTAAGTGAACAAGTGGAAAGGTTGAAGAGGAGAGAGGATAAGTTAATTGAGGAATTAGACTTATCCAAGAGAAGTGAAGAAGGCTTGAAGAGGGAACTTGTAGAAGTTAAAGGGTCCTTGGCTAGGATAGACTCTAGCACCAAGAAGCTTGACCATATGCTTGGTGTTGGAAAGAGTCCATGTGACAAGAGGGGTCTTGGGTATGAAGATGACAAGAAGATCTCTACCTCTAATAAGACCGTGTTTGTCAAGAGCTTGAAGAAAGAAGAAACTTCATTTGTGCAAGCTCCTAGGAAGAAATTAGAAGTAGGACAATGCTCTAATGCACAAGTGAAGATGGGACCAAGAAGGCAACCTCAAGCTCAACCCCCTAGGGTCCCTCAAGCCAACATTCCTCAACAATTGGCTCACAAAGGAAAGAGACCAATCATGCAACCTCAAGCTTGGAAGCAACCTAGACCGGTTCAACAACGAAGATGGATTGAACCCACTTATCCACAAAGACATGGACGAGCTCCCATATGTGCACAAAGACAAGGTATGATTCCTTTTTTCATCCCTATTTGTCACTTTTGTGGTTATGATGGTCATATTAGACCAAATTGCTTTCAATATATTAAAATGTGTAGAACACGAAGCATGATTGAAAAGAGAAAGAATAGAGCCAAGATGCATGTTCCTAGGAATGATAATTTTACTTTGCATGATCCTAGGACATCTAGAGCCCATGTACCAAAGACCACTAAGAAAGCTAAAATTGTTGCTAAGTGGATTAGAAAGAATGAAAATGTTTGCCATATTGCACAAATAGCCTTGAAGGCAAATTCTTCTAATTTTTGGTATTTGGATAGTGGGTGCTCTAGGCACATGACGGGAAACAAGAGTTTCTTCGAGACTCTTGTTATGGAGGAAGGTGGAAATGTCACTTTTGGTGATGGATCCAAAAGAAATGTTGTAGGGAAAGGAACCATTTCCGTTCCCGGATTACCCTCTTTATCCAATGCTTTATTTGTTGATGGCTTGAAAGCCAATTTAATAAGCATTTCACATCTTAGTGATGAAGGATATTCCGTCTTATTTTCTAAAGATTATTGCTCTATCCTAAAACCCGATGGACAAACCTTGTTGAAGGGCATGAGATCTAGCGATAATTGTTATTGTCTTGAAGCTAGTATTGTATCTAATCATGTGTCCATGGATGAGCAAATTGAGTTGTGGCATGAAAGACTTGGCCACATGAACTTTAGGGATCTACGGACCCTTGGAAAGTTCAATTGTGTGCGTGGCCTCCCTAAGCTTGGGAAGAAAGCCAATGGTGTTTGTGGACCTTGCCAACAAGGAAAGCAAACTAAAATCATGCACAAAAAGGGTAAGTATCTCACCACCAAGGAGCCTCTTGAGCTTCTCCACATGGACCTCATGGGTCCTATGCAAACCGAAAGTTTGGGTGGAAAGAGATACATTTTTGTATGTTTTGATGATTTCTCTAGGTTCACATGGACATATTTTCTTAGAGAAAAATCCGAAACTTTTGATAAGTTTAAAATGCTTTGTAATAAAATACAAAATGAAATGAACTCTAGTATTAAAAGCATAAAACGGATTAGAAGTGACTATGGGAGGGAATTTAAGAATGCTACTTTTGAAACCTTTTGTAATGGTTTAGGCATCTCCCATGAGTTTTCGGCTCCTAGGATACCTCAACAAAATGGAGTTGTTGAGAGGAAAAATAGGGTCCTTCAAGAGATGGCCCGTGTGATGTTGCTTAGCAACAATGTCCCTAGGAACTTATGGGCCGAAGCCATCAATACGGCTTGCTATATAGGAAATAGAGTTTTCCTAAGGCCCGGTACTAGAAACACCTCCTATGAGTTATGGAAAGGCAAGAGGCCAAATGTTAGCTACTTCCACACTTTTGGAAGCAAATGCTACATTTTGAATGACCGTGATCAACTTGGCAAATTCGATGCTAAGAGTGATGAGGGTATTTTTATTGGTTATGCCTTGAATAGTAGAGCCTATAGAGTTTTTAATTTAAAGACTCTAAGTGTTATGGAATCATCCAATGTCGTATTTGATGACACTAGGCTCAAGTCTAATGATCATGAGGAGGAGGTTGTTTTTAGTGATGTTTCTCCTTTGGAGAGGGTTGTGGTGACTCCCAATGTTGGGACATCTAATGAAAATGATGAAGTCACACAACCCACTACTAGAGTCCCTCTCTTGGACTCTAATGAACCCGCTCCATGGGTTAGAAGACTCCATAACAAAGAGGATGTTATTGGAGATGTTAATGAGGGTGTTAGGACTATACGTCAACTTGCTAATCTTATTAGCTACACATGCTACACCTCTCAAATTGAACCCAAAAAGGTTGAAGAAGCCTTAAATGATGAATTTTGGGTTCTTGCCATGCAAGAAGAGCTAAACCAATTCGAAAGGAATGAGGTTTGGACTCTAGTTCCTAGGCCTAAGACCACTAATGTCATAGGCACTAAATGGATATTTAGGAACAAATCCGATGAGGATGGCAACATAGTGCGGAACAAGGCTAGACTTGTAGCACAAGGGTACTCTCAAATTAAGGGTATCGACTTTGAGGAGACATTTGCTCCCGTTGCCCGTTTAGAGTCTATTAGGCTTCTTTTGTCCATTTCTTGTGTGCACAAGTTCAAATTGCACCAAATGGATGTCAAGAGTGCCTTCCTCAATGGCTTCTTGCAAGAGGAAGTGTTTGTTGAACAACCCAAGGGGTTTGTGGATGCTCACCACCCCAACCATGTCTATCGCCTCAAGAAAGCACTATATGGGTTGAAACAAGCACCGAGGGCTTGGTATGAGTGCCTCACTCAATTTCTTGTTGACAATAACTACACAAGAGGTAGTGTTGACAAGACACTATTCATCAAGAAAGACAATGATGAGCTTTTCATAGCTCAAATTTATGTCGATGACATAGTGTTTGGCTTCACCAACAACACCAAGGTCCAACAATTTGTTGATGTTATGTCTCATGAATTTGAGATGAGTCTTGTTGGTGAGCTTAATTACTTCCTAGGTTTGCAAATTAGGCAACTAGATAATGAGATTTTCATAACCCAAGCCAAATATGCCAAAAACCTTGTGAAGAAGTTTGGTCTTGAAAAAGCCAAACATTGTGACACTCCTATGAGCACCACTTTGAAGCTAAGCAAGGATGCTAGCGGTAAAAGTGTGGACCAAACCTTATATCGTGGCATGATAGGGAGCTTGCTCTATTTGACCGCAAGTAGGCCCGATATATCATTTAGTGTAGGAGTTTGTGCTAGGTACCAATCCGATCCCAAGGAGTCCCATCTCTCTTCGGTTAAGAGAGTCATTCGCTTTGTGAATGGGACTTCCAACTATGGGATTTGGTACTCATTTGACACTAATCCTAGTCTTGTAGGATATAGTGATGTGGATTGGGCAGGAAATTATGATGATAGGAAGAGCACATCGGGCGGTTGCTTCTTTCTAGGCAACAACTTGGTGTCTTGGTTTTGCAAGAAGCAAAACTCGATTTCCTTGTCCACGGCGGAAGCCGAGTACATAGCCGCGGGGAGTGGATGCACTCAACTTATATGGATGAAGCAAATGCTAGTAGATTACGGATTTAACCAAGGTACTCTCACTCTCTTTTGTGATAACATGAGTGCCATTAATATTTCCAAGAATCCGGTGCAACATTCTAGAACTAAGCATATTGACATCCGCCATCACTTCATTAGAGAGCTTGTTGAAAATAAATGCATAGTACTTGAACATGTAGGTACTAATGATCAACTTGCGGACCTATTTACTAAACCCTTAGATGCTACTCGATTTAAAATTCTTAGTAGATCTATTGGGATATGTCTTGTGGAGTGATGTTCTATGATTGACCCCATATGGGGAACTCAAGCAAAGAGAGCTAGTTTGCATTCTTGTCACTTGCAAAAAATTTGAAATATCTTATGCCTCTTTTTTTAATTGCTTGAGTAAGCTTGGTTGCACATATGTATATATGTTTTCATTTCAATAAGTGTGAACCTTGCTTGTTTACAATCCATGTCATATTTATGTTCAAACATGCATTTTTGGACTAGGAGATGTATATAGGAAGTATGATTTGAATGACCTATGATTATCTCCATGACATGATGATTCTTTAATAACATGCTAATGTCAAATGAAAAAGCATGAAATTCATATAACATGCTCACATGAAAAGCATGAATTGATGATTGCATACTCTTAAAATGCAAAACCTTGTGTGAAAGCTTATGAGACTCAAAATGAATAAAGGATCTTGTATCCGTTCAAAGGAATTTACATTCCAAATGTCTCTATTTCTTTATTGGTTGAACATGGCTACTATCATACGGATATCTTATCCGGAAAAATAAAAAAGGGTGCAGAGTTGCTCATGCCATGTTTCGCTTATAAAGTTGGATATAGTTGCTCTTATATTGAAATCAATGTATTCTATATCCTTGCTTTACTCATGACTTTGGTGAAATTGGTTTGAATTCCTATTAGAAACCTTTGTCATTTGCTTTGCCAAATACCATTGTATTTTGGACTTGAATGCTACATGTCTTGTATGCAAAGCATGTTTGATTCACACATTTTCTCTCAAATAAATCTCCTTGTTTCTCTCCGATTAATTGAGATGCATAAAGTGACTTATCTTAATTATGCAAATCTTGCATGCTACTATCTCTCGTTACTATGAGTGACCCGGTTGGGGACTACTCCTTTGCCTATATCATGACAAAAATGGGGAGTAGTATATGGTAAGGGGAGATGCACATTGGGGAGATAACACATTGAGAGGGAGTAACCCTTTGAGGGGGAGCATTGCATTTATCATACATTGCATATATTTTGTAATGTTGTGCCTAAATTCTAAAAATGCAAATGCTTGTTTTGATATCACTTGATTAATCTCACATTTCACTTGTATTGGAAAACATAAAAATCTTATTTACAGGGCTTGATTATTCTACTAGAGATTGAAGACTTGAAGTTTTATTTTCTTATCTCTTTGTGTTGTAGAATATCATAGTTGTCCCGTAGTTTCTATTCCTTTGTGAGGAATCAATGTGAGTGGTGGTTTTGTCACGAAATAGCCAAAGGGGGAGATTGTAAGGTTCCCATTTGTTGATTGGCTCATTTCGTGGACAAACCACATGTTGGGGTTCTTTGTAAGGGTAGCCTAAGTATCAGTCTTATTGTTCGAAGCCCTTTGAAGACCTCGTGTTGATAAGCACCGAAGGTAAATTTCTATGTGCTTACTTTTCTTTGAAGAGATTAGTTGCACACACACACTTAACATTCATTGCATATGTGTGCATTCTCTTCACTTGTCACATTTCACACTTGCACTTATTTATTATATTTTGTTGTGTGTAATTGTGTCTTGTTGTCGTGTAATTCGTTTCCCGATAACTTTCGGAAACGTCCGCGCATGCACTAGAATGTGCTTGGTTTAGCGTGAGGACCGCCTATGGAGAATGCCCTTGGCTTCTCCTTGGTTTTCACCTATCTAGGTGATCGGCGGTTATGATCGGCGGCCTGGCCGCCGAATGAAACCGCCGTTTCAGTCCAGATTGGTCTGAAGCATTTCTGCGGTTAAGATCGGCGGTCACGACCGCCGTTCGAAACCGTCGATTCAAGACCTGATTGATTTATCTCTCAGTCTAATTCGGCGGTTGAATCGGCGGTCACGAAACCGCCGTTCGAAACCGCCGTTCATACCTGATTGATTTTAATCTCTCTGTTTTGATTCGGCGATTGGGATCGGCGGTCATGAAACCGCCGAATGAACCACCGTTTATACTCTATTCTTCACGAGCTCAATTCGGCGGTCATGATCGGCGGCCTGGCCGCCGATTGAAACCGCCGATCGGCGCGTTTCTTTGAAACTTACTTAAACGACCACACTTTGATTTGGCCCCCTATATATATGCCATTTTGTCTTTAGGTCAATTAAGAGAGTTCATATTCAGAATTCATACTTAGGATATTTTTCAAAGAGAAGAAAAATTCCAAGAACTCATTTTTTATTACTCAAACACTTTTTCATGATCATCAATCATCATCTAGCATCATCCTTGATCTTCTAGATGTCATCTTGCATGGATTCTTCATCATACTTTGCTTGGTAAGCTTTTCACTAATATCTTACATATTTTGTGTTTCTCTTAGCTAGCAATCTCAATTAATTATTTGTATGTTTTTTTATATACTTTGAATACAAGTTTGAGATTAGTATGATGTATGTTTGAGAAGTTTTTTTGTGATAGCTAATTAAGTTTTGTGCTTAATCTTGATTAGCTAAACTATTTGACATGTCATTTAGTTTTGATAACTAGGATTGTTCTAATTGCATATTAATCATCTTAGATAAGCATATAGGGTTTCCCTTGCTCTATGTTGCATTTGGATATTCATATACTCACTTAGGGTTGTATTCTCTTCATAGAGAAAGTAAGTCTTGTGTGTAGCATCCGGGATTAGGTTGCTTAGATCGCAAGCAAATTGGACTAGGTTCACTCATACCAGGATTAGGTAGGTGTGTGATTACTTCCGGGATTAGGTTGTAATCGTTTTACACATTTAGTGGATTCGAGGTTCGAGTGTGGCTTACTTACTAGCCCGTGGTTTTTCCCGTGAGGGTTTCCACGTAAAAATCAAGTGTTATTTAATTTCCGCATATTATACTTGATTTATTGCTTTATCTATTTAGGGGTAATTTCATAATTTTGACTAACACGAAAAATTGGGTAAAAAGCTTAAAATCTATTCACCCCCCCTCTAGATAGTTTTATACACACCGTGCTATAATTTGTTTCAAAACCTAAGAGCATATGTCGGACGCTTTAACAAGGAAAAGGTACAGATCCCACACTGCAACTAGGCTACCGCGATTTCCGCCTTCAGAAGAGGGCTTCGATTTGACTCTGACCTCTACAAAGAGCTCACCAAATATCCATGCAAGACAATGGAAGATGTACTGGCAAAAGCATGGGCTCAAATCAAATGGGAAGAAGATGAGGAGTGTACAAGTAGACAGACCACGACGGTCGAGAAATACACGACAGCTGGAACATCCCACTTAAAATAGTATCATTTCTAACCCATATCTATTTCATCTTTTGTTACGATTATCGCGTTTTACTTCTACATTATTTAAGAAAAGGTCAATCGACCACACAACGCATGTATGCGAAATTTGTGAATGAAAAGGTCGTACCGACCCCACAACGCATGTACGCGATTTTGTGAATGAAATGGTCGATCGACCCAATAACGCATGTACGCGAATTATCAAAAAACATGATCGATCGACCCCATGACGCATGTACGCGACTTATCAAATGAAAAGGTCAATCGACCACACAACGCATGTACGCGATTTTGTGAATGAAATGGTCGATCGACCCAATAACGCATGTACGCGAATTATCAAAAGACATGATCGATCGACCTCACAACGCATGTACGCGATTTTATAATTGAGATGGTCGATCGACCTCATAATGCATGTATGCGATTTTCTAAAAGAAATGGTCGTGTCGACCCATAACGCATGTGCGCGAATTCAATATGACAATAGCAGATGGTCGATCGACCACTACGCTCTATTCGATAAATCTGTATGTTGTTTGATGCAAGAGTTCGATTGAAACAAACTACTCTCTTGACTTGAAGGCTTCAACTCAGAGAGTGGGGGGCTAACTGTGGTAGCCAAAAATGGTCCATGGGCCCAAACGTAAAAAAGCCCAAGTCTTCATGCTGAAAATGGTCCAGACCTACATATTTTGGGTCGACCCAAAGCTCCAAATCAGTTAAAATTGCAATTAACTCAGTCAACATGATAGTTACAGCATTCAATGGGCAGTTACAACATTCAATGGGCAGTTACCCCATTCAATGGCAAATGGTTGTAACAGCCGACTTGAATAGGAGTAAACCACTCCTAAAATCTCTCTTACAATCAAGTCACTACCAGGTTTTTTTCCTTATAAATAAGAAGGGCAAAACCACAACAGGGGGGGGGGGGGGGGAGATAATCTCAACAACCAACAAAGCTCTTAAGCATCTTGAAACTCTGCTTGATGTCATTCCATCCACCGGAATTTAACTTCAAGTATGATAAACGCTCAGCCCAAGCGCACCTAAGGCTATAACAATCTGACCCTCATTTCTTTGTTCTCTTCATCTTTGTACTTTTCTCTATTATTATTCTTTTGCAGGTTCTACACGAAGTCGAACGACAAACTCCATCATAGATTCCTGGAGAAGACGACAACCCTCATTCGACCAGTTCGGCCAAGTTGCCTTGGGCCTAACACAAATCCGACCCGATCCACATCAACCATAGGTCGACCCCCTACAATTAACACACCTAGACTTGAAATAAAAAATATCTTTTAAAGATAGATCAAATAGAGCAATGAAGCTATAGGGCAGGCCTTGACATTTTAGGGGCCCAGGGTGAAAAACTGTTTTATTATTGTTGGACATAGTTTTAAAAAGCTATTTAGACATTTTATCAAACTAATTTAAGTTCAAAAACTGGACCTATTTAGACATCTCATCAAGCAAATTTTAACCATTTTCTTTATAGGCCCAAGACGGGTGAACTTCTTGCACCAGCCCAGTGCCATCACTGTGAAGCTACTTTTTTTTTTTTTTTGACGATGCCACCAAGCTGTGGATTGAAATTGGGTGGTAAGAATCACATGAACTCATGTCATCTTACCACCAAGTACAATCTTGTGTTTTCAAAAGATTTGATGATTAAAAGTAAGTTGGTTTAACTAGGTTTAAAGATAGAAATGGAGTATGAAATAAAATAGAGAGAAAGTGTTGGAAAAAAGATGAAAACGAAAGAGAAGGGGTTAGGCGTATTTTGGTTCTTTTTGGGCTATTAGTTGCAATTATCAAACTTGTTTGCAATAAACGGTCTTTTTCTTAAAAGTTTGGCTATAAACAATTTATATATATATATATATATATTTACTTTGGCTATTTTTGATAAATTCTTCATAAAATTTAAGGGTATATTTAGACTTTTTCTGTTATTTTTTAAAATAAAAAATTGAAAGTTTGTTAAAAACAATCAAATATGTAAATGTGGCTAACAACAAAAATTTAAAAATTCTTTGGGCCATTTTTTATAATAGTAATGCTACACCGAAAAAAATGTGTATATTTATTGCCTAAATGATGTGAGAAATTAATTTATAACTAACACTCCATACATCATCTCATAATCACCATGATTGCTACAAATCACACACATCATTTGGACTATGTAGAATTGTTTTTTTAATTAAATCAAATGAGAAATTAGGTTTGACAACCTAATATTTTATGTTAAATTTAAAATCATTAAACTTTATTAAAAAATTTTGATAGTATTTTAAAAATTATTTGTTTTATAATGTATATTGGGCCTATTTAGCAAGGCTTTTAAAAGGATGAAAAGAGCTTCATGAGCCAAAAAGTAGCTTTTGGAAGTATTTGAGTTATTTAGGCATAGTTTGGCATTGCCGTGTGGGGGGAATTGTTTTTGGTTCTGCTGTGAGGAGAATTGCTTTTGGATTAGCTGTGAGAAGAATCAACTGAGTGTTTGGTAAACTGATTTTTAAAAGTGTTGTGAGAACTAAAAGCAATTTCAATGTGTTTGGTAAACTGTAAGTAAAAAGTGTTTGACTGTGCAAAATTACTAGAAAGGACATAAATGAATATTGAATATATTTTGAAAATAAATAATTTGTTTTATTTTTATGTGACCATGAACATGTAATAAAATAAATAAATGATTTGTTTTATTTTTGTGTGACCATAACACATTATTACTTTTTTTTTTTTAATCTATTGCCATATATATTGCGTATATATCAATAATCTATTGCCTTTTTATTACTGCTTCCTAGGAAGCAGTTTTCTAAAAGTTACAAAAAATAACTTCTCAAAACTGTTGTTGGGGAAGCCAAAAGTGACCAAAAGCAGTTCCCTGGAATTTTACCAAACACCCTAGGCCCAGTTCGGAATCACTTTTGGGCCCAAAAGCAGTTCATGAAGCATTCCCAAACTAGGCCTTAGTAGAATAGCCTATGGAGCTCAAAAGCTCTTTCAACATATGCCAAGCCCAACAAAAGCTCTTTCAGAATCTGTATACCCAACGGGAATTAAATCCCCTCCAGAGTATACAAGCATATTATCTCTCGTTCTCTTGAGATACTTGAAAATATG
Organism: Acer yangbiense; assembly: GCA_008009225.1. Taxonomy (NCBI): domain Eukaryota; kingdom Viridiplantae; phylum Streptophyta; class Magnoliopsida; order Sapindales; family Sapindaceae; genus Acer; species Acer yangbiense. Next base: position 27,069,313 of record CM017764.1, read on the forward strand.
CTTGACTGCCATCCAGTGATCAGGACCAAGTTTCGACTGAAACCTGCTAACTATGCCAACAGCAAAACAAATATCTGGTATAGTGCAGAGCATTGCATACATGAGACTTCCAACTACCGAGGCATATGGAACTCTACTCATGAATTGCTCTTCATGCTCATTCTTAGGAACTTGTTCCTTAGAAAGTTTGATTCCATGTCTGAAAGGTAACATACTTTTCTTGGAATCCTGCATGGAAAACCTAGACAAGATCTTGTCTATGTATGAAGCTTGGGATAATGCAATCGTTTTATTTTAGTATAGTTTTAAAATTTTTCTTTCTATTTAATTAATTAAACCCATATTACTTGGATACCTAGAATAAAACTTGCTTGGACAAACAAACTCCTAAGTCCAAAACAATTCATATCAAATTGTTTTGATGTTGTACACACAAGCTAATGAACAAGCATTCTCAAAGAATTTACTCTTTTATGATGTCAATACACTAGAGTTGGATTCTATTTTTAAGCAAAAGAAAAACTCGTTTAGGTTTAGCCAATTCAACCTATTCAATTAGAGTAGTATATCATCAACATAAAGAATTAGGAAAACCAACTTGTCGTCCTTAATCCTTTTGTATACACAATATATTCTATATATTAAATACAAACCTAATCCAACTCTTTAGGTTCGTTAGGATTCTGAATAAATCTAAAACCTTTGACAACTTGATCGAACCTTATGTTCCAGGATCTGGATGCTTGCTTTAATCCATATATGGATTTCTGCAACTTGCATTGGTCCGGTACCTGCAAGTTTCCATTTGGCATAACATTTTCAATGAATCCTTCCACTGGTTGCATCATGTAGATGCTTTCGTCAAGACTTCCATTAAGGAAAGCTGTCTTGACGTCCATTTGCCAAATCTCTAGATCTAAAGATGCTGCAATGGATAAGAGTATCCTAATGGAATTAAGCATGGCTACAGGAGAGAAGATTATTCAAGACTAACGAAGGTTTCCTCGTAATCGATACCTTCTTTCTGTGTATACCCTTTAGCTACCAATCTAGCTTTAAAGGTTTCCACCTTTCCATCCATACCTCTTTTCCTCTTGTATACCCACTTGTTCCCAATGGTTTTTATCCCTCTAGGCAAGTCTACAAGGGACCAGACTTTGTTATCGAACATGGATTCAATCTCAGATTGCATTACCTTTTGCCAATGGCGACTACAAGGGACCAGACTCAACATCCTACATTACCTTTTGCTTCTTTTGCTTCTTTATACGTGTAGGGATCATCGTCGTCCGGGAGATTCTCCACTGATTCTCCTAGACCGATGTATCTTTCGGGTTGTGTTCTAACCCTCACACTACGACGAGGAATGGTAGGTTATTGATTTTGTGTTGGATCGGAACTTACAATTGGGTTAGGTTGTGTAACCTCTCGTGGAATTGTATCTCCTGACATCTCATTCAGGACAATTCTACTTCTAGGTACAAAATCATTCATATAGTCTTTTTCCAGAAATTTAGCATTTGTCGAAACAAATACTTTAAGATCTGAAGGACTATAGAAATAATATCATTTAGTTTCTTTTGGATACCCTACAAATATACATGTTTCCGAACGGGACTCCATATTTTCTGTCTTTCCTTTTAACATATGCGCAGGACAACCAAATATCCTTAAGTGTTGTAAACTAGGCTTGTGCCCAGTCCACAACTCATGCAGTGTTTGAGGAACGGACTTAGATGGTACATCGTTTAGAATGTATATAGCAGTTTGTAAAGCATATCCCCAAAAAGAAATAGAAAGTGTTGAATAACTCAACATAGACCTAACCATGTCTAAAAGAGTTCTATTTTTCCTTTCTGCTACCCCATTCTGTTGAGGTGTACCCGGTGCAGAAAACTGAGAAACTATCCCATTATCAATAAGATATTGCTGAAACTCACCAGATAGATATTCTCTACCATGATCAGATCTCAAGATTTTTATGTGTTTCTCAAGCTGATTTTCTACTTCAGCTTTGAATGCTTTGAACATGTCAAAAGCATCCGACTTATGTCGCATGAGATACACATATCCAAATCTCGAGTAATCATCTGTGAAGGTGATGAAGTACTCATATCCACCTTTAGCTTGAATGCTCATAGGACCACATACATCAGTGTGTATCAATCCTAAACATTCAGTGGCTTTTGCACCTTTGGCCAAGAACGACCTTTTGGTCATCTTACCTTCCAAACAAGATTCACAAGTTGGTAGATCATTAACCTTTAAGTCACTTAAAGGTCCGTCACTTACCAATCTTTTAATCCTATTAAGGTTAATATGACCTAGGCGTAAATGCCATAGGTAGGTTTCATCTATTGATAATTTTACTCTTTTATGATTAGGTTGCGTTATTTCTGTGTCCAACAAGTGAGAGATATTTTTATGCAAAAAGAATAAGCCGTTTTCCAATGTACCTTTGCAAATAAATTTGTTATCTTACTAATAATAAAATCTTTATTAAAAGTAACCGAATATCCAAATTTATTCAAATAAGAAACTGAAATTAAATTTCTCTTGAATTGAGGTACATAATAAACATCTATCAAATCTAAATGCCTGAAAGAATATAGATTAACTCTAATATCTCCCACTGCACTTGCAGACACTAACGTTCCGTTGCCCAAACGCAAGTTGATTTCATTCTTATTCAGCTTTCTCCTTTCTTGGAACCCCTGTAAGGAATAACAAATATGATTTGTGGCTCTAGAGTCTATGATCCAAGAATCTGTAGAATCTGCCAGAAAACATGTTTCAAGATAATTAATATTACCTTGTTCTTTCTTGTTCTGGGACTTTGGGCAATTTTGTTTCCAATGTCCCTTTTCACCACAAAGGAAGCATTTCCCTTTGATCTTGGTTACTTTCTTGGTCTCCTTCTTGGTAGGCCCAAGTTGCTTTTTCTTCTGTTGTTCCTTAACCTTTTGACAGGTCTCAACAGTAGCAACTTTACCAACCATATGAATATGAGATTCATAAGTAGGAGCAGGTGGTTTAGGAGCAGACGGAACAAACTTATGTTTTTCAGCTTGCAGCAACAACCCAATTTTCCTTTTCCTTGTGACATAATTATCTCCAGTTAAAATATTATCTTTTAAGATATTCATTAGGGATGGGGTCATGATTTCTGAATATAACAAAAATATATATAAGTAAATAATCATGATAAAGCACTTTCGAATATTTATCTTGATTTAAAGAAATAACTCAATCATAAAAATTCAACGGTGATCTAACACCTATAAATGTTACGCCTCCTTTGGGAGTTCGCACCATTTACTAGTTAGACTAGGTCCCACCTAATTGTTAACATAACAACCAGCGTTTTCAATTTTAGCCTTGCAATTTTACTGACAAGAACTCTTGGGAGGATATCAATAAAATTACATTGAGTGTGTTACCAAGATATCAACCCTCAATATTTTCTCTCACGAAAATCCCTCCTTGGGGAGTAGATTTCGTTTGAATCAATTGTCTAGTCTATCCTTGTAAGGAAGTATGTTGCTAAATTCCATTCATGGACGCCCCTTGGGGGGATTACCAATGAATAATAAAGCTCAACTAACCTTGGAGGCCATAGGTGTTACAAAACACCTTCTCCCACTCAATTATTTAAGGCGTGTGATTAAATCTCATAGAATGATTTACCAAGTTATCTAGATGCCAATTTAGATACCTAAATCATTCAATGCATGTTCATACCAAAAGAGATATATGAGTGGCACTCCTATTCTATATGACATGTGTTGTATGCATAAATTCGCCAACCCGACACGTCATCAAAAAGAGTCAATAAAGATTGCCACGTCACTCATTGACCGGGTCAATAAAGGAAATGTGACAAGTCAATGTCAAAGTACCTCGAAACCAAAAAGGTCAGAAACACGCTCGCCGAAACTGGATATGTACTCGCCAAATCTAGATATATGGTCGCCGAAGAAACGAAACCCAGAAATAAATGTACTGGCTGCACCAGCATACTGGGCTTAAACCGACCCGGCAGAAACACGGAAATAAACCCTACACTTTAGAAAACCCATAACAACAAGGAATCAAGGGGGGAAAAGGAGAAGACCTATCTGTATCCGCAGCAACGTGGGATTCCCAGTACGAATCTGAAAGGAAATCCTACTATGAGCAGGACTAAAATCAAGGGAAAAACCCTAAATATCATGTATAAATAGAACCACCTATCCCACGAGAAGGGGGTTCAGAAAATCGAGAGAAAAGAGAGCAACTGTAAGAGAGATCTAAGCGTGTAATAAGGCAACGAAAACCTAGTATTATTTTTCTGCCCTCAGCGGCGCCGTGGTTTTTTCCCATTCAAGGGTTTTCCATGTAAAATCTGTCTTTTGCATGCGTTCTTAATTTTCTTGTTTTATATTAAATTGATATAATTGTTGAGTGCGTGGCAATCCAAATTTCACCGTCAACAATTGGCGTTAGAAGGAGGGGGGTTACAAAAAACTTCGAGGAACCCTTGCGAATTAAAGAACATGAACATGAACATGAACATGAACAACGACAGTGATAGAGACGTTAACTCCAGCGGAGATCAGGTTATTGAACCAGCTGCGCCGACAGGAGATAGGGCAGTAACGATCGGGGAACAATCAGCGGCAACACCAGGGACTAGGGCCGCCGACCCTGGGATTCTGCAGCACTTCCAAGCTGCGTTGGTAAACCTAATCAGTGAAGCCAACAAGATAGGGCTTTCGCTTCCCATCGGTTTGGGAGTTTCATCTCCTTATGAGTTAACCACCCCTGGAATCCATCCTCCCGAAAGGCTACGATCAGAAGTTCACATCGCAATCCCTGATACTCAAGCAAGACAATCCGCCGAGGAGACTCCCCAGGACCACCCAGAGTATTTCGAAAGGAGAAAACAAAGGAAAGGAAAAGGTGTGATGAATGAAGAATCCAGAGAGGAGCGAGACCAGGCGCGGACACATGGGGTCAATTCCAGTGACACATACCAACGGAACCAACGGAACCAACGGAGACACCGTTCTATCTCGTCTGAAGATAAGAGTCCACGTCCACAAAGAGAGTTACGGTCCAAAAGAGCACGGCGAAGGAGATCTAAAAGCACAGAAGATCGAAGGAGCCCGGATAATAGGAACAACCATGGGAGAATGACAATAAAGAGCAGACTTGATCCAGCAGGAGAGCCAATTGGTCAGCGAGATGTCACCCTACAAGAGCTATCAAGAAAGGTTTCAGCGATGGCACGAAGGTACGGTCGTAACGTATCTTCAGATGATGAGTCAGACAGCCCATTCATTGAAGATATTGCTCGCACCCAGTTCCCAGACAGATTTAGAATGCCAACCATTGAGCAGTACAAGGAGAACAGGGACCCGAAGGAGCATGTTCACCGATTCCGCAACATCATGGCCCAGTATTCATCTAATGACGGGCTTTTATGCCTCACCTTCCCTCAAACGTTCGGCGATCTCGCCTCTAGGTGGTTTGGAAGACTTCCGCCCGGAAGTAAAAGCAGTTTCTCAAACCTCAGCAAGGCGTTCATAAGACAGTTCATGGGGAGTGATCGGACTATTTTATACCTATTTGAGGTCCCCCATTTCCGATCGTTTGTCTCGCTTTCGAGCGTATTTTTGTATATAATGTTTTGTTTGAGCTATGTGTAGGTACATATTCCCTACAATAGGTGTTTGAGCATAAAGGAACGTTAGGGAAGCAAAATGAGCCAAAAATGGATTAAATGGAGTATATGTTGAGTGTCGTGCCTCTCCGTCGACACAGACAACGACGTGATCTAAGCCTAGCCGTACCCACGGTTGATCCGTCGTCGAGATAGAATGCGACAACGAGACTGCGGCAGAACCCCCTCGGCAAGCAGCTTACGGAAAGTGTAGAAAATCCAAATTCGGCGGTAACATCTGCGGCCAGACCGCAGAGAAACCGCCGATCAACATCAGTGAGTCCAAAGCAAATTCGGCGGCCACAGTTGCCGATTCAAATTTCCAGAATGACTTTTCCATTCTGCGGTTTGGAATCTGCGGCCAGGCCGATGTCGCCCTGCGAGAGGCCGATGGGCGAAATGATCGTCCATCCCCATTTCAGCTTCCCAACACTCACCCTTTTTGCCTCATTCTTTCATCCACACTTCCCACCACTTCCTCTTCTTCTTCATCTTCATCTTCTTCACCTAATAAGAGGTTACAATGGAGGTTTTTCCTCCATGGGCTCCCCACTTTATCTTCTACCCATCATCCACCCATTTAGATTTGCAAGGAGAAAGGAGGGTCTTTTGACCATGCGAAGAGAGATTTCTTGTTTTCTTAAATGACCGGGAATATTTGTAAACCTATTTTGAATATATATATGGTTTTTTTATACTTTGTGTTTTGATTCATTCTTGATGAGGAAATGATGATGGAAACTGGCGACTATGCTTTGGATCGACAGCATGAAGAAATTAGAAGGATTGTGCTTTTGGAGGGGCTCTCCGGGCATAGTTTTGGCTAATTAGCTAGGAAGAGTGGGTGAACCTATAAATTGTCATATTAGAAGGGTTTGGTTCATTGTTCTTGTACAAGGGCTATTTCTCACTCTAGGGGCTAGCATACAATTATTGGTCTTTGGCTATTTCTCATGCTAGCATGAGACAGATACAATCACTCTTTCCACACTCATTAGACTTTCACAAGAAGGACTCACGGTTTCGTGTTTGATCGGCACACTCTTCAACCGTTAGCTCGAAAGGATGAACCCTTAAGAAGAACGGCACTATCACGTGATCGCCAGAGAGACGAGACAAGGCGAATCACAAACGGGGAGAGAGCACATTGCGTAGAGAATTAGAAAAACGGAAATCCAGGAGCACTCGCTCAGTGAGTCAATCAAGAAGTACCTAGCAAGATCGAAGATGCCAGCGATGTAGCCAACTACATTATCTTTTGACCTGCGAAGAGTTATGAGGAGATGATGGAAATAGCTGGCGACTATGCATTAGCAGAAGAAGAAGAAGTAGCATAGCTACGTGCATGGAGAGGAGATGACGGTATCACGTGATCTCGTCCTCGAGCCAGTAGGTTTCGAGGAAGGTACAACCATTACACCCTTTGACCGGCGATCTACTTTCTGTGGTGGAAGACAAAGGACTCGCTAAATACCCTCGACAGCAGTCAGCGAATGCCAGGAGAGACACAACTAAGTACTGCCGATTCCACAAAGATCATGGGCATGAAACCTCAAAGTGTTTTCAGCTGCGTGACCACATTGAAAGTTTGATCAGAGATGGGCACCTGAAGGATTTTGCTTTGAAGGGAGATAAATATGGTGGTCGCCAGGATAGCCGCCAAGGAAACGGGCAGGAGAGGAAAAGTCCAAGGGGGAACAGCCCTAACGCCACCATAAACACCATTTTCGGCGGACCTCATACTGGGAGAAGCAATCGAGAAAGGATGTCAGAAGTTCGAGAAGTAATGTATGAAAGCAAAAGCATGGAGATCAATTCTGTACAGAGAAGCCCCAAGAAGGGAAGAGAAGGACATGATCCTATAACATTTACAGCAGAAGACTCAGACGGGATAGGTGCAAAACCTAACGATGCAATCGTCGTGGGGGTTCGAATAGCCCATAGGGATGTCCTTCGGGTGATGATTGACAATGGAAGTTCAGCCGATATCTTAAGTGCCAGAGTATATGATGAATTACGGCTGGACAGAAAAGATCTCGAACCATTCCATGTACCACTAAAGGGATTTGGTGGCGCAGAAGTTAGGTCGTTAGGAACTGTGAAACTGCCGGTGAGATTTGGTACAGCACCATGCCGGTGAACAATCCTTTTGGACTTTGTCGTGGTTGACATCCACAATTGGCCGTATAATGCTTTACTTGGCCGACCGTTTCTTAACAAAGCTCGAGCTGTTACTTCAACCCATGCATTGAAAATAAAATTCCCTACAGAATTTGGTGTCGGAGAATTGAGAGGGTCATAGGAGATGGCTCACCGCGCCAACCTATCAATCTTCAAAGATAAAGCAGGGATGGAAACCTTAAACATATTCGAAGTGGACAGGGAGTTGCAGGAAGATAGTCCGGGAAACTTCGAACTGGACCCAAGGGACAAAACGAGCAGAGAGAAAGAAGAACCAACTGAGTCAGTTGTTCTAGACGAAGCGGAACCAGACAAAACAGTAAAGATCGGAGCAAGGCTGGCTAAACAAGTTAAGAAAGATGTGACAAACTTGTTGAAGGAATATAGGGGGATTTTCGCTTGGTGCCACGAAGACATGCCAGGGATTGATAGAAGTGTAATTTCGCACAATCTGGCTGTGAATGAGAAATGCAAGCCGGTTGTGCAAAAAAGGAGAAGTTTCAACCCAGAAAAAAGTGCAGCGATAAAGGAGGAAGTATCAAAATTGCTCGCCGCAAGGTTAATCAGAGAAGTTAAGTACCCAGAATGGGTGGCGAATGTGGTCTTAGTGAAAAAGAAAAACAATCAATGGAGGATGTACGTCGACTTCACCGATCTGAACAAAGCCTGCCCCAAGGATAGCTTCCCGCTACCAAGGATTGACCAGTTAGTCGATGCAACAGCTGGACATGAAACGTTGAGCTTCATGGATACATATTCAGGATATAACCAAATAAAGATGCACAAGCCAGACGAAGAGAAGATAGCGTTCACCACAGATCAGGGGTTGTATTGTTACACGGTCATGCCATTCGGCCTAAAAAACGCTAGGGCAACTTACCAGCGCTTGGTCAACAGAATGTTCGCCAGACAAATCGGGAGAAATATGGAAGTCTACGTTGACGATATGCTAACAAAAAGCACCACAGCGGATAGACATACAGATGACCTGAGGGAAACATTCGACGTGCTGGTCAAGTATGGAATGAAGTTGAATCCAGCAAAATGCGTATTCGGCGTACCATCTGGGAGGTTTCTCGGATATCAAGTACATCAAAGGGGAATAGAGGTGAACCCTGAAAAAATCCAAGCACTAGCAAAAATGGTCTCGCCAAGAACTCTGAAAGACGTTCAAAAACTCACAGGGTGCTTAGCATCGCTGAGCAGATTCATAGCCAAATCAACAGACCGATGCCTACCATTTTTCAAAGCTCTAAAAAAGGGAAAGGGAATCGAGTGGAATGAGGAGTGTGAAAAGGCTTTCCAAGCCTTGAAAGATTACCTGGGGCAAGCGCCGCTGCTATTAAAACCAGAAATAGGAGAAACATTGTACATGTACTTGTCCGTCTCTGGAGCAGCCACAAGTTCCGTGCTAGTAAAACAGGAAGATGGGATCCAGAAACCAATATACTACACCAGCAAAGCACTGTTGCTAGCCGAAACCAGATACTCGCCAGCTGAAAAATTGGCACTAGCTCTAATAACAGCAGTGAGGAAACTGAGGCCATATTTCCAGGCTCATAAAATCAGAGTATACACCAACTGCCCACTGAAGTTAATCCTGCAGAAACCAGAAGTATCCGGTCGATTAACAAAGTGGGCAATCGAGTTAAGTGAATTCGATGTAGAGTACCTCCCAAGGACAGCAATTAAAGCCCAGGCAGTGGCAGACTTTGTAGAAGAGTTCACCGAACCAAACATGGAAGTAGCGAGAATGATGGAGGAACAAAATAAGAAAATAAGAAAATATTCAAATGGCAACTCCGCGTTGACGGCTCATCAAACACGCATGGCAGCGGGGCAGGGGTAGTAGTGTCAACCCCAGAAGGAGATTCAGTCGAATGTGCCTTGCATTTTGACTTCAAAGCTACCAACAATCAAGCCGAGTACGAGGCACTCATAGCAGGTTCAAAAATTAGCACAGTCCTAGGAGCAGACGAAGTGGAAGTTTTTAGCGACTCTCAAGTTGTTGTCAATCAAGTACTAGATGAATACCAGGCAAGAGATGAGAGCATGATCACCTACCTGGAATTGGCAAATGAGCTATTAGAAAGATTTAAAGAATACAGAATTGTTCATGTCCCTCGAGAAGAAAATGAGAAAGCTGATGCCTTGGCCAAACTGGCATCTGCCACAATCAGCATCTGGCCCAAAAATATTTCTATGATCCGCTTATTGCAGCCGAGTATAGTTAAAACAAAGGAAGTTGGGGCAGTCTTTGGCGAAAGGGACAGCTGGATCACACCAATCAAAGAATATCTCATCAATGATGTACTCCCAAGTGACCCGTTAGAAGCAAAGCGGCTGAAGTACAGAGCTACAAGATACTCAGTACTCAATGGAGAACTGTACAAAAGGGGATACTCGAGGGCACTGCAGAGATGTGTTGGGCCTGAAGAAGCAGAAGGTATCCTGAGAAGCATACATAGTGGAAATTGTGGGAACCACGCTGGGGGCGCCAGTCTAGCCCACAAAACATTAAGGCAGGGTTTTTACTGGCCAACACTGTTCGCCGACTCCAAAAGGGTGGCAGCGAGATGTGAGGCTTGTCAGAAAATTGCTAATAACATCCGACAGCCACCTGAACTCTTGCAAAGTATTACCTCGCCTTGGCCGTTCGCCATGTGGGGAATTGACTTAATCGGCCCAATGCCAACAGCAACTGGAGGGGCAAAACATGCCATAGTAGCTGTGGATTATTTTACAAAATGGGTAGAAGCCGAGCCATTGGTACACATAACAGAAGCAAACACTGTAAGCTTTGTGAAGAAAAATATCCTTTACAGATTCGGGATACCAAACACCATCATCACGGACAATGGGACCCAATTCGACGGGAGGAAATTCAGGGAGCTATGTGATAAGTACGGCATCAACAACTACTACGCCTCTCCAGCACACCCACAGACGAATGGCCAGACTGAAGCAGTAAACAAAATCATAAAACATAACCTGAAGGCTAAATTGGCAGTTAAAAAGGGCAGCTGGGCAGACGAATTACCACAGGTACTTTGGGCATATCGAACCACAGAAAGGAGTTCAACAGGCGAGACCCCATATTCCATGGCATATGGAGCTGAAGCTGTCATTCCCGTGGAAACATCTTTCTCTTCGCCGAGGGTGCAATTTTTTCAGCCAGAAATCAACATTGATATGCTAAAGTGCGGCCTAGATGAGTTAGAAGAAAGAAGAGAGCGCGCGCAAATAAGGAATACTGCGTACCAACATAGGGTAGCCAGATATTACAACTCACATATGCGTGAAAGAAGGTTCTAGCTGGGCGACTTAGTGCTGAAAAGGGTGAACCAAGGAACAAAAGACAAAGCTGCAGGGTCACTCGCAGACAAATGGGAGAGGCGTTATCAGATTACAGGCACAGCTGGCCACGGGGCATATCGCATCACTCGAGAAGGTTTTGGCGAACTACCCCGTCCATGCAATGTGCAGTACTTGAAGATATATTATCCGTAACTTGGGGGTCAAGTTTAGAATTGGTGTGAGCCTTTTATTTTTTCTTAGAACAGTTTTCGTTTTAGTATTTTTTTTCTTTTCTTTGTGATTATGTTAACAAAGTTGCAGGAATTATCCAAATAAAGAGTAATTTATTACTGAGAAATCATGACTTGACTCGCCAATTACAAAGGGCACTCACCGACATATGTCAATACCATTGCGTAAAGACAAGTTTCGTACTCGCAGCAGTGAGAATAAGTGACAACTCAACGAAATTAAAGCAAGCCAAAAGCGACTTAGTCGCCATAGCCCAAGCTACAGAAATTGGGGATCGCCCCCACAAGGAGAATAAGATCTCCGGAGAAAAACTTGGTGTGGGCAAATACGTCCTGAATAAGCACCAAGTACGCCAGAACTCAGCAATGGCAGCTGAATAAATAAAAACATGTTAAAAACTTGGTGTATGGTCGGATACGTCCTGACAAACACTAAGTACGCCAAAATCCAGCAATGGCAGCTGAATACAAAATATGTTAAAAACTCAGTGAAACGCTAAGTACGCCAAAATCCAGCAATGGCAGCTGAATACAAAATATGTTAAAAACTTAGTGAAACGCTAAGTATGCCAAAATCCAGCAATGGCAGCTGAATACAAAATATGTTAAAAACTTAGTGAAACGCTAAGTACGCCAAAAATCCAGCAATGGCAGCTGAATACAACAAAAAATGCTACAAAGTGAAACACTGAGCAAAAAATCAGCGAATAGCAGCTGAATACACAAAAAATATGCTAAAAACTTGGTGAAATACTGAGTAAGTCGAAAATTCAGTAAAAGCAGCTGAACAAAGAAAAAGTTTATAACTTCTTATAAATAAAGTCATTTACAATTAAAGAATTAAGAATGAAAATACAAAAAGAGAAACTAAAGATACAAAGATTAAACAATCCTTCAGTATGAAAGACACAAAAAGTCAACTAGCTGCAGGAGGGCCCTCGCTATCTTCCTCATCTTCGATCTCCTCGTCTGAAGGCCAGGCGACTTCCTCATCCCCTTCTGGCATAAAACGCTCATAATCCCTTCCAGCAACAGGACCCAAGTCAGGCTCAGCGCCAGAACCAGAAAAGATGCCCTTCTGACCCGAATAATAAGTATTGAAGGTACGCTTGCTGGGGATTTCTAAATGCATAGGGTGAGGTTCAGTCATGTTGTAGCGACAGTGGGCTTTCCAAAGTTTTATCTGCTCTTTAATCGAATCCACTCCGCTGGCCATATGCTGTTGAAAAGACCGGTAGAAACGCCCCAGAGCCTTCTCATTGGAGTGATCCTTCATGGCGAAGAATTTCTTCGACTGCCTCATGCCTTTTTCGAATTCACGCAATAAAAGCGCATCATAGGCAGGGGATCTCTTGAAACGATCAACCGATTCAACCTCCAGCACAGCCTTGAGATAGTTCAGAATAACTTCATGCGAGGACAACTGGTTGCGCAAGTCCAAAGCTTCACGCTCAGCTTTCTCCTTTGCCTCCTCAGCTAGTCGCTCAGCCTCAAAACGTGCTGCGAGTGATTCTTGATTAGCGGAGAGTTGCTCTCGCAGTGAACGAATCTCTTCCTCAGCAGCAGCTAATTTATCTTTAGCGACAAGTTGAGCTGAAAGATAGCCATCCGCAGATTCCCTCATCTGAGCGAGATGCTGAGTATGGATTTCCTCAGCAGAGAGTTTCTCAACGGCCAAAATAGAAGTCTGTTCCCGCAGGCGTTTCACATCCCTCAAAAGGAAATTCCCTCGCCTGTAAGCGTCGGTCAACTCAGACATCATCTAAAAAGAAAAACAGTCAAGTCAGGAAACATACGAATGAAAAACGCAAAACACGAATATCGCAAGAGACTCACCAGGGACTGACAATCAAAGAAAAATTCCATCTTCTTGTTGCAGGATCTGCTCTTCATGTGCTCCCAATCCTCATCAATATAAACATTGTTGTTCATTATATGTGAGCAAATCTCTGCAGCCGTGAAATCTGAAAGGGACACAAACCCCTCTCCCTCACCAACTCCGGTTGGATCCACGGGAGGAACTTCACGGGCAATACCCGAACCTGACGCAGAAGCCCCAGTTTGCTTCGATGGCCCCGACCTATCAGCTGGCCCCGGCTGACCAGATGGCCCAGGCTGATCAGCAGACGACACGTTCGGCTCATCTACAGTCGCTGGAGGAGAAGCTACACCAGTTGGAGAGAAAGCAGGAACATTCAATTTACTAACTCTTTCAGGAGGTGGAGACGCTACCTCACTCATCCCTTCAGCGGGGGCTTCAGGCACAGTTGGATGAGTAGAGGGAATTCCGGCGAACACAGGTCCATCAGCACCCTCCTCGTCAGAAGAAACGACATACTACACGACTCTTGATGCCCGCTTCAAAGGTCGAGTAGTATGGTCAGGGGTGCCCTCAGCCGGGCGTTTTCCTCTACCAGTCCTAGGAGTTAGATCATTCGCAGGATCAAGAGGAATTTCAGGGACATCCGCGTCAAAAATAGGAGTATCACGGACTGGCCCTGAAACTCCAACCTTTTCTTTTCCCTTACGGCTGGAGGTAGCTGCAGGAGTGGTTGCAGCAGGAATGTTCACAGCAGCCTCTGTGTACACAAGAGGTTGTTCCGATTCGACCCCACCCTCAGGAATATCACCAACTTCCTCGCCATCGGAGGGATCGCCGCCATCCGGACTAGCAAGTCCTTCCTTGGCCAAACCAGCAGCATGTCTTCTACTGGTTGCCTCAGAATTCTTTACTGCTCGGGCGTGTTGATCGCAAACTGTGTCAAAATCGCACACTGCAAGAAAAATAAACAAAGTGTCAACTAACAGAATAAGATAGTAAAACAAAGAAGGAATGGACGAAGACTTACAGCGAGGAAGCCTTGCATGTAGGCGTGTGAAAATCCCCTCGGAAATCATTTTTTCCTCATCCAAGAGGAAGGACCTATCCCTTTCTCTCAAAGGGAGGACAGCTGCTGCGGCGAGGTGAGAAACCTCTCTATTCAGTAAAACAGGGGTCGCCTTCAACCAAGCTTCAGGCGATGTGAAGTGCCTAGGAACCTTCTTTGCCAAGAAATTGTGGCGACTACTGGCAGGCAAATCACGACCCTACTCGCCATCAACGAAAAACCAGCTGTTCTTCCACCTCTTGTTCGAAGTGGGAAAACCCCAGATGAACCCCTTTTTCTTCTCATCACCGGAGATTTCTACTTGACCGGGGTTCGCCACGCCCTCAGGGATCCAGCTCTCCACGGGCGAAGAGATAAGGAAATACGTACCACCATGGCCCGCCTGCCTTAGCGTGTAAAAATGGCGGATTTCACGAGGAGTAGGAGGCCCGTAACTCTTCAACTTCCACATGAGGCACAGGCACATCAATATTCTGTAGCTATTTGGAGCGAGCTGTGCCGGTGCAATTTGAGCCTCCGCAAGAAATCTGGCGATGAAAGGCTGAAGAGGGAGAGTCACCCCACAGCTAAGCATGGCCCCGTAAATAGCGACTGCATTTTCGGGAGGATTCCACACAGCCCGGTCGCCAGGTAAAATAAGATTCACCGAGTCTGGCAGGTCAAAACGACTCTTGTATTTACGAAGCTCAACCTCGCCGACCACATTTACCTCCGTATCAAAAGAACACGGACGGTTTGGCGAGAAGCGTAGCCTATCCCTCTGATGGTCTTCAACATCGGAGTCAACAATCGTCTGCGCATCCAGCAGAGATTCACGTGGAACCCTAGAAGCGCGTTGTCTACTGCTTGTTGGTCTAGAAGATTTCGGCATTGTTGGAGAACCGGTGTTAGAAGATGAAGGAGAGATGTTAGGGATAAAAACATCTCCAAAAGACGGAACATAAACAGAAATTGGGACCGGAGAATCTGGACGAAAATTACGAATCAGAGATTTGATTTTGTCCGCAGTACTTTTATCACCAAGCTCCATGGCTTGCATCATTCGATTAAAAAGAGAAGAGCGTAAAGAAGGGTCCATGGGAACTCACCAGAAAACCCTAGATTCACGAAAGATTCGTAGAGAGGCAGGAATAATCGATTCCGGTGAACCGTCTGATAAATAGAAAACACAGGGAAAGGACTGTAGCAAGCACTCGAAGGAACAAGGTAGATAAAAACGAAGAATCAAACTGTTCTTTTTTGCTCTGAGAAAACCAGTGGAGAAATAAAATGGAAAGAATGAAATGGAGAAAAGGAAACGATCGGGCCTTAAAAAGAGGGAGTTTCGAAATTCAAAAAAGAAAATCAAGTAAAAGGATACGCAATTAATGAGAATGACAGCCACAGTGACCAGCCGCAATAGTCACCATCAGAAAACAGACATGTGGCATCTCGGGGAAAGCCAAGCGGTCAAAATGTCTCTTCGTCCGTCAGGTAAATAGGTGCGTTAACAATTATGTGGACCAAGTTGAAAGCTTGCACCGGAAGAATCAATTAATCAATACAGCGCGTGACAAAAAGGAAAGAAGGAGGTATTACAAAATGCATCGAAACCTTGTAAGTATAAATATAAATACTACTCGCAGAGACAAAAGAAGTAAGAAGAACAAATCATTCGCCCAGCTCGGAGTATTTATGGGGGTATTGTTGTATGCATAAATTCGCCAACCCGACACGTCATCAAAAAGAGTCAATAAAGATTGCCACGTCACTCATTCACCGGGTCAATAAAGGAAATGTGACAAGTCAATGTCAAAGTACCTCGAAATCAAAAAGGTCAGAAACACGCTCGCCGAAACTAGATATGTACTCGAAACCCAGAAATAAATGTACTCGCTGCACCAGCATACTGGGCCTAAACCGACCCGGCAGAAACACGGAAATAAACCCTACACTTTAGAAAACCCATAACAACAAGGAATCAAGGGGGGAAAAGGAGAAGACCTATCTGTATCCGCAGCAACGTGGGATTCCCAGTACGAATCTGAAAGGAAATCCTACTATGAGCAGGACTAAAATCAAGGGAAAAACCCTAAATATCATGTATAAATAGAACCACCTATCCCACGAGAAGGGGGTTCAGAAAATCGAGAGAAAAGAGAGCAACTGTAAGAGAGATCTAAGCGTGTAATAAGGCAACGAAAACCTAGTATTATTTTTCTGCTCTCAGGGGCGCCGTGGTTTTTTCCCATTCAAGGGTTTTCCACGTAAAATCTGTCTTTTGCATGCGTTCTTAATTTTCTTGTTTTATATTAAATTGATATAATTGTTGAGTGCGTGGCAATCCAAATTTCACCGTCAACAACATGTTATCATACAATAACAAATATTGTAATATTTATGCAAAAATAAAGAGCCACAATTTTGGTCCATCTTAGAAAAGCAAGTAAATTACAATTTGTTAGGAATACAAGATCTTCAAGTGGCCATCGACCATCCGCGCATCCCTCGGCTGCCTCCCATAGGCGTGCACAGCCCACAACCCCACAAAGGGGCTGCCGTGCGCAGCCCATGAAACCATTAAGGCTGCCGTGCGCAGCCCACCATGATATGGGCTTGCCATGCGCAGCCCAATCCACTCCAAGGGTGCGCACGGTGCTCGTTCTAGGTTCCGGTTGCTTCCTTTTTCTTCAAGTCTTCGAATCTTCGATGCTTGACGTATTACAACTTTATTTAACAAAATAAACTACTGCAGAATTTTTTTTTTTTAATCACTACAGTAATTTTTTGCAAAATAAAAACTGCACTAAATGATACAAAAAAAATCTGCATTATTTTAAATACAATAAAAACTGCAGTAGTTTTAATACAATAAAAAAAAATTGAATCTAGCAACTACCAAGAAGGAACTTGTGATGGTAATAGGCCACCCTTCTTGTTACAATTCCGAAACAAAAAATTACATTGAAATTCTAGGACCAAAATCGAGCAACAACAATTCACTTTATAACAACATATATAAATCCATACATTGCACATGTAATTATATATGAGAATACCTAGAGTGCCATCTCTTTCTAAAACATGCATAATCACAATAAAAAGAAATAGATTCACGTATATATACGTTAATTAATTAAAGGGTACAACCAGGGCTCTGATACCAATTGTAGGGAAAAATACGTTTGCATGTAGCAGAAGCAAGACTAAAAATAGAGTTTAGTATAGTTTAAAATTTTTCCATAAAGTGAACCTTAACCCTTTAATTAATTAACATATAATACTAAAGATATCATACCTTTGTCGCGTGATCCGATTGACATTGCGTCGATGGTAATCCACAAGATCTTCCAATCCAATCACGAACGTGAATCACTTAGGAGCGTGGTCTCCCTTCTCTTTGAATTGTGTACCTGTGGATGGATTAACAAAACTTTTTCTTTTTCGTTAGTCACAACAAGTTCCAAGAGACAATGAAGAATGTTCCGGTCACTTTTGAATTCTCAATCTAATGATCGAAACTCGCGTGAACCATATTCGAAATTGTGCACAAAGCCTATTGATGTATAAGCTACTAGTGCATTATCGAAATAAGAACAATTCTTCCTACTTTTCTCTCTCGGCCGAAATCACACTTAGTCTTAAGAGATAGCTTTTATTTTTCAAGCAATAGAAAAATAAATCTCTAGAAAACTATTAGGGTTGCCGAATATATTGTATGTCAATCTCGTGATCTCCTTGCACAATATATATTATATATATGTCTAGTGCAATAGCCTTGCACAATATATTATATATGTGTATTCCGATATCTTTGCTCAATATATTATATATATATCTAGTGCATTTAATTTGCACAATATATTATATATATATATCACTGCATCAATTCAGTTTGCATATATACATTCTTGTACTGCATGCCCCATATAAATAATAGTGTATATCTAATATATATTCTGCCGCATGCATATATGCATATTTATTTCCGCATGCATTCATGCATATATATGTATATATATTTCCACATGCATATATATTATATACAAACCCTAATCCAACTCTTTAGTGTTTTGTGACTACATAAAAGACTTCCTTATTTGACTAGATAAATAAATCCCTTATTTATCTACTTATCAAATAAAGTCTTTTATTTTAATTATACTACCACAATAGTATATTACTAAGAAACATATTTCCTAGTCAGAAAAAGATTTTGATTCTTAATTAAATAATTAATCAATCAATTAATTAATTCTCATTTAATTTAAATAATAAAAATAAAACAATATAATACCATATATATATCTCGGCCATGTGCCATATATATTAATATATCTATATATTGTTTTTCTATTTTATTAAATCCATTGGACCTTAATAAAAGGCCCACATGTGAACTAAGTCCATTCTTACTAAAAGAAACAAGTCCACATGCCTTAATACAATTCTAGATGGACCCATAATTAGTCCGGTAGAATATATCAAGTGATCCATGCAAGTCCGTGTGGATTGGGGATCTTGGCAGGCTATCTAAATTTAAGCTTCAATAGACATAACCTAATCACAATCAACAAATGATTCACTTAGGTCCGATCCATTAATTTTAACTCATTCCACTAAAGAGCTAAAATTGAACTCTTAAATAAAGATAGAATAAGAAGATGTTCCTCATTCATACCCTAGACAATCATGTTGGAGATAGTGTATCATCGTGATTAATATCAGTAATCGCCAAGAGTTCATAGACCGCCTATAACTCTCCAAGTGACCATATTTACCCATATGACCATGTTTTGAACTTGGATATTTTGACTTGTCCAGAAGCCATGTTTTCAATAGTCACTATCGAAAACTCAACGTTGAGATTTAATATCCAATTACCTCAAAACATCCATATGATGATATTATACTCTCATTTAATAAATGGAGGCACGAAGTCCATATCTATAAATGAAGTCCTCTATCGATTAACAAATGAATATCACCAAACTATCGAGGATAGACTATGCTATATAATCGTACTCATTGATAACTCAAATGATACCACTTGCAACCATAAGTCCATCATTTATCTCATGATTAAGATAGACTCTCCGATTGTCTTGATAATGAAAAGACTATTATCTATTGACGGTTCTAGATAAAAACTTTTCATTGTGATCCTGTTCAATGCACCTAGTGCACTAGATTCTTTTACTCGAAGACCCTCCGATGATTTTAGACTCATCGTAACTCATTTGATCCCACTCAAATGCTAGCAAAAGAATTCTACAACTTTAACAAGGTAAAGGTGCCAAACCTTTAACTTAAGTTGTGAACATTATTCAAGACTAACTAAAGAATTGTGTCTTTCTCATACATATCTAGATGTACGAACAATTCTTCTTTTCTCATAGTCTTTAGACCTTATGATTATTTACTTTGACAATTATAATATTAAACTATAAATGCTATAAGATTTGTTAAACTAGAAATCACTTTATTAATATGAAAAAGATTGTCAATTACAATATTACACTCTTGCTATTGAGCATAATCTTAACATTTATAAAGTTCAGGGGCATTGGAGTAATATTGGTGGCAAAAGGGGTTGAAATTGTAAAACGTGTGTGCAAATCATTCATCTTCAAAGGGTCATATCTCTCTCCTCAAATCAAACCACATTTCGGATTACATATATTCAGAAAGCCCCGGAAGTCTACTTTCCAGCGATTTTTACGGATTGTAATTCCGAGTCTTCTAGAGAAATTTATGCCCATTTTAGTAACTGCTACGCATTCCCTGTCGCCACGGCGACACCACAGCGTCGCTGCACTTTCCAGAGGATGTTTTCAAGCCATTTTAGAGGGGTAATGTTGTCTTTTCATGCCTATTCTGAACCCTAGACTTCAAAACATATAAATACACCATTTTTATAGAGATTTGACAACTCTTGACAACTCTTGTGAATCAAGAAATCTCCTTTCTCCACCATTCCTAATCCCACCATTCTCCTCTCCAATAAACACTTAGATTACTCCACCTAAATCATTCCTCTCTTTCCATCTTCTCCACCCATTTCCTTTTTCACTTTCCATTTGACTCCACCTATCTAGACATATCGTCAACACCCACTATTTGCATAAGATTCAAGCATGGAAGCTCAAGGAAGGATCAAGCTTGCAAGAGAGACCCAATGGTGATTTCCCTACATTTTACTTCCTTTTCTTGTTTGTAATTATGTGTAATTAAACCCCATTTTAGGGGATGATTTGAGAGACTTTTTGGACATGAGTATTTATTAAATCTTTGAATATTATGCTTACATGGTTATAGTTTTATTACTTTTTAATTAGATCTTGCACTTATGTGATTAAATGAGTATTGACACACTTGTTGATTATAATCTATTGTAGGATTATTTGTGATAAAATTGATTGAGTTATTGATGTGTAAAATCGTGTTATAAAAACCTAACTCGCAAGTGCACGAATCGTGAGATAAGTACAGTGACAAGTAGGGATCGTTCCCACGAGGAAAAATGATTTACTAGTTATAACTAATTCTAATTAAAGCTAAGCAATTAACAGTATCCAAGAGAGTTTGATTGATTGATTGATTGATGATTGATTAAAACTAAATTAAACTAAGAAAAGCAAGTAACAAGAATATGTGAATGTGATCAAGAGGTGAGAGGACTAGGTCATCAATGTTCCCCAACTATGTCTACTCAATGCTTCGAATTGACTTTTGATAAAAGATGTAACTCAAGTTAAGGGTTCGTTCTTATCTTATTTATGATTGTAATCGTATGATCATGGGATGAATCATGTGTTCTCAACTGCAATTCAATTTAACTCAAACACTTGAGATATGAATCACAACCAAAAACCCATTAAGCTCAAGAACAAGTGAACCAAAATTGCATCCCAAACACTTGGGGTTGCTAATTTTATTCATTTAATGAAATATTGGCTCTCAATTATAATTTAATTTAACTCAACACACTTGAGATATAAATCACAATTAAAAACCCTAAATTCCTACCTAGCATAAAACTATGCATCAACAAGAATAAAGAATAAAGATATAGGATGAATTGAATAAATCAAAACCTGAATTAATGGAAATATAGTCAATTCTAAAAAAGAATATTCATATCGGTTCACATTGACTCCCTAGTATGGAGTTAGTTACACATATTAGAAACAAAGAAACAAGAGGGAGAAAAGATAAAACCCATTGAAAAGCTTTAATAAATTCTTCAAATCCTCGATGAACTCCTTTGTCTTCGAATCTTCTATAAGTAAGGTGAATGATGAATTTGTGTGATGAGCAAAAGTATGGAATATCTGAATGGGAGAGTTGCCGAACCAAAGAGACAGCCCTAAAGACCACTCAATATATATATAGGCCCCCTCAATCTGAATACGAAAAGACTACTAAATCAGGCCAGAATCACCAAACTACTGCCATGACCGCTGCCAGTGTGGCAGCGGCGTGGCAGCGCTCTTGACGAGAAACGGGGAACCGCTGCAGCTATGGAAGCGGCGTGGCAGCGCCCTGGCAGTGGTAGCTTCTGTTTTCAGAACGCTACTGCATCGCTGCTAAAGAATTGGGAGTGATTTTAACTGCACTATTGAATATTTGCACGAAAGCCCTTGAAGTCTTCAAAATAGCACTTTTTGCCTGATATTCTTCAATTTATTCATCTGGATCCAAAATCCTGAAAATGCTCACACACACACATTAAATCCCCAAAAGACTCGAGAAACAAGCAATTGATTGGAGGAATGGGGATAAAAAACATATACAATAAATGACCGATCAAATACCCCCAAACCTATCTTTTGCTAGCCCTCGAGCAAAACTAAAACAAAAACAAAACCTTAAAACTAAACTAGAAATCATTAATCCTAACAAAGCCACTTTCGTAGGGAACACGATAGCATTGATCGTATGCTACAAGCCTTTAAACCTCTAGGTGTCCCTAGAGGAGGAGTTTCATCTCCTGAGGGTTTACAGCTATGACACTCACAAACATATCCTACGAAAACCGGTCATCAAAATACCGCAATATGTGCCCATGTTGAGACAATGCATGCAAAAGCCAATAAGTAAAGACTAATATTAAGTCACAAGTCTGAAAACATTGCTCAATTTTTTTAAGTGAAAGGCCCATGCTCTAAACATTCTAGCATCCAGGACACATCATCAAAAGGTCATAGATATAATTCGCCTCGACTTTAATCCTCACAGGATTTCTCTCATTAGTTCTCTCAGAACCTAGGTTAAAATCACTCATCAAGCATATGCGATGGAATTTATGCACAAGAAATTCAAATATTCGATAAGAATATATCACTGAAAGAACGCTTGATTTGTATGCAAAAGATCTCATGAAAAGAATCAAACATTATGAACAAGATAATCATACATCGCAAATCTACTATCATAGCAAGGATAACCAGCAGATCAAATAGACTTCATTCAGGTTGTAATGGGGCCATTGGGTGAGGGCTAAGAAAGAACGGAAAATTGGAATTCAAAGAACCTAGGATCATACCATGAGAGCCTTCTATTACCTTTGCGGCTTCGCACAAGTCTCTTGGTTTCCTTTTCAAGTGGAATTTGACCACTTATTAACTAATTCCTTAGAATTTTCCTAACTCCCTTTGCCAACTCCTTTTGAGTGGATTCACACGTGCAGTCTTTATTTGACTTATCGCACCCCTTTACACTTATTCTCTGATTCTTTTTTTTTTTTTTTTTGAATTGAATAAATCAACCATTGGATTACCTCCAGCTTCACAACTTTTGGATTGAATGTAGCTCTTTGCTTCCTTGACTTTAGCAAAAATTCATGCACACAGTTACGTGCAAAAATTCGTACCTCCACTTCACCTTCTCAAAGTATGTGTTAGGATTATGCTCAATAACAAGAGTGTAATGTTGTAATTAACAATCTTTTTCATATTAATAAAGTGATTTCTGGTTTAACAAATCGTATAGCATTTATAGTTTAATATTATAATTGTCAAAGTAAATAATCATAAGGTCTAAAGACTATGAGAAAAGAAGAATTGTTCGTACATCTGGATATGTATGTGGTAGACACAATTCTTTAGTTAGTCTTGAATAATGTTCACAACTTAAGTTAATGGTTGGGCACCTTTATCTTGTTAAAGTTGTAGAATTCTTTTGCTAGCATTTGAGTGGGATCAAATGAGATATGATGAGTCTAAAATCATCGGAGTGTCTTCGAGCAAAAGGATCTAGTGCACTGGGTGCATTGAACTGGATCACAATGAAAAGCTTTATCTAGAACCGTCAATAGATAATAGTCTTTTCATTATCAGGACAATCGGAGAGTCTATCTTAATCCTGAGATAAATGATGGACTTATGGTTGCAAATGATATCATTTGAGTTATCAATGAGTACGATTATAACGCATAGTCTATCCTCGATAGTTTGGTGATATTCATTTGTTAATCGATAGAGGACTTCATTTATAGATATGGACATCGTGGCTCCATTTATTAAATGAGAGTATAATATCATCATATGGATGTTTTGAGGTAATTAGATATTAAATCTCAACGTTGAGTTTTCGATAGTGTCTATTGAAAACATGGCTTCTGGACAAGTCAAAATATCCAAGTTCAAAACGTGGTCATATGAGTAAATATGGTAACTTGGAGAGTTATAGGCGGTCTATGAACTCTTGGCAATTACTGATATTAATCACGAGGATACACTATCTCCAACATGATTGTCTAGGGTATGAATGAGGAACATATTCCTTTTCTATCTTTATTTAAGAGTTCAATTTTAGCTCTTTAGTGGAATGAGTTAAAATTAATGGATCGGACCTAAGTGAATCATTTGTTGATTGTGATTAGGTTATGTCTATTGAAGCTTAAATTTAGATGGCCCGCCAAGATCCCCAATCCACACGGACTTGCATGGATCACTTGATGTATTCTACCGGACCAATTTAAGGGTCCATCTAGAATTGCATTTAATATATTAAGAATATAATTTGCACATTATTTAAGTAATGGGCTGCTCAATTATATTAATATATTAATAAAAGACATGTGGGCTTGTTTCTTTTAGTAAGAATGGTTCTGGTTCACATGTGGGCTTTTTATTTAAAGTCCAATGGATTAAATGAAATAAGAAAATAATATTAGGCCCAATTTTATTCAAGTGGGGCGGCAAGGTTAATATTTTAACCTAAGATATTATTTTGTTTTCATTGTTTTAATTAAATAAGAATTAATTAATTTATTAGTTAATTGTTTAATTAAGAAACAAATCTTTTCTGATTAGGAAATATGATTCCTAGTCTTATACTATTGTTGGTAGTATACTAAAAGTAAAAGACTTATTTGGTAAGAAAATAAATAATTAATTTTATTTATTTAATCAAATAAGAAGTCTTTTATTTTAGTCAATAAAAAGAATAAAATATCTATGAGTTGGATTAGGGTTTGAAGTCTATTCTTTTATGGAAATTAGGGTGCAACACAAACTCCTTTTAGGAGTGTGATTTGCGGCAACCCTAGGAGAAAAAGAGAGCAAGATTTCGGCAACCCTAATAGGAAAAGAGAAGAAAATTTAGGCCACCTATATATACATATGTATAGAATTTGGCCACCTAATGCTTTGTGCTTGAGAGACAATTTTTCTTCTTCTTCTTAATTCATAGAGAGCATTAATTTTATTCTACCAAAAACATAAAAGAGTGAATAAATTATTCTTTGATGGTACACTATTTGCTTGTTCATCAATAAGCTTGTGTGTACAACATCGATTTAGGTTCACGCGAGTTTCGATCATTAGATTGAGAACTCAAAAGTGACCGGAATAATTTTAGTCTTCTTTTGATTGTTTTTATGACTAACAAAGAAAAGAAAAGAAAAGTTTATTTGTCCATTCACAGGTTTGCAATTCAAAGAAAAGGGAGACCATGCTCCTAGGTGATCCACGTTCGTGCTAGGATTGAAGATCTTGCGGATTACCATCGACGTAAGTCAATCGGATCACGCGACAAAAGGTATTATTCTTTTGTTAGATAATATATATGTTTAATTGATTAAAGGGTTTAAGGTTCATAAAAGGAAATTTTTTTTAAAAGTTACTAAATCAATTTTTAGTCTCGCTTCCGCTGCGTGTACTACGGTATTTTTCCCTACAGTATAATCCCAAGATATAAGGTATGGCTAATCATTGGCTTATTTGGGTTGCAGTTAATGTGGTGAAGAAAGAAAAAGGCTATCAGTGTTTGGCTTCAAACAGGGCTATGGAGCACACACATAAGGTAGGAAATATTTAAGGCCTTTTAAGTAGCTAAAACACACATAGTCTATATCACTTCCACTGGTTCAACTTACTCAAGAACAAAATGCAACATGTGAAATCTTTTAAGATTGTTCTATAATGCTCAATGTACAACCTATAGAGATCGAATCTAATGCTAAGAACCTACTGAGTGTTTAAAGAGTAGAAACAACAGGCCCTCATAGTATGTCATTTATGTAGGCTTTTTGGCTTAGTGAACTCACAAGGGTAGTCTCCACTACTAATCATGACAATTCAACTCAGCATTCTATCAACCATCACATCAAGAGCATGTCATAAGTTTTGAAAAACATGCAATGCATTACCCTAAATGGCAAGATGTTAGTGTAAACCCATTGATTAATGCACATCATCTCTAAGGCACACACCGAAGTGTCTCGTCTCGAAAGACGCAGGAACGACAACGACAGACTCTCAAAACAAAAACAAAAATTTGACTCAAAAACATAAAACACATAACACACCCCCAAACCTAAATCCTACATTGTCCTCAATGTATAACATTAAAGCACAAGACAAAACAGATAAAGATAAGGAAGAGTAATCATGTCAGAAAATAAAACAAAAGAAACGAAAGAAACAAAATAAACTAAATCCACAAAAGTAAACCTGAATTCCAAAATTCTAAAGGAAAAAGAAAAATAAAGAAAATAAAATAAAATAAAATAAAAGAAAACATATCCTTCTGTAGACTCAGGACCGTCTACAGTGCCTCTGCTGCCATCCTCTCATCGCTGGCTTGGGCCAGGCCCAGTTCTGTCATCTCCTTGCTGTGGCTGCACGGATCTCATCAATCGAAATCTCCAATGTGTCCAGACGGGAGTATATATCATTCCTCAAACCTGCTATCCCTGTATCGACATAGCCTCTCATCGTGGATAGCATGTAATCTACCCACTTAGGCCTCTGCTGTGACGACCCAGCCCCGGGATCTCCCTGAGTATGCTGCTCTAAAACCTGCTGGTCCGCAGCATCCATCTGCTCATCTCCATCATCGGCTTGACCAGCCCGACGCCTTTTCCTTCCAGGTAACTCACCAATTAGGGGAAGCCCAAGCATGCTAGCCTGAGTGTTCCATGTGGTAAGTGATAGTGGCCTTTCCGGCTCTGTTGTCTCATCCCTGGCGTAGTCATACACTCCTAACCCAGCGGCGGAGCACATGCCCGTGATCAAGCACGGGAATATCATAGTCGCTCCTATCAGGCGCCCAACACCCCGGATCTCCTTCCTAATGAAGGTGGCCACATCAAAGTATCTACCTGTCCTGATAGCATACAACACCTGAGAAACCTCCTTGAAAATCTCCCCAGTATGACTAGATGGCTTAAGAGAAGTCGAGATAAATAAGTTCCAAAAGGCAATATCCAAGTGCAAATCACCCCTCTTCAGCTCTTGCCCATTCCATCCTACTCCACCCTCTCTGCGAAGCGCACAGCCTAACTCGTACTTGCCTGGGTACGCCACCTGAACATCCTCATGTGGTGGTAAGCCATAGTATTCTCTAATTGCTTCCACAAAAATCACCACAGGCACTCCTCTGACCACAACTACACTGTGTGCCCCGAACTACGCATCTACCATATTGGCATAGAACTCCTTGACTAGGCTAATATTCGCATTGCAGGGCCTGCGCACATATCCTTCCCATCCCCTGGCTGCAACAGTAGCTGGTATGGGTGTCTCTCCTAACTCTTCCAAAGCTATCCCCCTTTCCATAATGTAGTTTCGGCTCTTCTTCAATCTCTCCTTGTACTCAGGATGTCCCTTGAATTGCTGCTCAACCGACCTCTTATCTCGCCTTCGGTTGGGATCCGTAGGAACATGACCTCATCTGACTACTGTCCTTGCCATAACTGCAAAGAAAAGTACAATGAAGCAAGTAATTAAATAAAAATGGACAGTAACTGATCAATGAAAAATTTAGTAGCATTCCGGCAGTAAAATCAATAAACTCAGGTGCCTACATTGCACAGATATCATCACTTTACATTCAGCACATCACATCACAGTAAAAATATAGAATAACAATTATTTTGACAATATAAAACACAATTTCGTGTGCAATTGTTACACTATTCCATTAAAAAATCATAAAAACACACTTCCACCTATTGCATAATCCCTATGCATTCATTAAACAATACATGCAATGGACTAAATTCGTCCCAAATCCAACAATCCCCAAATTTCGGTCCTATAACCCGAAGTAATTCAATTGAAAGCAAAATTTGGGAGAAGGGAAAAGGAACATGCAATTAGAGGCAATATTCAACACGAAATCAAAATAAAATAAAATTGAAGCACATACCTGGAAGTTGTGTGACCGGAATGAAGAAAAGGTACTTCAGCTTTGAATGCTTTGAACATGTCAAAAGCATTCGACTTATGTCGCATGAGATACACATAGCCAAATCTCGAGTAATCATCTGTGAAGGTGATGAAGTACTCATATCCACCTCTAGCTTGAATGCTCATAGGACCATATACATCAGTGTGTATCAATCCTAAACATTCAGTGGCTCTTGCACCCTTGGCCGAGAACGACCTTTTGGTCATCTTACCTTCCAAACAAGATTCACAAGTTGGTAGATCATCAACCTTTAAGTCACTTAAAGGTCCGTCACTTACTAATCTTTTAATCCTATTAAGGTTAATATGACCTAGGCGTAAATGCCATAGGTAGGTTTCATCTATTGATAATTTTACTCTTTTATGATTAGGTTCCGTTAATTCTGTGTCTAACGAATGAGAGATATTTCTATGCAAAAAGTATAGACCATTTTCCAATGTACCTTCGCAAATAATTTTGTCATTCTTACTAATAATAAAAACTTTATTAAAAGTAACCGAATATCCAAATTTATTTAAACAAGAAACTGAAATTAAATTCCTCTTGAACTGTGGTACATAATAAACGTCTATTAAATCTAAATGCCTTCTAGAATCCAAATAAACTCTAATATCTCCCACTGCACTTGCAGACACTAACGTTCCGTTGCCCAAGCGCAAATTGATTTCATTCTTATTCAGTCTTCTCCTTTCTTGGAACCCCTGCAAGGAATAACAAACATGATTAGTGGCTCCAGAGTCTATGAACCAAGAATCTGTAGAATCTGCCAAAAAACATGTTTCAAGATAATTTACATTACCTTCTTCCTTCTTATTCTGGGACTTTGGGCAATTTCTTTTCCAATGTCCCTTTTCACCATAAAGGAAGTATTTCCCTTTGATCTTGGTTACTTTCTTGGTTTCCTTCTTGGTAGGCCCAAGTTGCTTTTTCTTTTGTTGTTTCTTAACCTTCTGACGGGTCTTAACAGTAGCAACTTTGCCAACCATATGAATCTCTTGACCTTTGTTTTTCACAAGGATCTTTTCAGCGCTTTGAACATCTTGCATCAGGCCTTGTAAGGTGTATTCCTTTTTGTTCAAAGTGTAGTCCAATTTGAACTGATCAAAGGAATCTGACAGTGAATTGACAACCTGAAACAAATTATAGCACAGTGTGTATAAAACTATATCTAGAGGGGCGGTGAATAGATTTTAAGCTTATTACCCAATTTTTCGTGTTTAGTCAAAATTATGAAATTACCCCTAAATAGATAAAGCAATAAATCAAGTATAAAATGCGGAAATTAAATAACACTTGATTTTTACGTGGAAACCCTCATGGGAAAAACCACGGGCTAGTAAGTAAACTACACTCGAACCTCGAATCCACTAAATGTGTAAAACGATTACAACCTAATCCCGGAAGTAATCACACACCTACCTAATCCCGGTATGAGTGAACCTAGTCCAATTTGCTTGCGATCTAAGCAACCTAATCCCGAAAGCTACATAGAAGACTTACTTTCTCAATGAAGAGAATAAAACCCTATGTGAATATATGAATATTCAAATGCAACATAGAGCAAGGGAAACCCTATATGCTTATCTATGATGATTAATATGCAATTAGAACAATCCTAGATATTAAAAACTAAATGACATGTTCAATCAAATAGTTTAGCTAATCAAGATTAAGCACAAAACCTAATTAGCTATCACAATACAACTTCTCAAACATACATCACACTAATCTCAATCTTGTATCAAAAGATATATGAAAACCATACAAGTAATAAATTGAGATTGCTTGTTAAGAAAAACACAAAATATGTAAGATAAAAGTGAAAAGCTTACCAAGCAAAGTATGATGGAGAATCCATGCAAAGAGACATCTAGATGATCAAGGATGATGCTAGATGATGATTGATGATCATGAAAAAGTGTTTGAGTAAACAAAAAATGAGTTCTTGGAATGTTTCTTCTCTTTGAAAAATATCCTAAGTATGAAATCTGAATATGAACTCTCTTAATTGACCTAAAGTCAAAGTGGCATATATATAGGAGGCCAAAACAAAGTGTGGTCGTTTTGATAAGTTGGCCTGAAATTTGCCTTGGGCGCTGTACGTAGAGTGCTTCTGTACAGCGCCTGTACAGCGCCCCAACTCTGTTCTCTCGGGAAAACAGAGTGGCGCTGTACGTAGAGCGCTTCGTACAGCTTTTCGTACAGCGCCCCAACAGCGACCGAATTAAATCGATCAGGTCTGAACAGCGCTCAATGGGCGCTGTTCGTACAGCGCCTTTGTAGAGCGCCTTTGGGAGCACCCAATGCAAAAATGCAATCCTAAGTCTAAACATGACAAGGCAATTGGATATGTAAGATGCAATCAAACTAACATGCAAGAAGAGATGAAAATAAGCCTTAATGCACAACAATAGGAAACACAACATACAAAGATTAAACATATGCATGAGTTGTGAGTGTGTGCAACTATCTCTTCAAGACAAGTAAGCAGATAGAAATTTACCTTCGGTGCTTATCAACACGAGGTCTTCAAAGGGGTTCGAACAATAAACCCGATACCTAGGCTACCCTTACAAAGAACCCCAACATGTGGTTTGTCCTCGAAATGAGCCAATCAACAAATGGGAACCTTACACAACCATATCAATTTTTGTCTCACCATCTATCTCAGCGCCATGCAGTTCAGCAATGTTGAGATGTGCTATGACTTTCATCATTTGATCCTTCATAGCCTGTCCAGGTTTCATCCTAAGATTCATAAAAGCAGTCACTGCCTCTCTCTTAGTCGTCCTGGACTTCATAGCAAACATCTCCTCTAGAGACATCATTATATCAGCAACAGACTCCATTCCTTCATGCTACTGTTGCAACACGTCGGAGATAGTAGCCATAATGTAACATTTGGCCATATCATATGAAGTCTTCCACTGCTCATACTCATCTCTTTGCATTATGCTAGATTCATTATTAGGAGTAGGTGGTTTAGGAGTAGTTAGAACAAACTTATGTTTTTCACTTTGCAGCAACAACCCAATTTTCCTTTTCCATGTGACATAATTATCTCCAGTTAAAGTGTTATCTTTCAGGATGTTCATAAGTGATGGGGTCATGATTTTTGAATAAAACAAAACATATATAAGTAAATAATCATGATAAAGCACTTTTAAACATTTATCTTGAATTAAATAAATAACTCAATCGTAAAAATTCAACGGTGATCCAACACCCATAAATGTTACGCCTCCTTTGGGAGTTCGCACCATTTACTAGTTAGACTAGGTCCCACCTAATTGTTAACATAACAACCAGCATTTTCAATTTTAGCCTTGCAATTTTACTGACAAGAACTCTTGGGAGGATATCAATAAAATTATATTGAGTGTGTTACCAAGATATCGACCCTCTATTTTCTCTCACGAAAATCCCTCATTGGGGAGTAGATCTCGTTTGTGTCCATTGTCTAGTCTATCCTTGTAAGGAAGTATGTTGCTAAATTCTATTCATGGACGCCCCTTGGGGGGATTACCAATAAATAATAAAGCTCAACTAACCTTGGAGGCCATAGGTGTTACAAAACACCTTCTCCCACTCAATTATTTAAGGCGTGTGATTAAATCCCATAGAATGATTTACCAAGTTATCTAGATGCCAATTTAGATACCTAAATCATTCAATGCATGTTCATACCAAAAGAGATATATAAGTGGCACTCCTATTCTATATGACATGTTATCATACAATAACAAATATTGTAATATTTATGCAAAAATAAATAGCCACAATTTTGGTCCATCCTAGAAAAGCAAGTAAATTACAATTTGTTAGGAATACAAGATCTTCAAGTGGCCATCAACCATCCGCACATCCCTCGGCTGCCCCCATAGGCGTGCACACCCCACAACCCCACAAAGGGGCTGCCATGCGCAGCCCATGAGAGCACATAGGGCTGCCGTGCACAGCCCAATCCACTCCTAGGGTGCGCACGGTGCTCGTTCTAGGTTCCGGTTGCTTCCTTTTCCTTCATGTCTTCGAATCTTCAATACCCGAATACATTACAGCAGTATATAAACATATAAAATACTGCAGTATTATTTTATTTTATTTTATTCACTGCAGTACTTTATTACAAAAAAAACTGCACTTAAAATAAAATAAAAAAACTGCAGTAAATTATAATACATAAAACACTGCACTAATTAATTATAATAAAAAAAATAAAGCAACTATCAAGAAGGAATTATGGCGATGATAGACCACCTTTCTTGTTACAATTCCAAAACAAAAATACATTGAAAATCTAGGACCAAAATCGAGCAACAACAATCCACATAAAAACATATATAAATCCATACATCCACATGTAATTATATATGGGAATACCTAGAGTGCCATCTCTTTCTAAACATGCATAATGACAATAAAAAGAAATAGATTCACATATATATACGTTAATTAATTAAAAGGGTTCAACCTAGGCTCTGATACCAATTGTAGGGAAAAATACGTATGCACGCAGCGGAAGCGAGACTAAAAATAGGTTTAGTATATTTTAAAATTTTTCCTTTTGATGAACCTTAACCCTTTAAATTAATTAAACATACATATAATCTAACAAAAAGTAGAATACCTTTTGTCGCGTGATCCGATTGACTTACGTCGATGGTAATTCGCAAGATCTTCAATCTAAGCACGAACGTGAATCACCTAGGAGCGTGGTCTCCCTTTTCTTTGAATTGCGTACCTGAGATGGACAAACAAACTTTCTTTTTCTTATTGTTAGTCACAAAACAACCAAAAGACTACAAAGATTATTCCGGTCACTTTTGAGTTCTCAATCTAATGATCGAAACTCGCGTGAACCTTATTTGATGTTGTACACACAAGCCTATTGATGTATAAGCAATTAGTGTACTATCAAAAGAATAATCTCTTCTCTCTTTTTGTCTTGGCCGAATTCCACACACACTAATCACTAGAGTAGGATTTATTTTCTAAGCTAAAGAAATAATTCTCAAGCCAAGCAAGTAGTAGGGTGGCCGAATTTCATCACCTCCCTTTTATAGGGTGGCCGAAATTCAACCCTATTTTCTTTTAGGGTTGCCGCATTCTCTCTTGTGAGAGTTTGTGTGTGACCGAAATCCTCACTCAAAGAGGATTTAGGTTTTACCAAAACTCTTACACCCTTGAGAACCCAAACCCTAATCCAACTCTATAGTGTAGTATTAAATTATGATTAAATTAAAAGACTTCCTATTTGATTAAATAAATAAACTTAATTATTTATTTTCTTACCAAACAAGTCTTTTACTTTTAATATACTACTACCAATAGTATAATTCTAGGAAACATATTTCCTAATCAGAAAAAGATTTTGTTTCTTAATTAAATAATTAATTAATAAATTAATTAATTCTCATTTAATCAAACAATAAAATAAAATAATATTTTTAAATAAATAATTAGCCTTGCCGCCCACACCATATATATATGGGCTTAATATTATTTTCTTATTTTATTTAATCCATTAGACTTTAATTAAAAAGCCCACATGTGAACCAGATCCATTCTTACTAAAAGAAACAAGCCCACATGCCTTTCATTAATATATTAATATAATTGACCAGCCCATTAAATAAATAATGTGCAAATTATATTCTTAATATATTAAATGCAATTCTAGATGGACCCATAAATTGGTCCGGTAGAATATATCAAGTGATCCATGCAAGTCCGTGTGGATTGGGGATCTTGGCGGGCTATCTAAATTTAAGCTTCAATAGACATAACCTAATCACAATCAATAAATGATTCACTTAGGTCCGATCCATTAATTTTAACTCATTCCACTAAAGAGCTAAAATTGAACTCTTAAATAAAAATAGAATAAGAAGATGTTCCTCATTCATACCCTAGACAATCATGTTGGAGATAGTGTATCCTCGTGATTAATATCAGTAATCGCCAAGAGTTCATAGACCGCCTATAACTCTTCAAGTTACCATATTTACTCATATGACCACGTTTTGAACTTGGATATTTTGACTTGTCCAGAAGCCATGTTTTCAATAGTCACTATCGAAAACTCAACATTGAGATTTAATATCCAATTACCTCAAAACATCCATATGATGATATTATACTCTCATTTAATAAATGGAGCCACGATGTCCATATTTATAAATGAAGTCCTCTATCGATTAACAAATGAATATTACCAAACTATCGAGGATAGACTATGCTATATAACCGTACTCATTGATAACTCAAATGATATCACTTGCAACCATAAGTCCATCATTTATCTCAGGATTAAGATAGACTCTCCGATTGTCCTGATAATGAAAAGACTATTATCTATTGACGGTTCTAGATAAAGCTTTTCATTGTGATCCAGTTCAATGCACCCAGTGCACTAGATTTTTTTACTTGAAGACCCTCCGATGATTTTAGACTCATTATATCTCATTTGATCCCCCTCAAATGCTAGCAAAAGAATTCTAAACTTTAGCAAGATAAAGGTGCCCAACCTTTAACTTAAGTTGTGAACATTATTCAAGACTAACTAAAGAATTGTGTCTACCTCATACATATCCAGATGTACGAACAATTCTTCTTTTCTCATAGTCTTTAGACCTTATGATTATTTACTTTGACAATTATAATATTAAACTATAAATGCTATAAGATTTGTTAAACCAGAAATCACTTTATTAATATGAAAAAGATTGTTAATTACAATATTACACTCTTGCTATTGAGCATAATCCTAACACTACCAACATACATGAATTAAAAGGCACATGCATAACTTGAGAATGTGATAGCAATATGAGTGATTATATGGCAAGGTTAATGCAAGAATTACATCTAATCCCCTAGCAAGGAGGATTTAGTTACACATAGAATTAAAGTTACCAAGAAATACAAACAAAGGAAACATCACCAATCGAAATTCTTGTGAAGTGGAAATGATCCTCCTTGCAATCCAAGAAACAACTCTTCTAAGGAAACTTGAAGCAAGCACACAAGGGAACCAAAATATGGGTGTTTGGTTGCCTAGAAAGTAGCCAAGAAAACTATCTTGACTTTTCTATAACTATCTAACCAAACTTTCTATTGATTTCCAAAAACTCTAACCAATTACAAAACTCTCTCTATTCTTCTTCTTACTAAAATTGTCTATATTCTACATCTTCTTTTTTCTAAGTGTGATAGTTGAGAGAATTCATAGACACCTCCTCTTCTTTTGTGCATTCTCGGTGATGTAGGTCCTCCCAAGGATATTAGGTGGCAAAAAAGATTCATTTGATTGGCTTTGGGATGAAATTATGTAAGGTTCCCATTTGTTGATTGGCTTATTTCGTAGACAAACCACATGTTGGGGTTCTTTGTAAGGGTAGCTTAGGTGTTGGTGTTATTGCTCAAAGCCCTTTGAAGACCTCATTTTGATAAGCACCAAAGGTAAAACACTAAGTGCTTACTTGTCTTGAAGAGATAGTTGCACACACTCACAACTCATGCATATGGTTAAATCTTATATGTTGTGTTTCTTATTGTTGTGCATTAATGTTCATTAACATCTCTTATTGCATGTTTATTTTGATTTCATCTTATATGTCCAATGCCATGTCATGCATAGACTTAGGATTCATACATAGTGAAAGGCGTTGTACAAAGCGTTGTTTGTACAGCGCCCATCTAAGCATTGTACATACCTGATCGATTTAATTTGGTCGCTGTACATACAGCGCCGCTCTGTTTTCCCAAGAGAACAGAGGTGTGGCGCTGTACAGAGGCGCTGTACAGAAGCGCTGTTCGAACAGCGTTAATGAAGAAATGTTCTTCATTTCCCAGGTAGGCGCTGTACATGGCGCTCTACGTACAGCGCCCTGTACAATACCCAAGGCAAATATTGTGTCATTTATCAAAACGACCACACTTCATCTTGACATCCTATATATATGCCTCTTTGACTTTAGGTCAATTTGCTGAGTTCAAAATATCATATATTTTCATTAGAATATTTTTCAAGTGAAAAATCCTAAAAGAACTCTTCTTTAAACACTCAAATACATTCCATAGTGCATCAAAGATCATCTTGCAATCATCCATGCATGGTTTTGTATCATCACATCATCCTTGGTATGTTCTTCACTAACTTTATCTAATTTTAGTGTTTTTCATATTAAGAAATCTCTTTATATTACTTGTATGTTTTAGATCATACGATAAATACAAGTTAGAGATTATTTGTGATGAATATGATTGAGAGTTGTATTGTGATAGCTAATTAGGTCTTTGCTTAATCTTGATTAGCTAAGCTATTTGACATGTCATTTAGTTCTTAATATCTAGGATTGCTTTTATTGCAAAATCATCATCTTAGATAAGCATATAGGGTTCCCTTGCTCTATGTTGCATTTTGGATATTCATATATTCACTTAGGGTGTTAATCTTTTCATTGAGAATCAAAGTCTTGTGTGTAGCTTCCGGGATTAGGTTGCTTAGATCGCAAGCATTCGAACTAGATTAACTCATACTGGGATTAGGTAGGTGTGTGATTACTTCCGGGATTTGGTTGTAATTTTATCACATTTAGTGGATTCGAGGTTCGAGTGTGGCTCACTCAACAGCCCGTGGTTTTCCTGTGAGGGTTTCCACGTAAATATCAAGTGTTGTTTTTATTTCCGTGTAGGGAAAAATCACAATGCACGCAGCGGAAGCGAGACTAAAATAGGTTTAGTATAGTTTAAAATTTTTCCATAATTTGAACCTTAACCCTCTAATTAATTAACATATAATACTAAAGATATCATACCTTTGTCGCGTGATCCGATTGACATTGCGTCGATGGTAATCCGCAAGATCTTCCAATCCAATCACGAACGTGAATCACCTAGGAGCGTGGTCTCCCTTCTCTTTGAATTGTGTACCTGAGGATGGATTAACAAAACTTTTTCTTTTTCGTTAGTCACAACAAGTTCCAAGAGACAACAAAGAATGTTCCGGTTACTTTTGAATTCATAATCTTTAGATCGAAACTTGCGTGAACCTTATTCGAAATTGTGCACAAAACCTTTTGATGTAAAAGTAACTAGTGCACTATCGAAATAAGAACAAACTTTTCTCTCTATTCCTCTTGGCCGAAAATCACATTAGTCTAAGAGTTGGATTCTATTTTTCTTTAGCAAAAGAAAAAACTCTATAAACCAAGACATTAGGGTTAGCCCAATATATTGTATATTTCTCTCATGATATCCTTGCACAATATATATTATATATATCTCTAGTGCTATTTACTTGCACAATATATTATATATATGTATTGCGATATCTTTGCTCAATATATATTATATATATATATATATATCTAGTGCATTTACTTGCACAATATATATCACTGCACGAATTCAATTTTTTATATATGTCTCTCGTGCATGTATTCATGCATATATATATTTCCATTCCGCATGCATATACGTATATATATATTTCCGCATGCATTCATGCATATATTGTCTATATATTCCGCGTGCATATATATTATATACAAACCCTAATCCAACTCTTTAGTGTATTTGTGACTATATCAAAAACTTCCTAATTTGACTAGATAAATAAATCCCTTATTTATCTACTTACCAAATAAAGTCTTTTATATTTATTACACTACCACAATAGTACACTACTACGAAACATATTTCCTAGTTAGAAAAAGATTTTGATATTTAATTAAATAATTAATTAATCAATTAATTAATTTCCATTTAATCAAATAATAAAAATAAAACAATATAATATCATATATATATATATCTTGGCCATGTGCCATATATATTAATATATCTATATATTGTTTTTCTATTTAATTAAATCCATTGGACCTTAATAAAATGCTCACATGTGAACTAGGCCCATTCTTACTAAAAGAAACAAGTCCACATGCCTTAATACAATTCTAGATGGACCCATAAATTAGTCCAGTAGAATATATCAAGTGATTCATGCAAGTCCGTGTGGATTGGCTATCTTGGCGGGCCTATCTAAATTTAAGCAACAATAGACATAACCCAATCACAATCAACAAATGATTCACTTAGGTTCAATCCACTAATTTTAGTTCATTCCACTAAAGAACTAAAATTGCACTCTTAAATAAAGATGGAATAAGTAAATATTTCTCATTTGTACCCTAGACAATCTTATTGGAGATGGTGTATCCTCGTGAAGAATATCAGTAATCGCCAAGAGCTCATGGACCGCCTATAGCTCTCCAAGTTACCATATTTACTCATATGACCACATTTTGAACTTGGATATTTTGACTTGTCCAGAAGCCATGTTTTAATAGACTCTATCGAAAACTTAACGTTAAGATTCAATATCCAATACCTCAAAACATCTATATGATGATATTCTACTCTTATTTAATAAATGGAACCACGATGTCCATATCTATAAATGAAGTCCTCTATCGATTAACAAATGATTACCACCAAACTATCGAGGATAGACTATGTTATATAATCGTACTCATGGATAACTCAAATGATACCACTTACAACCATAAGTCCATCATTTATCTCAGGATTAAGATAGACTCTCCGATTGTCCTGATAATGAAAAAACTTTTATCTACTGTCGGTTCTAGATAAAGTATTTCATTGTGATCCTATTCAATGCACCCAGTGCACTAGATTCTTTTACTCGAAGACCCTTCGATGATTTCAGACTCATCATAACTCATTTGATCCCACTCAAATGCTAGCAAAAGAATTCTACAACTTTAACAAGATAAAGGTGCCCAACCTTTAACTTAAGTTGTGAACATTATTCAAGACTAACTAAAGAATTGTGTCTACCTCATACATATCCAGATGTATGAACAATTCTTCTTTTCTCATAGTCTTTTGACCTTATTATTATTTACTTTGACAATTATAATATTAAACTATAAATGCTATAAGATTTGTTAAACCAGAAATCACTTTATTAATATGAAAAGATTGTCAATTACAATATTACACTCTTGCTATTGAGCATAATCCTAACATTCCGCACCATATTACACTTGCTATATTTTATTGACTATTAGGGGCATTTTCGTAATCTTGACCATACACAAAAATTTGGTAAAATTGTTAAAATCTATTCACCCCCCCTCTAGATTAATATTTATCACACTGTGAGAACTTTCAAATTCAATCCACTTGTAGCTCGACAGTGTGCTCGGCGGGTATGTGCGGCTGCTTTGTACCTGCGACATGAACCGGCCAGGCTTGTTTCTTCCTTCTTCGCGGACTTGTTATGCGAGACATGTCTCTCCGTGACTCTTGTCTGAACTCGCCAAGGCTGCTGTGGTTCTGTGCGGTAGTTTCATTCCCGCTGGCCAGGAAACATGAACTCGTCGGACGTTTGGATGATTCTCCCCGCGGCTTCGTGCAGCTGGACATGTCTAGCTGAAAGGTGTGTTTGAACTCACCAGGATTGCTCGAGTGACTTCCCACGGCTTCATGTGGCGGCTTCTTTCCAACCAGGCCGAAGGTGAGAACTCGCTAGGCTGAGGTTGCTTGCACCGTGGCTTCATGCGGTAGGACATGTCCCGTCGAGTAGGATGCATGAACCTGCTGGGTCTTGCTCTTCTTCTGTTTTCTGCCTCAATTGCCCTCTTTTCATCACTATGGACCAAAATGCCCTTGAAATGCCTAAGTTACCTAAAAAGACTTATTTACAATGTTAAACACATAAAAGGCTCGGAAACGGTTACAAAAACCAAGTAAAGGGGCGCTTAAATGTGAACATTTAGAGCATGATCAGACCCCCAAACCTGACTTTTGCTCGTCCTCGAGCAAACTATAAATTCTAAACAATTAACTAAAAACAAAAATTCCACTATGTATGAAATATATACAATGCACACTAAAACGTTTCCGAGAGCCAATTTACAATATGCTAAAAGAAGTGATGAGTCAGGAAATAAAGATGCGAAAACCTCTGGTTCGATGCTAGCACAATTACATCCCTCGAAAACACGCAACAAGGTGCATCCCACACTCTCCGTACCTAGCTTCAACAACAAAACACTCAAAAGCAAAAACTCAATTCGCCTTGACTCTATCCTTACTAAGTTTCAATCTGATTTTCTCTCAGAACCTAAGTTGCTCTCAAATAACATATGCGAGTGAGAATATATATGTAAGAATCAAATGTAACGCATACGTAATCAAAATTAACGCATAACTTGTGGAAACTGTTTCATGAATGAATTGATATGCCACAAACGTGGAAAGAGCATGCTTGACTCGAATTCCCAAGTTAGATTTCCTAAAAGATCAACTACGTCTTTCCATGGTTGTAACATGGCCAAAGGGGATATGGGAGAATCACTGGAATTCTGAAGTATTTGATCAACCTAGAGATTTCGCTTCCTTAGCTCAATATAACAATGTCTCCGAGCGTCTAGGCTAAGATTCCATTTATTTTGTGGAAATTTATTTATTTATTTATTTATTATTATTATTATTATTATTTTATTTATTTATTTTTTACTTGAGAAACCAATAATTTGTACAACTATCTATCATTGCCTGAGTACATGCTTATTTACAGAAATTTAGAGCTATCCTAATGCATCTATACCATGCATCATCCTTGATCAAAATACGACATCATTCAAAGTGATGTATATGGATATATGTGGTGGTGATGGAAAGAATGGTTTGTGTTTGGCTTCAAATTGGAAATTGGAGCACACATCACAATATGGACAATGTTTGGGCATTTGTAGCTAAGCACACACATGCCTAGAATCATTTCCAGATGTCTGTCAAACGAGGGAATACAAATCCAACAAACAGTCCACAAGTTTATAGTTCATGGCATTCAATTATGCAAATGAGATCATATATCAATTGGAAAAGTATTTACCCTCAGAAGGTGAAAATTTAGGTTATGTTCCTTACAGGTAGTCTCCACTATTGGTTAATGCAATCTTTCGCTCAGTTCTATTCACTAGGTAAAAGAGAAAGGGACTATTACACCATGTGCAATGCCATCTCGAAATGCCATTGTGATAGCTACAATTTAGTGATCAATGCATGCACAATTCCTTAATCAACACATACATCTTAGCGTCTTATTTAAACACATATGTTCCTTTGGCTCAATCGGAAGATTTTTGAAAAGTTTTGAAAATATTTACAAAATTCAACTAAGGAAAACAATATATACAAGACACTATATACAAGACACTATATACATTATATTCATTGGCGAATTGTTAATGCGCCCACACCCCCAAACCTAAACTCGACATTGTCCCCAATGTTCGCACACGGAAGACAATAAAAGAGTTCGTCGGTTTGGTTGTTTGGCCAACAAACAACTTCCCAACCTATGGCAAAAAGGAACCTATATGTACAAGCATATGATACCATATCCATCCATGCACACTACTTCAAAATATCCTAGTCAATTTAATAGTATTATCCTAGGCACCATCAATCAATCAACCAACAAAAATTTTCCACACTTAGATCTAAACATGTTACTAACTACGGAAATTATATGCAAGTAAGCACTATATATAGTAATGAAACTAAAAATACTATAAATACAACCCAAAAGCAAAGTACTGGGTATACAAAAATGCGGAATAATGCTCCACCCACAAAAAATCCATGTGGAGTACCAATCCACCTAAATGGGAATGTCATCGTCACAAATAGAAATGTCCCCATCACTGGTGTAACTGGTGCCACTGTTGGTGCTGGTGCTGGTGCTAGAGATGTCACTGTTGCTGCTGGGGTCTAATAGGATGAACTGAACTCCTCTGACGGAGTAACAAAAAATAGGCTCAGGAGGAGGAGGTGGTGGCCCCGCGTATGGAACTATGCTCGTCGGGGACTCGGGCTCCTCCACAATGTACTCCACCGGATGAGTACTCATCTCCTCGTATTCATCCGGAAGGAGTTCGATGCTCATTACATACGACCCCACATACTCCACATGCTCAGGTACCTACTCCTTGAATGGCTTCTGATCCTCCATCCCCTCCAGATACAGTCCTCGCATCTCCTCTGGGTATGTCCATCTCATCTGGTCCGGTAGACTCCTCTCCAACTCCGGCTTTACTAACACTTGCTCTAAAATCTGCTGCTCATCATATAGTAAGTCCATGAAATTGACATTCTGCTGATATAGGTCTGGCGGAGCCATGGGACTGAAAAATAAGTCATCAATGTCAACAAAAACAAAAGGGTTAGGTATATCTGTCTCTGGAAATGGCGGAAGAGCTGATGTCTCGACTGTGGTAGGTGGCTCCTCGTGCTTGCGCTTCTGACGGTGCTCCTGCTCTTGATCACCAGACTGCTCGCTATCGGCCTCAGAAGACTACTCTGGCTGGTATCCTGCCAAGTGTGCGACTGCCTTCGTCAAATCCTTCATCTGCTTAGAGAGGCGGCGTACAGTCCGTGCCAAACTGGCATTGGAATCCATCAAGTCCTTATGGGACTGCATCATACCCTGTGCCCAAGATGGCACGTCATCCTCTCTCTGACTCTGACTCTGCAGACTCACTATCATCAACTCCCACATCAGACTCCTCTCAAGCCTGGGCATCCAATCTCTTCTGCTCTCTTCTCGAAATTGACCTACGCTGGGCTAACCTCTGCTCCCTCTGCTCCCTCACACTGAGGAGTCTCTCTATCCCTAGCTTACCTTCAGCAGCCTCATTGTAGGCTCTTCTGCCTACAGTCCCTAGGGGAGTCAGAATCCTATCTGATGGCAAGTCTACTCGAAGGCCTGCCTCCCGTGCAAAATGGGTGATAAGGTAAGGAAACACGAGGCTCAGATTGCATCTCTTCCCAGATTCTGCTATCCGTCTCACAATGGTACGCCCCATATCAAATTCCAATCTGTTCTTTATTTGGTAGAGCATGATGGCTATGTGGCTCTTCAAGCTTGTCCGGTGGTTGCTGGGCACGTGGGAATAACTAAAGTAGATGCTCCAGAAATGTTCCTCGAATCCTAGCTCTCTCTGATCGACCTTACGGTCCCTGCCTTCCCAGGGAATGTCTTCTATCTCGGTGAGAGCAATCCCAAACTGCTTGTCATAATACTCGAAGAGGGCATAGGGTGCGTATCCTTCCTCCCATTGAGGGTAGCTCTAAGTATGGAGATACTCATTTATCTGTGCCGCTGTCATGGAGATCGACTTTCTTCAGATCATAACTGGGGCTCCATTGTCGAACTTGTCCGGATCTATAGCAACGTAGAACTCCTGAACGATCCTTCGGTTGGCCCTCTTTGGATACGAGACATAGGCCTCCCACTTCCTTCTGTGAATCTCGTCGAAAATGGCCGTTTGCCCTAACTCATTGAAGCTCACG
Organism: Acer yangbiense; assembly: GCA_008009225.1. Classification (NCBI taxonomy): domain Eukaryota; kingdom Viridiplantae; phylum Streptophyta; class Magnoliopsida; order Sapindales; family Sapindaceae; genus Acer; species Acer yangbiense. Next base: position 27,112,704 of record CM017764.1, read on the forward strand.
TCCCTCTCGATGATCATAGGGCGCCTAGTGGTGCTCTCGAGTCTCTCCCTAAATATCTCCTCCGCCGTCCTCTCTGGGCGTGTGAACTTCTCCTTTCCCTTTCGGGATGAGCCCCCTTTCTCAATCGTGGAAGCTTTCCTCTTCGGTGCCATCTACTTGTTAGAACAAAAACACACAAAATAACTCCACACAAGTTAGTGCATGGGTTAGTGACGAGCATTTCAATACCACATTTACTTATATACATTCTATAATTACTTATAACATGAGTACTATGTACTTGTGTCCATTTCAATCAATTCATAAAGTTAGGACAATCAATTCGATCAAGTTCAAGTGGAATAGATGCCAATTCAATTCACAAATATTTTACGTACATGCAATATTCTTAAGCATTCTACCCCTTGCATTAACACATACAAGTTGCACCAAACTTAATACACATACACACATATCCATTGTCCCCACTTGGTGCACACACGACTTGCATCAAAATGAACAATTAACATTCAATCTATCCTTCAGATGTGCATATTCAGTTTGCACACACACACTGACACGCACAATTGCACACTATCAACTTCACAACTTCTCAATCAAACACATTCACAACTTTCATTCTTTAATCATTAATTCATTAGTTCATGCATACCCTTTAACCAATTCCTATCAATGAAAACATCACAAGAATCCAACAGTATAGAACCCTAATTGTTAACATAAATTTTCGGCCAAATCCAAACCCTAACATGAAAAAGTTGCAAAATTGAATCAAAAATAAGGAATAGTGGTCGAAATCAATCCTAGTATGCATAACTAACACAAATAGCAACAATCAATCCCAAATAATTCAATCACAATCAAGAAACTTGTAAGAACCCTAACTGTCGCAACCTAGGATGATTCTAGATGATTATCATCTGATTTCGTGATTCAATGAGATGAGATTGAAATGACTTACCTTTGCCTTGTGTTTTCGATTTGATTGGAACAAGATTGGAGAAGAAGTTTCATGGATTTACGCGGGGGAATTGAAGAAATTTGAAAAAGGGGAAAGGTTGCTCGTGAAAATGATAGCCCCTATTTATAGAAAAAGGGTTCTCGCAGGATTATTCCCACTGCACGAAACCGCCGCGCCTAATTTTTGGCTCAAAACGCTGCGTTTTACCTTATTTGGAATTGCCGCGTCCGGCGGGTTTATTCCCGCGGCACAAAACTGCTTTGTTTTCCCACTTCTGGCGAGCTTGTCCCTTCTGATTGGCGGGAATATTCTCACATAAATCTTACACAAGTTTCTACGGGTTCCAACCTTCTGGATGGCTAGACATCTCCCGCAGCACAAACTCGTCGGAATCCCTTGTACCTTAGAAACATCTCCGCGGGTTCATTCCTTCTGCCTGGCTGGACATGTCTAGCGGCACGAACCCGCCGGAGTTTAAAATCCTTCAATTTCATTCCCCAACATTTTCTTCCTTGATTTCCTAACACCTGCACATCATGGCACAACAAACACATAAAATACAACACATATTTCCTACACCAATTAAACTACACGAATGTGCTTAATGTATAACGAGGATTTTAAAACCCCCAAACCTTTCTTTTGTCCACCCGATCACTTAAGGATTTAATTTTGAAAGCTCGTTGGGCAAACAAAAGTTCGATTAGGTTTTCATTGTCCAAACTACACATTAAACAATACAACATTATTCAAAGCTCAAAATATGTACAATGCAAAAGACACCAATGTTTGCTAAGTGTGTCTTTGTTATACACTCTTTGCACACTTAGACAAACATCAAACCATTCACCTCCTCCAAGCCCCATTTGGGATGGATGGCTCAATCACAACATACCATTTGTCTTTCTTTTTGACCCAATGGGGTCCCTTCCCACTAAGCCCCTTCAACTTGGATTTTGCGATCCAGATGGACTTGACATTGGCCTTGGGAATTGGTGTGACATATTTTCTAACCTGCCATCTTTTGTTTGGACAGTTAGGCCTAATATGGCCCATTCTATGGCAGTAATAACATATGAGAGTAAAAGTAGAAAATGTACCTCCCGATGTAGATTGTGGAGGTTGAATGCGGTTCTTTCTTCTTGGCCTCCGCCTTGGTTTTAGGTTCGGAGTAAAAGTATGGGGCTCCTCGTGTGATACATGGATTGTCTTCCTTAAAGGTGGCTTTACCAAGCCTTCGGACATGACCGGAGTGCCTATCTTTGGCATAACAATCTCAACTCGAGTCTCCTTACTTTTCACTCTCAAGATCTCTAGGGCCTTGTCCTTAGAATGTATTTCCTCCTCTATGACCTTTATCTTGCCTTCAAATTCCTTGCTCAAAGACTCATTCCTTTCTCCGAATTCATCCTTCACTAAGGAGATATCATCCTCGATCTTGTCTTGGAGGGCATAATTTTCTTCTAAAGTCTCATCAAGCTTAGTAGTGAGTTCGAAGTTCCTCTCCACTAACTCCCAGTTTTCTTCCTTGAGTTGAGCAATGGTATCTTCATAACTTGATGAGTCGTGCTTCAAGAGCGGAGTCTTGTTAGTCACCTTGCTGTGAGCGAGTGCTACGTACTCCCCGAAGGTAGAGTGGGGTTCATCTTCCTATTCGGCACTTGCGATGTTAAAACAAACACTACCCTTCAACGGGTTCTTCATGCTTTCAAACACTTCAAACTCTGCTGTTTGACCTAAAACCGTCATAGAGAGCCGTTCCTTATGGACATCGATTATCGCCTTGGCAGTTGACATAAACGGTCGCCCTAGCAATATCGGCATCTCCCTTGCCTTGGATGAATCACTCTCCATCTCTAGAATAACAAAGTCAGCTGGGATGATTAACTCTCCCACCCTGACCAAAACATCTTCGACCACCCCTGTTGAGTGTCGTACTGAATGATCTGCTAGTATCAATTCCATGGTAGTTGGCTTCAATCCCTCTAATCCTAAGTCTTTGAACAATGCGTAAGGCATTAGATTGATTGAGGCTCCTAGGTCTAACTGTAAGGATTCCCATTTGTTGATTGGCTTATTTCGTGAACAAACCACATGTTGGGGTTGTTTGTGTAAGGGTAGTTTAGGTGATTGATCTTCATGCTCGAAGGCCCTTACAAGACCTCAAGGTGTCAAGCACTCCGAAGGTATATCTCTAGTGCTTATTTTTCTTTGAAGAGATTTAGATTGCACACACTCACTTAGCCTACTTGCATTTGTGTGCATACTCTTCACATGTCACATTTCACACTTGCACTTCTTTGTTATATTTTTATGTGTGGATTTGTCCATAGATGAGTTCCGAGCGATTCGGAGACTTTTCTATATGTTTCGGATGATTTTCGAGACATTTGGGACATTCCATGTTTTTATCGGAAACCGGATTTCAATTTCGAGCTTAAATTGGAAAGTTATATAATTTTCCATATTTGTGATTCAGTCCGGGTTTAAATTCCAAAGACGGAATTTAATTTCAAATTTCGAGATCAACTGGACTGAAAATCTCTCGGAACGATTGTCGGCTTCGTGTGGCATGAAAGCCACACCAAGAGTGGCTTGGCATGTGAGGGGCATGCAGCTCACAGCCCCGTTGGCCACACGCCACTCACACGCCAAACACACCTCTCTGTCCCCGTTGAACACACGCTGCACACACGGCCTCACCACATTTTGCTTTTATTTTTTCAAGGCCTTTTTATTGTATGCATTAAGTACATGTGAGCTCTTTTACTTTGTGATTGCTTTGACTTTAATATGGCACATCATTGGATCACTTGTTTTTTCTATCGCAAGCTCACCTCATAGGACTTTTTCCTTTGTCACTCACATTTCAGCATCCAAATGCTGTGCGTTTTGATTGTTAAATTATATATATATATATATATATATATATATATATTTATGCGTTTTGAACAATCAAATATATACATATTTATGCAAGCTGTGCATTTTGTGTGTGTGATAATATAAACAATAATGCTAAACATCCCACCTAAAATCCCACCTTTTTCATCCCACTACATGTGGCATGTTAGGTGTCAAATTATGAGTGGATACACATTAATGACACATACCTCATGTATCCACTCACAATTTAACACCTCACATACCACATGTAGTGGGATGAAAAATGTGGGATTTTAGGTGGGATGTGTAGCATTACTGTAATATAAATATATATATATATATATATATATATATATATATATATATATATATATATATATATATATATGGGTAAAACATTAAAACGGTGCAGTTTTTTTTTCATGACCTGATATATATATATTTATTTTCTTCTTCATTTTTTTTGGTGAAGCAACACACTTTTGAGAGACAAATATATTCAAGAGAGAAACTCCCAAGAACTTGTCTTTAACTCTCAAAACCCATTTTCATATGCATCAAAATATCATCTAAACATTTTCTAGCATAGTTAGGATGTTTACTTGTATGGGTCTTGGTCAACACACTTCTCTTGGTATGTTCTTCACTATTATCATTTATAATTAGTGTTTTATTTATCAAGGCATCTCTTTTATTATTTGCTTGTTCTTAGATTAACATCTAATATTCAAAATAGAGATTATTGTGTTGACATGATTGTGTGTTGTATTGTGATAGCTAATTAGGTTTTTGCTTAATCTTGATTAGCTAAGCTATTTGACATGTCATTTAGCAATTGATATCTAGGGTTGATTTAAATTGATTATCTCATCATCCTAGATAAGCATCTAAGGTTATATAGCCTTGTTTGTTATTTGAATATTCATATATATTCACATAGGTTGTATAATCTCTTTATTGAGAATTAAGTCTTGAGGCTAAGATTGCTTAGGCCTCAAGCAATTGGACTAGAGCCACTTTTAAAGGCCCGAGTGGTAGAAGTGGGGGGTTATTGACCGGAGTGTTAGACGAGGTCTACATAGGTTGTAAACTCCATTTCGATTAGTGGATTTCGAGGTTCGAGTGTGGCGCACTAAACAGCCCGTGGTTTTTCCCAGTGGTTGGGTTTCCACGTATACATCAAGTGTTATTTAAATTCCGCACTATATTACACTTGCTTGTAATTTTGACTAGTAGGGGCATTTTCGTAAAATTGACTTGCATGCGAAAATTGGGTAATAATAGTTAAAATCTATTCACCCCCCCTCTAGATAGTTTTATACACACCGTATTCTTTTCACTAACATTGCCTTCTCCTTTCGAGTTTCACCAACTGATATGGTAATGATGAAACTTCTCGGATCCTTCATCTTAGGTGGCAAAGCTGTTTCCATGGCTGCACTTGCTTCATTGGAGATCACTATTCTCTCCAGAAATTCCTTTTTTCTTGCCTTTGAGTTGAGTTCTTTGAAAAATTTGGCGTATGTGGGCATTTTCTCAATTACCTCAAGCAGGGGAAGGCTCACATTCACCTTTGATAGGATGTCATAAATCTCCCTGAAGGCTTAGTCCAACTTCGATTTCTGAAGCCTTTCTGGGATTGGAATTGGAGGCATATATGGGTTATGAGATTTGTGTATCCTTGAAGTATCCTTGTGACCTATCTCCGGACCCTTACTTGTCCCTACTTGGGTATCAAGATCATGCTTACTAGGTACTTCTCTATCTGCTGAAACATTAACAGGAATATCATAAATTTCAGGTGGAGTTGGATTTGAAAGTACCTTACCACTCCTGAGTATTGTGGCCGCCCTTGCTTGCTCTGATTGACTGGGAAGCTTTCCCGGTTCCTTCTTCTTACTCACCTCTGCATGTTGACCTATCTGTCTTTCCAGTGTCTTGACCACCCTTCCATAAAGGTGATCCTTGTATAAGTAGGATCAGTGTGGATATATTGATTAGGGGGCCAGTACTCATTGTCTATTTGGCCTTGTTGGCACCACGGTAAGGCTCCTTTCACCTTTCATGGTTGGGTACTCTGTTGTGGTCTTGGTTGGTGTCCCTAAGGTGGATACCAGTTGTTGTTGTTGTTGTTCTGCAGAGGCAACTGAGGGTTCAAGCAATGGTTGTTCCCATAATTCAGATTTGGATGCCTTGCCCATCTGGGATTGTACGTGTTGGAGAAAGGATCATCCAACTGTCTTGACTAACGTGGTGGATACACCACTTGTATTTCCTCCTTTCTAGGTGGCACTGGCTCAACCATGGGATACATGCCTATCCCACGGTTTCTCTCAACGAAAACCTGATTGGTTACCATAGGTTGCTTCTCGAACCTACTCATGAGTGTCTCAATGTTTCAACTCATATTACTCATTTGGCTTGCCATCTCCGTACTCACTCCTCCTCGATTTCCTCGAGTGTTCCTTTGCTAGGAATTCTGTTCAAGCATCTCATACTTGTCAAACACATACTGTGCCGTCTTCTCTCGCATTGCTCCTCCACAAGCGTTGTCAACAATCGCTTGTGAGAGCCCCGTCAATCCATCGTAAAACGATTGAACCTGTGATACCAAAGTATACTCGTGGTGCGGGCATTGTGCTAAGAGTAACTTGAATCTACCCCATGATTCATGAAACGCATCCCCTTCTCTCTCTTGGAAATCAGCTATCATGCTCCGTATTTCCTTAGTATTCCACGAGGGAAAATATTTGGCAAAAAACTTCTGCTCTACACCACTCCATGTGGTAATTGATCCTGTCGGTAATGCCATGAGCCACCTTTTGGCATCGTCTCTCATACAATACGAAAAAAAACGCATACGTAAGTGATCCTCCGTCAGATTCCTAAGTGGGAAAGTAGTAACCACACTATAGTACTCCTTCATGAATTGAAGGCAGTCTTCACTTAGGCATCCACCAAAATATGGGAGTGTATTGTAGTGCAAGTTTTTCAGCTCATAATTCCTCTAGGCATCATCTAACAATATAGCTAAAGGGTGCGATCCAACTATAGGTAATGAGAATTCCTTCATCATCCTCTGATCCTATACTTGCTCTGATCCAACTGATGAACTACTAGAAGAGGTTGAACCAATTTCAAGGTCGGATAGTCCTCTGGGACTGTCCGTCATGGTCGGTAGCCTAGCCATCCGATCAATATTTTCAACAAAAGGTAGAAGCGGACTCCCAAAGATCGTCTTCCGTGCATCAATTAGTAACGAGTAACTTGAAAGTACACTAACAGAACTACCAAAAGGTCAAGTGTTCAAAACAGAAATTTACTACGATTATATATATTGAGTACACTAACTAACGTTCTATAGTGGCATAAACGCTGTCCCCGGCAGCAGCGCCATAGATTTTGACGCGTCCGAACCAGTTCTACAAATGTCACTACAAATTAATCTATTCTACCTCAGTTATATTAGAGGGACGCGCGAGTCTGGTGACCCTATTGCAAGTGCACAAGTCGTTGGACTAGTGTAGTGAGCAAGTAAGGGTATCGTTCCCACGAAGGACTAGCAATATTTTTACGACTAAATAGCAAATCTCTACAATCTCCAAACTAAGCTAATAAAGGTCTAATTAAATTATCTAGATGATTAACACATTAACTATGCTAAGATTGAAATTAAGTAACAATTACAACTAATTGATTTAAATTCTAGATTAAAAGTTGCTAGGGACTAGATTCATTCAAGTATTAACCTACATACTAATCAATCATTCTTTAAACTCAATCACACTTCCCTAACATGCATCTATTCATATGAAATCATAATCATTAAACCTCAACTCCACTCATGATCTAGGACTAGAAAAGTGATTAGAGGAGATTTACTCAAAGTGTTAGTAGAGATTTACAAGTTAGTACTCTCTACAACATAGATGGCATAATAGTTACATGCAATAAATGGTCTTAAGCATACTAGTTCATCAAGTTATTGTGCATTAATGAAGAATTGGTAGTTGCAACTACCAACATACATGAATTAAAAGGCACATGCATAACTTGAGAAGGTGATAGCAATATGAGTGATTATATGGCAAGGTTAATGCAAGAATTACATCTAATCCCCTAGCAAGGAGGATTTAGTTACACATAGAATTAAAGTTACCAAGAAATACAAACAAAGGAAACATCACCAATCGAAATTCTTGTGAAGTGGAAATGTGTAGGGAAAAATACAGTCACGCAGCGGAAGCGAGACTAAAAATAGGTTTTAGTATAGTTTAAAATTTTTCCATAATTTGAACCTTAACCCTTTAATTAATTAAACATATATAATCAAAAGTATCATACCTTTGTCGCGTGATCCGATTGACATTGTGTCGATGGTAATCCGCAAGATCTTCCAATCCAATCCCGAACGTGAATCACCTAGGAGCGTGGTCTCCCTTTCTTTGAATTGTGTACCTGAGGATGGATAACAAAATCTTTTCTTTTGCGTTAGTCACAAAAACTTCTAAGAGATAACGAAGAACGTTCCGGTCACTTTTGAATTCTCAATCTAATGATCGAAACTCGCGTGAGCCTTATTCGAAATTGTGCACAAAACCTTTTGATGTAAAAGTTACTAGTGCACTATCGAAATAAGAACAAACTCTTCTCTCTATACCTCTTGGCCGAAATTATCACACTAGTCTAAGAGTTGGATTCTATTTTTCTCAAGTAAAAGAAAAAACTCTCAAGTCCAAGACCTAGGGTTAGCTGAATTCCACTTGCCTCATATTTATATAGTGCACCGAATTCTTGCCTATTAAAAACATATAAGTGTACCGAATTCTTTGCCCAAGTCTATATATATGTCTATTGCACAATATATTTTATATATATATCTAGTGCTATTTCCTAGCACAATATATTATCTATATATGTAGTGCGAAATACTTGCTCAATATATATTATATATTTCTCTAGTGCATTCACTTGCACAATATATATCACTGCATGAATTCAATTTTATATATATATATCTCGTGCATATATTCATGCATATATATATATATATTTCCATTCCGCATGCATATATTTATATATATATTTCCGCATGCATTCATGCATATATTATCTATATATTCCACATGCATATATATTATATACAAACCCTAATCCAACTCTTTAGTGTATTTGTGACTATATCAAAAACTTTCTAATTTGACTAGATAAATAAATTCCCTTTATTTATCTACTTACCAAATAAAGTCTTTAATATTTATTATACTACTACAATAGTATACTACTAAGAAACATATTTCCTAGTTAGAAAAAGATTTTGATTTTTAATTAAATAATTAATCAATCAATTAATTAATTTCTATTTAATCAATTAATAAAAATAAAACAATATAATATTATATATATCTCGGCCATGTGCCATATATATTAATATATCTATATATTGTTTTTCTATTTTATTAAATCCATTGGACCTTAATAAAAGGCCCACATGTGAACTATGCCCATTCTTACTAAAAGAAACAAGTCCACATGCCTTAATACAATTCTAGATGGACCCATAAATAGTCCGGTAGAATATATCAAGTGATTGATTGGGGATCTTGGCGGGCCTATCTAAATTTAAGCTCCAATAGACATAACCCAATCACAATCAACAAATGATTCACTTAGGTTCAATCTATTAATTTTAGTTCATTCCACTAAAGAACTAAAATTGCACTCTTAAATAAAGATGGAATAAGTAAATGATTCTCATTCATACCCTAGACAATCTTATTGGAGATGGTGTATCCTCATGAAGAATATCAGTAATCGCCAAGAGCTCATAGACCGCCTATAGCTCTCCAAGTTACCATATTTACTCATATGACCACATTTTGAACTTGGATATTTTGACTTGTCCAGAAGCCATGTTTCAATAGACACTATTGAAAACTTAACGTTAAGATTTAATATCCAATACCTCAAAACATCCATATGATGATATTCTACTCTCATTTAATAAATGGAGCCACGATGTCCATATCTATAAATGAAGTCCTCCATCGATTAACAAATGAATACCACCAAACTATCGAGGATAGACTATGCTATATAATCGTACTCATTGATAACTAAAATGATAACACTTGCAACCATAAGTCCATCATTTATCTCAGGATTAAGATAGACTCTTCGATTGTCTTGATAATGAAAAGACTTTTATCTACTGACGGTTCTAGATAAAGTATTTCATTGTGATCCAGTTCAAAGCACCTAGTGCACTAGATCTTTTACTCAAAGCCACTTTGATGATTTTAGACTCATCATAACACATTTGATCCCACTCAAATGCCAGTAAAAGAATCTACAACTTTAACAAGATAAAGGTGCCCAACCTTTACCTTAAGTTGTGAACATTATTCAAGACTAACTAAAGAATTGTGTCTACCTCATACATATCCAGATGTACGAACAATTCTTCTTTTCTCACAGTCTTTTGACCTTATGATTATTTACTTTTGACAATTATAATAATTAAACTATAAATGCTATAAGATTTGTTAAACCAGAAATCACATTATTAATATGAATAGATTGTCAAAAACACTATTACACTCTTGCTATTGAGCATAATCCTAACAAAATGATCCTCCTTGCAATCCAAGAAACAACTATTCTAAGGCAACTTGAAGCAATCACACAAAGGAACCAAAATATGGGTGTTTGGTTGCCTAGAAAGTAGCCAAGAAAACTATATTGACTTTTCCATAACTATCTAACAAAACTTTCTATTGATTTCCAAAAACTCTATGTAACCAATTACAAAACTCTCTCTATTCTTCTTCTTACTAAAATTGTCTATATTCTACATCTTCTTTTTTCTAAGTGTGATAGTTGAGAGAATTCATAGAGACCTCCTCTTCTTTTGTGCATTCTCGGTGATGTAGGCCCTCCCTAGGACATTAGGTGGCAAAAAAGATTCATTTGATTGGCTTTAGGATGAAATTCAATCCACTTGCAGCTCGACAGTGTGCTCGGTGGGTATGTGCGGCGGCTTTGTACCCACGACATGAACCCGCCAGGCTTGTTTCTTTATTCTTCACGGACTTGTTCCTCGAGACATGTCTCTCCATTACTCCAGTTTGAACTCATTAGGGCTACTACTGTTTTGTGCGGCGGTTTCATTCCCGCTGGCCAGGAAGCATGAACTCGTCGGACGTTTGGATGATTCTCCCCGTGGCTTCGTGTAGTTGGACATGTCCAGTTGAAAGGTGTGTCTGAACTCGCCAGGATTGCTCGAGTGACTTCCCACGGCTTCACGTGGCAGCTTCTTTCCAGCCAGGCAGAAGGTGAGAACTCGCCAGGCTGAGGTTGCTTGCACCGCTGCTTCATGCGACGAGACATGTCCCGCCGAGTAGGATGCATGAACCCACCGTGTCTTGCTCTTCTTCTATTTTCTGCCTCAATTGCCCTCTTTTCATCACTATGGACCAAAATGCCCTTGAAATGCCTAAGTTACCTAAACACATAAAATGCTCGGAAAACGGTTTCAAAAACCAAGTAAAGGGGTGCTTAAATGTGAACCTTTAGAGCACGATCACCTGGCCAATTTCAGAAGAAACTTGTGGGCTGGCAAATTGTTTCGGTCATTTACTAAGCATCTGCCTGAGACCTACCAGGAGGCCTATGACAGAGCACTGGAGCAGGTGGATATAGATGAGCAACTCCGAGTCAAGGTTGAACATGATGAAGCCCGAACAGCTAAGTGACCTAAGAAAGAGTCTCCAAAACCGGCACCTGCTAAGAAGTTTCAAAACCATCCTCCAAACCGATCGACTTACAGGCCACCTCCTCCCTCATATCGGGAAAGACAGCAGGTCAGAAGGACTCCTCCCCGAGCAACCCCTCCTCTAAGAGAAGTAGCCCGGGTAGCAGGCGAGGAAGACTGGTACAACCACTACACTCCTCTCACTGCCTCCTGAGAAACCATATACCTAGCTATTCATGATAAGGGCTTGCTTAGGAAGCCTGGTCCAATGAAGATCCCAGCTGATCAAAGAAATCGTTATAAATACTACGATTTCCATGAGGATGTAGGGCACAACACATCCGAGTGCTACAGCCTTCATAACCAGATCGAAGGATTGGTAAGAGGAGGGCTTTTGGTTGAATTTTTACAACAGGTACGGGATAGCATAAAGGTAGGAAATGAGGTACAAGAGGAAATGCGAAATGCAGAAGAGAGGAGGAAGGATGAAGGAAAGGATTTGATGCAACAAATTTAGGTCATTCATACTATCAGCGGAGGCCCAACCCTAGCAGGGACTTCTAACAATTCAAGGAAGAACCATGCTAGGAAGATCCCGAGGCTCATCGTTGGCCAGGATGTACTCCGGGTCTCCAGAGGATCACGTGAATATCCTCACTCTGCTCAGATCATTTTCACCGAGGATGATGCCTACAACACAGTACAACCCCATGATGATCCAATGGTGATCACGGTATAGATTGCCAACTGCCGGGTTCACCGCATCCTGATAGATACAGGGAGCAGTGTGGATATTTTGTTCAAAGGAGCATTGGAGAAGCTCAACCTCAAGAACCCTTGTTACAACAGCTGTACCACACCTTTGTATGGTTTTACAGGAGATTTCGTTATGCCAGTGGGAACGCATATTTTGCTGGTGATAATCGGAGAAGCCCCCCTCCAGTAGAATATCATGACGGAATTCATAATGGTTGATACCCCGTCTGCCTACAATGCAATCCTAGGAAGACCTTTCCTATCGGGAATCAGGGGAGTCCTACCCATTTATCACAACGTATTGAAGTTCCCGGTTGGAACCAAGGTAGGAGAAGTCAAGCGGGATCAGTGATCGCGCTATGAATGTTCACATTTAGCGCCCCTAATTCCTACCTTTTGTGTCATATTCGAGCACTTTTTGTGTGTATAACAAGTGTTTTTGTTAAGTTCAGGTAATTTGGCCAGTCAGGAAGGTTTTTGCATCAAAGTGATTAAAAGAGGAGCAAAACCATGAGAAGGAGGCAAGGCGGGCTCTGAAGGCGGGCACATGCCAACCTTCCCGAAGATCTGAAGTCGCCTGAAATCAAGGCTAGTTGCGTGGCGAGCTCATGCGGCGGGAAAGAGGCCGCCCATAGCTTTTCAAAAGCGCGGCGACTTCGTGACAGCGGGAAAGAAGACGCCGAGAAGATCACCAAAGGCAAGGCGGGTTCGCGCGGCGGGAATAAACCCGCCCCAGGCATGTCCAAGGGCCAAATTTGGCACTTCTTGCCTCATTTGAAGAAGACATATATATACTTCTTTCTCCTACTGAACAAGTGAAATATATATAGTTTAGAATAGTTCTTAGTAGTTTTTAGATAATTAATCATAGAATAACCTAGAGATTCAAGTAGTTCATCACTTGTAATCTTTGTAGAAAAAGATACTAATCTTAGTAAGTATCTTGCTCATCAATCTCTTGAAGGTTATTGTGATTATTTGGTTTGTATTGCTGTGGAGGAAGGAGAGATCGGTCTTGATTCTTCGAGGGTAGTATTTCTTCCTTTTGTTCATTAATATGCTATACTTAATGATCATGCGTAACTAAACACTTTGTTGGGGAATCTATGAAAGTATTGATGTAATCACTTATTACCACTTTTTCTTATATGCATCACTTGTGTTTGTATGCTTGAATTGATGAAATCATGTCATATATCTCATAATCTTAGAAGCATGGAGTTTGTTATTGTAAAGTAATGAAATACTAAGTTCATAATGTTTGAATTAAGTATGGTTAGTAAAAACTCCTATATTAGAATGTGTTGTTCATACAAAATCCTAAGAATACGTTCTGTCAATTTAGTTCCACAACTTACATTCATTAATGATTAATCTAAACTTAGGGGATTCATTCAGTGAATGGTTGATTGTGCCGAGGGCATAAGTGAAACAACACTAGTGACTTGATCTTTGTTGCATGAAGGTGGTTATTTGTGGTGCATCATTACTGATTTCATACATTTCCTAGCATCTTAGCTTATCAATTATAATCTTTTATCATCACATTAGTTTAATTCCTTAGAACGATCACTAATCCTAGCATTTACCAGTTACTAGATTTCCCTGTGGACCGATACCCTTACTTTGTACACTATACTAGCATAACGACTTGAACGAATTGCAATAGGGTCTTCAGACTCGCACGCCCCTTTAATACAACCAAGGTAGAATAGGTTAAATTATAGTGACATTTGTAGAACCGGTTTGGGCATGTCAAGATTTATGGCGCTGCTGCCGGGGAATACTTTCTCTTGTAGCGCGGTTAGTTAGGTTTAGGATTGTCATTTTGTGATAAATTTAGAATTACTACACTTTTAGTTGCGCACTAGTATAACGTTTATCTTTTTCACATTGATCTTCGTTACCTTTCTTGAATTTGTGTGCAGAGTCTTCACAGTGAACTAAATGGAGGACGTACGATGTATGAAGGAATTTTCATTGCCTATTGTGGGGGCACATCCTTCAGCCATAGCATTGAATGCCGCTCAGCGGGACTATGAGCTGAAGAACTTGCACTATAACATCTTGCCATCCTACTATGGGAAACCTAACGAGGACGCACTTCAGTTTATGAAAGAATACTACAATGCTATCACTACGATGCCATTGGGTCGATTAACAGAGGACTTACTGAGGATGTGTTGCTTTTCATACTGTTTGAAGGACAATGCCAAGAAATGGCTGATGGCTTTGCCAGCTGGTATACTGACCACATGGGCCGAGGTGGAGCAGAAATTTTTCTCCAAATTCTTTCCGTCCTGGAAAACCAAAGAAATAAAGGGAAGAATTGCGAACTTCCAAGAGGAGGAAGGAGAAGCATTCCACGAATCATGGGAGAGGTTCAAGCTACTGTTAGCTCAGTGCCCACACCATGATTTCACACTTCAGTCACAGGTGCAATCATTTTATGATGGAATTACTGGACTCACACAAGCAATTGTCGACAATGCTTGTGGTGGAGCGATGAGGGAATGTACCGCTGATTATGTGTTCAACAAGTATGAAATGCTGGGACAGAATTCTCAACAAAGAAGCACAAAGGGAAGCCGTAGTGGGACTGCACATTTAGCAATGCAGATGGAGACCTTGAATAACAATGTCAGGGCAATGATGGTAAATCAACAGGGGCAACAGAATAGCCCGGGTAAGGTATGCTAAGCATGTGGCATGATTGGACATGGAGCAGATGTATGCACCTCCCACAGAGAGGTTTATTCAGAGGCAGAAGCTCAAGCGATGTACCAGTGGAATCAAGGCAGGCAGAGAAACAGTAATAATGCCTACCAGCAGCCGAGGTATGATCAAAATCAATCATGGGGTGGAAACAACCCTCGTGGTCAGTATCAAGTACAGTAGGGTGCTGGGAGTTCGGGTCAGTGGAGCAATCAGAACCCTCCACAGTCATATCAACAAGAAATGGACCAAAGGATGATGGGAATAGAGGCGTCACTGAAAAAGTTATCAATTCAATTGGGACAGGTGATGGAGGCTAATGGGCAGCAAGACAGGGGGAAAGCCCCAATGCATGAGCAGGCTCACGCCATTACTAGTTCTATGAGTGGGTACACTACCAAGGAACAAGATCCAGGGAGTTTTGAGTTGAGTATTACTGTGGGAAACTCCTCAGCAGAAAAAGCGATGCTTGATCTAGGAGCCAGTATCAACATGATGCCATACTCTGTGTATGAAAGGCTTGGATTGAGTGAACTCAGCCGACTTCCAAGCTTGCTGAATTTGCGTCTTGCTGATCAGTCATCTAGAAATCCTAGAGGAGTAGTGGAGAATGTGATCCTCAAGGTGGATCGATTGCTCATTCCCACTGACTTTGTAGTGTTGGACGTAGAGGATAGAGATGAGAATGGAAACTCACAACCAGTGTTGTTAGGAAGGCCGTTTATGGCAACCTCACGAGCAGTTGTGGATGTTCATGGGGGGAAACTCACTTTGAGTGTTTTGGATGATTTAGTAGAGTTCAATATGTTTGGAGCTCAACCATTGCCAAAGAAGGAAGCTAGGATTGAGGAAGAAAGTCCACCGAGTCAAGACACTCAGGATTCTGAAACCATAGAAGAATTTTTGTGGACACTGGAAGAAGAGGAGAGAAGCCTAAAGGATTCAGAGACTCTGAAAAAGGAGGAATTACTTGCCCACAACAAGAACTTGTTGACAAGAATTGAGCAGCTAGAGCAAAAGAAAGAGGAACATATGAGGTATCTTGCAGAGGTTATGAAACTCATATCTGATTTGAAGGAGGCCTAGACGTCCTCTACACAGAAGATGCAAGATAGGATCTTTGATCTAATGAAAGAATTGGAGGTACGGGATATGGTGGACGATTTGAACGCAACTTGTCCAGGAAGGAAGCGAGCCAGCCACAACCTCAATATCACCGAAGGAGTTTACAACCATGGAGATACTTTCTACTCTCTAACATGTTATTATTGTGGAACTCAAAGGCACAAAAGGCCTAATTGCATGAGATATCACGAGTTCTGTAAAACAAGGAATGTGTCTCCTAGGAGGATTGTGGGGAGACCTAGGCAAATATGGGTTCGAAAGGACACATACAAGGAATCTTCCTCACCTCAAGTGAACTCCACACCGGATTTGAAAATGTGGCCACCTGAGGCACCCATGACCTTGACCTTGTTACGCCAACCTCCTACGTCTTGTTCTGAGATTGGAAGTACGAGCACGGCTCGTTCACCTTTGAATATGTGAACGATTTAATGAATATTGTGTGTGTGTAGGTGGATGACCCGAAGAATAGGGTCGGAAATGGAATGATGTACTTGTTTTGTTTGTAATTATTAATAAAGGACAAGTAATGAGGTGTGGGATCATTTGACCCACAACCTTGGACTCTAATAATAATATCTATTATGTGTGTAATTCCCCCGAGCATTGAGCTAGGGTTGTATATATATATGTATATATATATATTGTGTGTTGTCTGTGAAATGTGTTGTGCAGGTCAAACGTTCCAAATTCGAGAAAAGGGAACTCAAAATGTTGGGATGCATTTCGGCGAGCTAGTCCAGGCGGGACATTGGCCGCCTTCCAGAAGGATCAAGCTCGCCAAAGGAGAATGGAGCATTTCGGCGAGCTAGTCTAGGCGGGACATTGGCCGCCTTACAGAAGGCACAAAGCCGCCGCGAGTTGCTTCTGAAGAAGGTCATTGTTGGGCGGCGAGCTAGTACGGCGGGCTTGAACCCGCCGCACAAACCCGCCGAGGCAATCAGAAAGAAGTTTTAAAAGGTAGATGTTTTGGCTTTTTGGGTAGGTCCTCTATTTTTCAACTGAAGTTTTCATTTCAAACATCCTTGCTCTTCCTGATCATCAACCAAGGTACCTTTTAGATACCAATTCTTTACTTGGATTGCAAGTCATCTCTTTTTCTCTTTTATTTCTTGTTTATATGGTGTTGTTATGCTACAAAAAGTTCAAGGATAGAAAAGAGAAATCATTGGAAGTTATCTAGAGACATATGCATGTTGGGATGATGGGTTCGTCAAGAGTAAAATCAATGATATGTGAACCAACTCATGATTTTGATTGAATAACTTGTTTATATGCATGATGGTTTACACACACACACACACCTGATTATAGTAAATAACAATAGGATTAAGAAATACTTAGGACAATTAAAGCATTTTCGGTAGCGGTAGAATTCACTGTTCCAGTAGTCTTGTTAACATTTTTTTTTTTCTATATAGTGTATAAATTGTTCATACCAGGAAATGGAAAACTCCATTGAAGATGTGTTAGTAATCAAATTCTCTGAGAAGAATATCCGTGACTCTATGGCTTCGGAAGACTACGAAATAGAAGAGGGTTAAGAAACTGACTGGGTAGAAATGTTAGTATGGGCTAGTACCTTAGTGGAAGATGAGGAGACAGGGGAGCACATTCTGAGGGATGAGAAGCCAAACACTACTCCCCCACCTATCTTGGAACTCAAGCTACTACCATCTACCTTGAAGTATGCATTCCTAGGGGAAAATGAGACACTTCCGGTGATCATTGCATCAGACTTGCAACCAGAGGAAGAGAAAGAATTGATCAATGTGTTGCGATACTACAGAGAGGCTATAGGTTGGTCGTTGGATGACTTGAAAGGAATTAGCCCTACCACTTGTATGCACAAGATTTTTCTTGAGGAAGGATCCAAACCAACCATCGAAGGGCAACGAAGGCTAAATCCAATCATAAAGGAGGTAGTCAAGAAGGAAATCCTCAAGTTGTTAGAAAATGGGATCGTTTACCCTATTTCGGACAGCAAGTGGGTTAGCACTATTCATGTAGTGCCTAAGAAGTCTGGGTTGACTGTGGTAACGAATGAAGACAATGAGTTGGTGCCACAAAGGGTTCAGATAGGCTGGCGAGTATGCATTGATTACAAGAAACTTAATACAGCTACTAAGAAGGATCATTTCCCTCTGCCATTCATTGATCAGATATTGGAACGTCTGGCAGGTCACAGTCATTACTGCTTTTTGGACGGGTACTCCGGATACAATCAAATTGCTATCGCTCCAGAAGATCAGGAGAAAACCACTTTCACATGTCTTTTCGATACATTCGCTTACCGACGAATGCCATTTGGGCTATGTAATACTCCAGGTACATTTCAAAGGTGCATGACATCTATATTTTCAGACATGGTGGAGGGCATAATAGAGATTTTCATGGACGATTTCTCTGTAATGGGAAATTCTTTTGGTGACTGTTTGAGAAACCTATCCTCAGTGCTAGCAAGGTGCAAACAGGCTCAGTTAGTATTGAACTGGGAGAAAAGTCACTTCATGGTGAAGGAAGGAATTGTGCTAGGGCACATTATCTCAGGTAGAGGCATTGAAGTAGATAAGGCAAAAGTCGATGTCATGAAGAGTTTACAGCTTCCAAGATCAGTGAGAGAAATTCGAGCATTTTTGGGACATGCAGGGTTTTACAGAAGGTTTCTCAAAGACTTTTCAAAGATTTCGAGGCCCCTGTGTCGACTACTTCAAAAAGAGATCGAGTTTGATTTTGACGAGAAATGTATGGCAGCATTTAAAGAACTCAAGGAATTGTTAACCACGGCTCCCATAATGAGACCACCGGATTGGAGTTTGCCTTTCGAGCTCATGTGTGATGCTTCTGACTATGCTGTTGGTGCAGTATTAGGACAGAGGGTTGACAAAATTCCACATGCCATATACTACGCTTCAAGGACCCTGAATGACGCACAGTTGAACTACTCTACTACAGAAAAGGAGTTGTTAGCAGTTATTTTTGCGTTAGAAAAATTCAGATCATATCTAATTGGCGCAAAGGTTATTGTGTTCACTGATCACTCTGCACTCCGATATCTCCTCCAGAAGAAGGATGCCAAGCCAAGACTCATTCGATGGATCCTTCTACTACAGGAATTTGATTTAGAGATCAAAGACAAGAAAGGGAGTGAGAATGTGGTAGCAGATCACTTGAGTAGACTAATGTTAGATTCATATGCAGAAGAAGACACTCTACCACTGAGGGACAGTTTTCCGGATGAGCAGCTTTTGAAATTAAGCAACACAGAGCCATGGTATGCCGATATAGTCAACTTCATCACAAACAAGATTTTACCAGCAGGTATGACAAGTCAAGGAAGAAAGAGATTCGTTTTCAATGCAAGACAGTACTTTTGGAACGACCCATACTTGTTCAAACACGGGGCAGACCAAATCATCAGAAGATGTATACCAAAGGATGAACAGTTAGACATCTTGAAGTTCTGCCATGAACTTCAATGCGGAGGCCACTACAGTTCTAGAAAGACAGCAATGAAGGTTCTTCACTCGGGATTCTATTGGACAACATTGTTCAAAGATGCTTACTACTTCTGCTTACGATGTGACCGATGTCAGAGAACATGGAACATTGGTAAGAGGAATGAGATGCTGCAGTCAGGCCAAATAGTAGTAGAGATTTTCGATGTCTGGGGAATCGATTTCATGGGACCATTCCCACCATCGGATGGATACAGCTACATCTTGGTAGCCGTGGACTACGTTTCTAAATGGATTGAAGCCATAGCCACGAAGACCAATGACAGTAAAGTAGTTGTGAAGTTTGTAAAGGGCACGATTTTCTCCAGGTTCGGGACTCCACGTGCCATCATAAGTGATGGGGGAAGTCATTTTTGTAACAAGATATTCGCCACACTACTGAAGAAATATAGTGTGAATCACAAGGTTGCAACCCCCTATCACCCTCAGACCTCCGGTCAAGTAGAAGTCAGTAACAGACACGTCAAGCAAATCCTTGAAAAGACTGTGAACACAAGCAGGAAAGATTGGTCGTTCAAG
This sequence comes from Acer yangbiense, assembly GCA_008009225.1. Classification (NCBI taxonomy): domain Eukaryota; kingdom Viridiplantae; phylum Streptophyta; class Magnoliopsida; order Sapindales; family Sapindaceae; genus Acer; species Acer yangbiense. The sequence continues at coordinate 27,132,937 of CM017764.1, forward strand.
TTGAATGACGCCTTATGGGCCTACTGAACTGCTTTCAAAACCCCAATAGGGATGACACCTTATCGTTTGATCTTTGGGAAGGCTTGCCATTTGCCAGTGGAATTAGAACACAATGCCTACTGGGCACTCCAGAAGCTGAACTTTGATATGGATGCAGCAGGGGAAGAATGAAAACTTCAACTGAATGAACTCCAGGAACTCCGGGATGAAGCATATAAGAATGCAAAAATCTACAGAGAGAAGACCAAGAGAATGCATGACAAGAGAGTGATCTTCAAGGATCTGTGCCCGGGGATGTTAGTCCTCCTATTCAACACTAGATTGAAGCTGTTTCCAAGAAAGCTCAGATCGAGATGGTATGGGCCGTATAGGATAATCCAGATATTCCCTTATGGAGCCGTCGAGCTACTGAATGAGAAAAATGGGGATACATTCAAGGTGAATGGGCATCGAGTGAAGCCATATCTGCAAGGAGTGGATGAAGTCAGGATATTGGAACAGGTAGCACTTACAGAGCCGTAGAGCTCTCATGCGTCTTGCCTAGACGGAAAATCTCGCGCTAGGTGGGAGGCACCCCACCCAGGTACAATTTTCTTACCTAGTGTTATTTACGCATTTTCATGTATATATATTTATATATATGTTGTTTGTTTAGTGTTAATTTTATTGTTGCTACAATCTAAACTCTAACTAACCATGTTCGCAATTACATTGAGGACAATGTTTGGTTTAGGTTTGGGGGTGTGGCACAAGTTTTTGTAATTTTTGGTAGTATTTTGATAATTATGTTTATATTATGTAGTGTTAGGTAGTCAAGTAGGAAAATTTTTCAAATCTCTGTAACAATTTGAAATTGGGTTGTGAGTTGTTACTTATATATGCCAATGGAATATTCCATACTTGCTTTGGAAGCTAAATTTTGACTAATATGCATACCATCTAAGAAGTTGCACCACTATAAATATGCTTGTACAGTGCCAATTTTTGGATGTTTAGGTGAAGGAACCTTAGACTGTTTGATCCTAGGGGAATTGTGGAGACTACCCATGTGAGGAATCGAGCCTGTGCTGATTAATTGAGAGGGTATAATCCATTCTTCTTGTAAAAAGCACTATTCAAATTTAGGATGCATTGAGATCTCATTCATATGCACTAGTATTGATTGCCATTGAACAGGAAATATTGTGGACTGCTTGTGAAATTTGTATTCCCTTGTTAGAAGGTCTGATAGAGATGATCCTAGGCATGTGTGTTTAACTTCATTATCCAAACACTATCCTTATGTATGTGTGCTCCAATTGCTAAATTTGAGGCCAAACACAACCATTCATTTCATACACATCAACCACATGAAATCGTTAGATGTTGATAATAGTTGCATAAGTAAAAATGCAAGTGGATAGCTCAAATCTGTAAATAGCGTGTACTCAGGCGATGATAGAAATAACTGTGCAATAGAAAGGCTTCTTTGTAAAGGTGTAAAAATAAACACTTAAAGCCATGATAAAAAATCGATTAAATACTTGTAGTGAGTACCAATTAGCACATCATCAAATTGTTAATCTTAGCCTAGACGTTTGTGGACATTGAAAAATGAGCTAGTAAAGTGATTGAAAGGTTGATCAACATCTTTAGGATTCCATCAAATTCATTCCACTCACCATAAATTACCCATGGCCCCAATACAACCAAGGAAAGCCCTAGTGGATCTGTGGGAAGTCTAAGTTGGGAATACGAGTCAAACATGTTCTCTCCACGTTCATGGTTATTCATTCATTCATTAGACTTGACATTAAGAAGGTGCGTTGTTTCTATATTCACATGCGTTACGTTCGAATTCTATTTACATACATTCAATTTGCATGTGATTGAGAGAGATAACCTAGGATTCTGAGAGAAGAAAGAGATGGATCGGTGAGAAATAGAAGTCGAGGCGAATTTACCTTAGGCATATAATTTACTGATTCTTGGACCAAAAACATCCAAATTATTGGCATACAAGTATTATGTGTTGTTATAACTGAAAGGGGATCTTATTAGTCCTGATTGAGAATGCTTAGCTTGTATGATTTTCTATTGTAATATACAAGGTAACTCCTCAGTTGTAGATTACAGAGTTGCGTTTGTTGGTAGCGTATCTGGTAAACCCTCAGGAGACTACACTCCTCCTACTAGGGGCACCTAGAGGTTTAAAAGGCTTGTGGTACATGCTAAGTACCATCGTGTTTCCTACGAAAATGGATTAGTTAATTGTTATTAAATTGTAGTAGCATTGTTCTTACTTTCGTTGTTTTGCTCGAGGACGAGCAAAAAATAGGTTTGGGGGTCTGATCGCGCTATGAATGTTCACATTTAGCGCCCCTAATTCCTACCTTTTGTGTCATATTCGAGCACTTTTTGTGTGTATAACAAGTGTTTTTGTTAAGTTCAGGTAATTTGGCCAATCCGGAAGGTTTTTGCATTAAAGTGATTAAAAGAGGAGTAAAACCATGAGAAGGAGGCAAGGCGGGCTCTGAAGGCAGGCACATGCTAACCTTCCCGAAGATCTGAAGTCGCCTGAAATCAAGGCTAGTTGCGCAGCGAGCTCATGTGGCGGGAAAGAGGCCGCCCATAGCTTTTCAGAAGTGCGGCGACTTCGTGACGGCGGGAAAGAAGACGCCGAGAAGATCACCAAAGGCAAGGCGGGTTCGCGCAGCGGGAATAAACCCGCCCCAGGCACGTCCAAGGGCCAAATTTGGCACTTCTTGCCTCATTTGAAGAAGACATATATATACTTCTTTCTCCTACTGAACAAGTGAAATATATATAGTTTAGAATAGTTCTTAGTAGTTTTTAGATAATTAATCATAGAATAGCCTAGAGATTCAAGTAGTTCATCACTTGTAATCTTTGTAGAAAAAGATACTAATCTTAGTAAGTATCTTGCTCATCAATCTCTTGAAGGTTATTGTGATTATTTGGTTTGTATTGCTGTGGAGGAAGGAGAGATCGGTCTTGATTCTTCGAGGGTAGTATTTCTTCCTTTTGTTCATTAATATGCTATACTTAATGATCATGCGTAACTAAACACTTTGTTGGGGAATCTATGAAAGTATTGATGTAATCACTTATTACCACTTTTTCTTATATGCATCACTTGTGTTTGTATGCTTGAATTGATGAAATCATGTCATATATCTCATAATCTTAGAAGCATGGAGTTTGTTATTGTAAAGTAATGAAATACTAAGTTCATAATGTTTGAATTAAGTATGGTTAGTAAAAACTCCTAGATTAGAATGTGTTGTTCATACAAAATCCTAAGAATACGTTCTGTCAATTTAGTTCCACAACTTACATTCATTAATGATTAATCTAAACTTAGGGGATTCATTCAATGAATAGTTGATTGTGCCAAAGGCATAAGTGAAACAACACTAGTGACTTGATCTTTGTTGCATGAAGGTGGTTATTTGTGGTGCATCATTACTGATTTCATACATTCCCTAGCATCTTAGCTTATCGATTATAATCTTTTATCATCACATTAGTTTAATTCCTTAGAACGATCACTAATCCTAGCATTTACCAGTTACTAGATTTCCCTGTGGACCGATACCCTTACTTTGTACACTATACTAGCATAACGACTTGTACGAATTGCAATAGGGTCTTCAGACTCGTACGCCCCTTTAATACAATCGAGGTAGAATAGGTTAAATTATAGTGACATTTGTAGAACCGGTTTGGGCGTGTCAATCAGCAAGCAGCCCGCACCTATTATGTAGTGTCCACTAACCCTACCGCTTTTGCCAAGTAATACGCCTATGTTACCAGTGAACCGGGCCACGGGATTCCAGTGCCGGATTACTATATCTTGGAAGAAGGAGAGGTGCCAGACATGGTTATAGAAAAAGCAGAAGAGGAAGAGCGGGGATGGATTGAAGGGCACTCCACGGAGCAGTTAAAAGAAATCCAAGTCAGAAAGGGAGATCCAACTAAAGTAGTGGAGATAGGAGGTGCGCTGGATTGTGAGGTCAGAGGGAATTTGGTAAACATTCTTGAAGAGTATAACGACATTTTCACCTGGAGTCATGACAAAATGACCGGTATCCCTCTCAACCTAGCAGTTCATCGATTGGCTGTTGATGCTACATTCAAGCCCGTTAAACAGAAGCAGAGACACTTCAACGCCAAGCAGAATGCCATGGTATAGGAAGAGGTGGATAAACTCTTGAAAGCCAGATTCATCAGGGAATCCCGCTACCCCTAATGGATTGCCAATGTGGTCATGGTAAGAAAAGCTAACGGGAAATGGCGTATGTGTGTGGTCTATACTGACCTCAACCGGGCTTGCCCAAAGGACAGTTTCCTTCCAAAAATCAACTAGCTGATTGATTCTACTGCAGGTTACCAGCTTTTAAGCTTTATGGATGCTTTCTCGGGATATAACCAGATCATGATGCGCCCCGCCGATCAAAACAAGACCAGCTTCATCACTGGACAAGGCTTTTACTGCTACAAGGTCATGCCATTTGGACTCAAAAATGCTGGAGCTACTTACCAGCGTTTGGTGAACAAATTATTCAAACAGTAGACAGGAAGGTCTATGGAAGTGTACATAGACGACATGATCACCAAGTCTCAGATGGCCAACCAACACCTTGAAGACTTATGCTAGACTTTCCAGGTGATAAGAGAGAATCGGATGAGACTAAATCCGGCTAAGTGTGCTTTCGGGGGTAGCAGCAGGAAAGTTCCTTGGCTTTATGGTGCATGAGAGAGGAATCGAGTGTTAGGATTATGCTCAATGGCAAGAGTGTAATATTGTAATTGACAATCTTTTCATATTAATAAAGTGATTTCTGGTTTAACAAATCTTATAGCATTTATAGTTTAATATTATAATTGTCAAAGTAAATAATCATAATGTCAAAAGACTATGAGAAAAGAAGAATTGTTCGTACATCTGGATATGTATGAGGTAGACACAATTCTTTAGTTAGTCTTGAATAAAGTTCACAACTTAAGTTAAAGGTTGGGCACCTTTATCTTGTTAAAGTTGTAGAATTCTTTTGCTAGCATTTGAGTGGGATCAAATGAGTTATGATGAGTCTGAAATCATCGGAGGGTCTTCGAGTAAAATAATCTAGTGCACTGGGTGCATTAAACTGGATCACAATGAAAAGCTTTATCTAGAACCGTCAATAGATAATAGTCTTTTCATTATCAGAACAATCGGAGAGTCTATCTTAATCCTGAGATAAATGATGGACTTATGGTTGCAAGTGGTATCATTTGGGTTATCAATGAGTACGATTATATAGCATAGTCTATCCTCGATAGTTTAGTGATATTCATTTGTTAATCGATAGAGGACTTCATTTATAGATATGGACATCGTGGCTCCATTTATTAAATGAGAGTAGAATATCATCATATGGATGTTTTGAGGTATTGGATATTGAATCTTAACGTTAAGTTTTCGATAGAGTCTATTGAAACATGGCTTCTGGACAAGTCAAAATATCCAAGTTCAAAATGTGGTCATATGAGTAAAAACGGTAACTTGGAGAGCCATAGGCGGTCTATGAGCTTTTGGCGATTACTGATATTCTTCACGAGGATACACCATCTCCAATAAGATTGTCTAGGGTTCGAATGAGAAATAATTACTTATTCTATTTTTATTTAAGAGTTCAATTTTACCTCTTTAGTGGAATGAGTTAAAATTAATAGATCGGACCTAAGTGAATCATTTGTTGATTGTGATTAGGTTATGTCTATTGAAGCTTAAATTTAGATAGCCCGCCAAGATCCCCAATCCATACGAAATTGCATGGATCACTTGATATATTCTACCGGACCAATTTATGGGTCCATCTAGAATTGCATTTAATATATTAAGAATATAATTTGCACATTATTTATTTAATGGGTTGATCAATTATATTAATATATTAATGAAAGGCATGTGGGCTTGTTTCTTTTAGTAAGAATGGGTCCGGTTCACATGTGGGCTTTTTATTTAATGTCTAATGGATTAAATAAAATAAGAAAATAATATTAGGCCTATGTTTAATGGTGTGGGCGGCAAGACTAGAAAATAGTCTAAAGATATTATTTTATTTTATTGTTTGATTAAATAGAGATTAATTAATTTATTAGTTAATCATTTAATTGAGAATCAAAATCTTTTTCTGATCAGGAAATATGTTTCCTAGAATAATACTATTGGTAATAGTATACTAAAGTAAAAGACTTATTTGGTAAGAAGATAAATAATAAGTTTTATTTATCTAATCAAATTAGGAAGTCTTTTATTAAGTCAATAAAGAATTAAACACTTATGAGTTGTATTAGGGTTAGGATTCTAAAGTTGATAGGATTTGGGGTAAAGCACAAATCCTCTTTAGTAGAGAATTCGGCCAACCCTAGTCCAACATCATAAGTTGAATTCGGCCAACCCTAATAGAAAGAGAAAAAGAATTCGGCCACCCTATATAATACATATTATAGGATTCGGCCACCTCAAATCCCTTTAATTGATTCACTTGATCAACTTCTTCTTCTTCTAGCTTGAATCATACTCATAGACAAGGGTTTAATTTCGGCCAAGACACAAGAGAGAAAAGATTGTTTTATTTCGATAGTATACTATTAGCTTATACATCAATAGGCTTTTGGTGTACAATTTCGAATAAGATTCACGCAAGCTCGATCACTAGATTGAGAACTCAAAAGTGACCAGAATAATCTTTGTTATCTTTTGGACGCTGAGAGACTAACAAATTAGAAAAAAAGGAGATTTTGTTTTCCATCTTCAGGTATGCAATTCAAAGAAAGGGAGACCATGCTCCTAGGTGATTCACGTTCGTGATAGGATTGGAAGATCTTACGGATTACCATCGACGCAAGTCAATCGGATCACGCGACAAAATGTATTCTACTTTTATTAGTATATATATATGTTTAATTAATTTAAAGGGTTAAGGTTCATCAAAGGAAAATTTTTAAAATATACTAAACTCGATTTTAATCTCGCTTCTGCTGCGTGCACCCGTTTTTCCCTACAATTGGTATCAGAGCCTTGGTTGTACCCTTTAATTAATTAACGTATATATACGTGAATCTATTTCTTTTTATTGTGATTATGCATGTTTTAGAAAGAGATGGCACTCTAGGTATTCTCATATATAATTACATGATGAATGTATGGATTTATATATGTTGTTATAAACTGAATTGTTGTTGTTCGATTTTGGTCATAGAATTTCAATGTATTTTTGTTTCGCAATTGTAACAAGAAGGGTGGTCTATTATCGCCATAATTCCTTCTTGATAGTTGCTTAAAAAAAATTTTATTGTAATTTTTTAGTGCAGTTTTTATGTATTAAAATATACTGCAGTTTTTTTAAAATTTATTTTAGTGCAGTTTTTTGTTGTATTAAATACTGCAGTGATTAAAAAAAAAAAAAATTACAGTATTTTATTTGTTTAAATACTGCTGTAATATATTTAAGTATCGAAGATTCGAAGATGTGAAGAATTGGATGCAACCGGAACCTAGAACGAGCGCCATGTGCACCCTTGGAGTGGATTGGGCTGCGCATGGCAAGCCCATATAATGGTGGGCTGCGCACGGCAGCCCTAGTATTCTCATGGGCTGCGCACGGCAGCCCTTTGTGGGGTTGTGGGGTGTGCACGCCCATAGGAGGCAGCCGAGGGATGCGCGGGTGGTCGATGGCCACTTGAAGACTTATTCGTCAAGAAGGAAGATCTTGTATTCCTAACAATTGTAATTTACTTGCTTTTCTAGGATAGACCAAAATTTGGCTATTTATTTTTTGTAACTATTACAATATTTGTTATGTATGATAACATGTCTATAGATAGGGATGGCCTGCCACTCTATATAGCTCTTTTGGTATGAACATGCATTGAATGATTTAGGTATCTAAATTGGCATCTAGATAAATTGTAAATCATTCTAATGGGATTTATCACACGCCTTAAATAATTGAGTGGGAGAATGTGTTTTTGTAGCACCTATGGCCTCCAGGTTAGTTGAGCTTTATTATTTATTGGTAATCCCCCCAGGGGCGTCCATGAATGAATTTAGCAACATATTTCCTTACAAGGATAGACTAGACATTGACTCAAATGAGATCTACTCCCCAATTGAGGGATTTTCGTGAGAGAAAATATTGAGGGTCGTATCTTGTAACACACTCAATGTAATTGAAACAATTATAGCACGGTGTGTATAAAGCTATCTAGAGGGGGGGGTGAATAGATTTTACGCTTTTTACCCAATTTTTCGTGTTAGTCAAAATTACGAAAATGCCCTCAAGATAATATAACAAGCAAGTGTAATATGGTGCGGAAATTAAAACAACACTTGGTTTTTACGTGGAAACCCTCACGGGAAAAACCACGGGCTATGTAAGTAAGCCACACTCGAACCTCGAATCCACTAAATGTGCAAACGATTACAACCTAATCCCGGAAGTAATCACACACCTACCTAATCCCGGTATGAGTGAACCTAGTCCAATTTGCTTGCGTTCTAAGCAACCTAATCCCGGATGCTACACACAAGACTTACTTTCTCTATGAAGAGAATACAACCCTAAGTGAATATATGTGAATATCCAAAATGCAACATAGAGCAAGGGAAACCCTATATGCTTATCTAAGATGATTAATATTCAATTAAGAGCAATCCTAGATATCAAAACTAAATGACATGTCAATTAGTTTAGCTAATCAATATTAAGCACAAAACCTAATATGCAAGCACAATATAAAATCTCAAACATACATCATACTCATCTCAATATTGTATCTAAAGCATACAAAATAACAACAAGTAATTAATTGAGATTGCTAGATAAGAGAAACACAAAACATGTAAGATATTAGTGAAAAGCTTACCAAGCAAAGTATGATGAAGATTCCATGCTAGATGACATCTAGATGATCTAAGATGATGCTAGATGATGATTGATGATCATGAAAAAGTGTTTGAGAATCAAGAATGGAGTTCTTGGAATTTTTCTTCTCTTTGAAAATATCCTAAGTATGAATTCTGAATATGAACTCTCTTAATTGACCTAAAGTCAAAGTGGCATATATATAGGGGGCCAAATCAAAGTGTGGTCGTTTAAGTAAGTTTCAAAGAAACGCGCCAATCGGCGGTTTCAATCGGCGGCCAGGCCGCCGTTCATGACCGCCGAATTGAGCTCGTGAAGAACAGAGCATAAACGGCGGTTCATTCGGCGGTTTCGTGACCGCCGATTCCAACCGCCGAAACAGAACAGAGAGATCAAAATCACCAGGTATGAACGGCGGTTTCGAACGGCGGTTTCATGCCCGCCGTTTCAACCGCCGAAATAGACTGAGAGATAAATCAATCAGGTCTTGAAACGGCGGTTTCGAACGGCGGTCGTGACCGCCGATCTTAACCGCAGAAATGCTTCAGACCAATCTGGACTGAAACGGCGGTTTCATTCGGCGGCCAGGCCGCCGATCATAACCGCCGATCACCTAGATAGGTGAAAACCAAGGAGAAGCCAAGGGCATTCTCCATAGGCGGTCCTCGCGCTAAACCAAGCACATTCTCGTGCATGCGCGGACGTTTCCGAAAGTTATCGGGAAACGAATTACACAACACAAGACACAATTACACACAACAAAATATAATAAATAAGTGCAAGTGTGAATTGTGACAAATGAAGAGAATGCACACATATGCAATGAATGTTTAGTGTGTGTGTGCAACTAATCTCTTCAAAGAAAAGTAAGCACATAGAAATTTACCTTCGGTGCTTATCAACACGAGGTCTTCAAAGGGCTTCGAACAATAAGACCGATACTTAGGCTACCCTTACAAAGAACCCCCACATATGGTTTGATCACGAAATAAGCCAATTAAAAACAACGGGAATCCTTACAATCTCCCCCTTTGGCTATTTCGTGACAAAACCATCACTCACAATGATTCCTCACAAAAAAAATAGAAACTACGGGACTATAATGATATTCTACATTACAAAGAGATAAGCTAATGCAACTTGAAGTCTTCAATCCTCTTGTAGAATAATCAATCCCTGAAAAGAGTTTCTAACATTTCTAATACAAGAAAAGTGTGAGATTAATCATGTGAGAACAATACCAAGCATTTGCATTTTTAGAATTTAGGCACAACATTACCAAATGTATGCAATGTATGATAAATGCAATGCTCCCCCTCAACGGGTTACTCCCCCTCAATGTATGTTTTCCCCAAAATGTACAATAGCTTCTATATTTTGCACCTCCCCTTACCATATCCTACTCCCCCTTTTTGTCATGATATAGGCAAAGGAGTAGTCCCCAACCGGGTCACTCATAGCAACGAGAGATAGAAGCATGCAAGATTTGCATATACATATAAGTCACTTTATGCACTTCAATCAATTTGAGAGAAACAAGGAGATTTATTTTGAGAAAATGTGTGAATCCAACATGCTTTGCATACAAGACATATAGCATTCAAGTCCAAAATACAATGGTATTTGGCAAAGCAAATGACAAAGGTTTCTAATAAGAATTCAAACCAATTTCACCAATGTCATGGGAAAAGCAAGGATATAGAGATTATTGATTTCAATTTAAGAGCAACTATATCCAACTTTATAAGCGAAACATGGCATGAGCGACTTTGCACCCTATTTGATTTTTTCGGATAAAATTATCCGTATGATAGTAACCATGTTCAACTAATAAAGAAAGAGAGACATTTGGAATGTAAATTCCTTTGAATGGATACAAGATCCTTTATTCATTTTGAGTCTCATAAGTTTTCACACAAGTTTTGCATTTTTAAGAATATGCAATCATCAATTCATGCTTTTCATGTGAGCATGTTTTATGAATTTCATGCTTTTTCATTTGTCATTAGCATGTTATTAAAGAATCATCATGTCATGGAGATAATCATAGGTCATTCAAATCATACTTCCAATGTAAATCTCCTAGTCCAAAAATGCATGTTTGAACATAAATATGACATGGATTGTAGACAAGCAAGGTTCACACTTATGGAATTTGAAAACATATATACATATGTACAACCAAGCTTACTCAAGCAATTAAAAGAAGAGGCATAAGATATTTCAAATTTTTTGCAAGATACAAGAATGCAAAATAGCTCTCTTTGCTTGAGTTCCCCATATGGGGTCAATCATAGAACATCACTCCACAAGACATACCCCAATAGATCTACTAAGAGTTTTAAATCGAGTAGCATCTAAGGGTTTAGTAAATAGGTCCGCAAGTTGATCATTAGTACCTACATGTTCAAGTACTATGCATTTATTTTCAACAAGCTCTCTAATGAAGTGATGGCGGATGTCAATATGCTTAGTTCTAGAATGTTGCACCGGATTCTTGGAAATATTAATGGCACTCATGTTATCACAAAAGAGAGTGAGAGTACCTTGGTTGAATCCGTAATCCACTAGCATTTGCTTCATCCACATAAGTTGAGTGCATCCACTCCCCGCGGCTATGTACTCGGCTTCCGCCGTGGACAAGGAAATCGAGTTTTGCTTCTTGCAAAACCAAGACACCAAGTTGTTGCCTAGAAAGAAGCAACCGCCCGATGTGCTCTTCCTATCATCACAATTTCCTGCCCAATCCGCATCACTATATCCTACAAGACTAGGATTAGTGTCAAATGAGTACCAAATCCCATAGTTGGAAGTCCCATTCACAAAGCGAATGACTCTCTTAACCGAAGAGAGATGGGACTCCTTGGGATCGGATTGGTACCTAGCACAAACTCCTACACTAAATGATATATCGGGCCTACTTGCGGTCAAATAGAGCAAGCTCCCTATCATGCCACGATATAAGTTTGGTCCACACTTTTACCGCTAGCATCCTTGCTTAGCTTCAAAGTGGTGCTCATAGGAGTGTCACAATGTTTGGCTTTTTCAAGACCAAACTTCTTCACAAGGTTTTTGGCATATTTGGCTTGGGTTATGAAGATCCCATTATCAGTTGCCTAATTTGCAAACCTAGGAAGTAATTAAGCTCACCAACAAGACTCATCTCAAATTCATGAGACATAACATCAACAAATTGTTGGACCTTGGTGTTGTTGGTGGAGCCAAACACTATGTCATCGACATATATTTGAGCTATGAAAAGCTCATCATTGTCTCTCTTGATGAATAGTGTCTTGTCACACTACCTCTTGTGTAGTTATTGTCAACAAGAAATTGAGTGAGGCGCTCATACCAAGCCCTCGGTGCTTGTTTCAACCCATATAGTGCCTTCTTGAGGCGATAGACATGGTTGGGGTGGTGAGCATCCACAAACCCCTTGGGTTGTTCAACAAACACTTCCTCTTGCAAGAAGCCATTGAGGAAGGCACTCTTGACATCCATTTGGTGCAATTTGAACTTGTGCACACAAGAAATGGACAAGAGAAGCCTAATAGACTCTAACGGGCAACGGGAGCAAATGTCTCCTCAAAGTCGATACCCTCAATTTGAGAGTACCCTTGTGCTACAAGTCTAGCCTTGTTCCGCACTATGTTGCCATCCTCATCGGATTTGTTCCTAAATATCCATTTAGTGCCTATGACATTAGTGGTCTTAGGCCTAGGAACTAGAGTCCAAACCTCATTCCTTTCGAATTGGTTTAGCTCTTCTTGCATGGCAAGAACCCAAAATTCATCATGTAAGGCTTCTTCAACCTTTTTGGGTTCAATTTGAGAGGTGTAGCAAGTATAGCTAATAAGATTAGCAAGTTGACGTCTAGTCCTAACACCCTCATTAACATCTCCAATAACATCCTCTTTGTTATGGAGTCTTCTAACCCATGGAGCGGGTTCATTAGAGTCCAAGTTAGGAACTCTAGTAATGGGTTGTGTGACTTCATTAGATGTCCCAACATTGGGAGTCACCACAACCCTCTCCAAAGGAGAGTCATCCTCTAGAACATCCTCCTCCTCATGGTCATTAGACTTGAGCCTAGTATCATCAATGACCACATTTGATGATTCCATGACGGTTCGAGTCTTCAAGTTGAAAACTCTATAGGCTTTACTATTCAAGGCGTAGCCAATAAAGATACCCTCATCACTCTTAGCATCAAACTTGCAAGTTGATCACGGTCATTTAAAATGTAGCATTTGCTTCCAAATGTGTGGAAGTAGCTAACATTTGGCTTCCTACCCTTCCATAGCTCATAGGAGGTGTTTCTAGAACCGGGCCTTAGGAACACACGATTTCCTATATAGCAAGCCGTATTGATGGCTTCGGCCCATAGGTTCCTAGGGACATTGTTGCTAAGCAACATCACTCGGGCCATCTCTTGGAGGACCCTATTCTTCCTCTCAACAACTCCATTTTGTTGAGGTGTCCTAGGAGCCGAAAACTCATGGGAGATGCCTAAGCTATCACAAAAGCTTTCAAAAGAGGCATTCTCAAACTCTCTCCCATGGTCACTTCTAATCCGTTTAATGCTTCTAATGTTAGATTTCATTTCATTTTGTAATTTAGTACAAAGCATTTTAAACTTATCAAAAGTTTCGGATTTTTCTCTAAGAAAGTATGTCCATGTAAATCTAGAGAAATCATCAACACATACAAAAATGTATCTCTTTCCACCCAAACTTTCGGTTTGCATGGGACCCATGAGGTCCATGTGGAGAAGCTCAAGAGGCTCCTTGGTGGTGAGATACTTACCCTTTTTGTGCATGCTTTTAGTTTGCTTTCCTTGTTGGCAAGGTCCACAAACACCATTGGCTTTCTTCCCAAGCTTAGGGAGGCCACGCACACACTCGAACTTTCCAAGGGTCCGTAGATCCCTAAAGTTCATGTGGCCAAGTCTTTCATGCCACAACTCAATTTGCTCATCCATGGACACATTGTTTGAGACTATTCTAGCTTCAAGACAATAGCAATTGTCGCTAGATCTCATACCTTTCAATAAGGTTTGTCCATCGGGCTTTAGGATCGAGCAATCATCTTTACAAAACAAGACGGAATATCCTTCATCACTTAGATGTGAAATGCTTATTAAATTGGCTTTCAAGCCATCAACAAATAAAGCATCGGATAAGGAGGGTAATCCGGGAACGGAAATGGTTCCTTTCCCTACAACTTTCTTTTTGGATCCATCACCAAAAGTGACATATCCACCTTCCTCCATAACAAGAGTCTCGAAGAAACTCTTGTTTCCCGTCATGTGCCTAGAGCACCCACTATCTAAATACCAAAAATTAGAAGAATTTGCCTTCAAGGCTATTTGAGCAACATGGCAAACAATATCATTCTTTCTAATCCACCTAGAAACAATCTTAGCTTTCTTAGTGGTCTTTGGTATATGGGCTCTAGATGTCCTAGGATCATGCATAATAATATTATCATTCCTAGGAACATGCATCATGGCTCTTTCTTTTTCTTCTCTATCATGCTTCTAGTTTTGCACATTTTTATATATCGAAAGCAATGTGGTCTAATATGACCATCAAATCCACAAAAATGACATATAGGAGTGAAATAAGGAATCATACCTTGTCCTTGTCTTTGTGGATGAAAGGGTTCAATCCTTTTCGTTGTTGAACCGGTCTTGGTTGCTTCCTAGCTTGAGGTTGCATGATAGGTCTCTTTCCTTTGTGAGCCATTTGAGGAGGAATGTTGGCTTGAGGGACCCTAGGGGGTTGAGCTTGAGGTTTCCTTCTTGGCCCCATCTTCACTTGTGCATTAGAGCATTGTCCTACTTCTAATTTCTTTCTAGGAGCTTGCACAAATGAAGTTTCTTCTTTCTTCAAGCTCTTGACAAACACGGTCTTGTTAGAGGTAGAGATCTTCTTGTCATCTTCATACCCAAGACCCCTCTTGTCACATGGACTCTTTCCAACACCAAGCATATGGTCAAGCTTCTTGGTGCTAGAATCCATCCTAGTCATAGAATTTCTAACTTCTTCAAGCTCACTCTTTAGACTTTCTTCATTCCTCCTAGATAAAGCTAACTCCTCTCTTAGCTTATCTTCTATCTTCTTGAATTTTTCCACTTGTTCACCTAAGTGGTCATTATGAGATGCAAGCTCAAGATTTTCTTCTCTCAACATCTTGATCTTTCTTGTGCTCTTGATTGCTAAATCATTAAACTCGGCATGGCATTTAGCAAGCACCTTTTTCTCCACAAAACTACTTATGGAGTTAGATGAGGAATCACTTTCTTCTTCACTTGAGTCATTTTCCTCTTGACTCATTTCCTCTTTCTCACTAGCACTTTTGCTTTTATGGGAGGAGGCAAAAGCTAGGAGATTAGCCATGAGCTCTTCTTCACTTGAAGACTCATCTTCCTCATTGGAGTCATCACTACTCCCACTCCAAGTGGCGGCCATCACTTTGCTCCTTCTTCTTTTCATTGTGATTAGCACATTCGGGGGCAAAGTGACCAATCCCACCACATTCAAAGCATCGGACCCCTTTCCTTTCGGTCCTCTCTTGTCTAGGCTCAAACTTCTTGAAGGAACTCTTTTTCTTCAAATCTTGTCCTCTTGACCCAAATCCCTTCTTCTTCTTGAACCCCATAACCTTGTTGAACCTTTTCACAAATAAGGCAAGGTCTTCATCCGATTCATGCTTTGCCTCCTTTGCATCCTTAGATGCTTTCAAAGCTATTCCTTTAGACTTCTTAGGAGGAGTAGTGGTGCTAGGAGCCTTCCTAGACTCATATGCAAGGAGACGCCCAATCACCTCACTTGGCTTCATATCCATGTAGCCACTATTTTCTTCTATGGCCGTCACCTTGGATTCAAACCTATCGGGGAGAGATCTCATAATTTTTTGCTTGACTCTCCTATCCGAATACGGGTCTCCGAGTTGATGGCTTTGATTTACAATGTCCATCAATTTGATTTCGAAGTCATTGAAGCATTCATCCTCTCCCATCCTTAGTAGCTCAAACTGAGTTTGGAGGACTTGAAGCTTGGACTCCTTCACCACCTCGGTTCCCTCATGTGCAACTAGAAGGATGTCCCATGCCACTTTGGCAATCTGAGTATTCTGAATAAGCTTGTACTGATTCTCATTCATAGCACACATAATGGCATGCATAGCCTTCCTATTCCACTTAGAAGCCTCAAACTCTTGCGCGTTCCATTGCGCCTTAGGCTTCAAAACATCTTGTCCTCCACCCTCGGGAGTCATCATAGGGAGATCATATCCGTCTTCCACCGCCATCCATGCACGGTCATGAATTTGGCATATGTAGGATTCCATCTTCCCTTTCCATTGGGAATAGTTCAATCAGGTAAGAAGTGGAGGCCTTGTGCTAGAAGCTCCTTCGTGGCCACCACCATTTCCACCGTTTCCACTCATAGTGTTTATGAATGAATGAAATGAATGCAAATGTATGAATGATCAAAAATCACACAAAATGCAAAACACACCAAAATAAGCAAGGATCACCTATGTATGTCTAGGAACCCGCTCTGATACCAATTGAAACAAATTATAGCACGGTGTGTATAAAGCTATCTAGAGGGGGGGTGAATAGATTTTACGCTTTTTACCCAATATTTCGTGTTAGTCAAAATTACGAAAATGCCCTCAAGATAATATAAACAAGCAAGTGTAATATGGTGCGGAAATTAAAACAACACTTGGTTTTTACGTGGAAACCCTCACGGGAAAAACCACGGGCTATGTAAGTAAGCCACACTCGAACCTCGAATCCACTAAATGTGCAAACGATTACAACCTAATCCCGGAAGTAATCACACACCTACCTAATCCCGGTATGAGTGAACCTAGTCCAATTTGCTTGCGTTCTAAGCAACCTAATCCCGGATGCTACACACAAGACTTACTTTCTCTATGAAGAGAATACAACCCTAAGTGAATATATGTGAATATCCAAAATGCAACATAGAGCAAGGGAAACCCTATATGCTTATCTAAGATGATTAATATTCAATTAAGAGCAATCCTAGATATCAAAACTAAATGACATGTCAATTAGTTTAGCTAATCAATATTAAGCACAAAACCTAATAAGCAAGCACAATATAAAATCTCAAACATACATCATACTCATCTCAATATTGTATCTAAAGCATACAAAATAACAAACAAGTAATTAATTGAGATTGCTAGATAAGAGAAACACAAAACATGTAAGATATTAGTGAAAAGCTTACCAAGCAAAGTATGATGAAGATTCCATGCTAGATGACATCTAGATGATCTAAGATGATGCTAGATGATGATTGATGATCATGAAAAAGTGTTTGAGAATCAAGAATGGAGTTCTTGGAATTTTTCTTCTCTTTGAAAAATATCCTAAGTATGAATTCTGAATATGAACTCTCTTTGTTGACCTAAAGTCAAAGTGGCATATATATAGGGGGCCAAATCAAAGTGTGGTCGTTTAAGTAAGTTTCAAAGAAACGCACCGATCGGCGGTTTCAATCGGCGGCCAGGCCGCCGTTCATGACCGCCGAATTTAGCTCGTGAAGAACAGAGCATAAACGGCGGTTCATTCGGCGGTTTCGTGACCGCCGATTCCGACCGCCGAAACAGAACAGAGAGATCAAAATCAACCAGGTATGAACGGCGATTTCGAACGGCGGTTTCATGCTCGCCGTTTCAACTGCCGAATTAGACTGAGAGATAAATCAATCAGGTCTTGAAACGGCGGTTTCGAACGGCGGTCGTGACCGCCGATCTTAACCGCAGAAATGCTTCAGACCAATCTGGACTGAAACGGCGGTTTCAGTCGGCGGCCAGGCCGCCGATCATAACCACCGATCACCTAGATAGGTGAAAACCAAGGAGAAGCCAAGGGCATTCTCCATAGGCGGTCCTCGCGCTAAACCAAGCACATTCTCGTGCATGCGTGGACGTTTCCGAAAGTTATCGGGAAACGAATTACACAACACAAGACACAAATACACACAACAAAATATAATAAATAAGTGCAAGTGTGAATTGTGACAAACGAAGAGAATGCACACAAATGCAATGAATGTTTAGTGTGTGTGTGCAACTAATCTCTTCAAAGAAAAGTAAGCACATAGAAATTTACCTTCGGTGCTTATCAACACGAGGTCTTCAAAGGGCTTCGAACAATAAGACCGATACTTAGGCTACCCTTACAAAGAACCCCCACATATGGTTTGATCACGAAATAAGCCAATTAAAAACAACGGGAATCCTTACAGTAATTTTATTGATATCCTCCCAAGAGTTCTTGTCAGTAAAATTGCAAGGCTAAAATTGAAAACGCTGGTTGTTATGTTAACAATTAGGTGGGACCTAGTCTAACTAGTAAATGGTGCGAATTCCTAAAGGAGGCGTATCATTTATGGGTGTTGGATCACCGTGGAATTTTTATGATTGAGTTATTTATTTAAATCAAGATAAATATTCGAAAGTGCTTTATCATGATTATTTACTCATATATATTTTTGTTTTATTCAGAAATCATGACCCCATCACTTATGAACATCCTAAAAGATAACACTTTAACTGGAGATAATTATGTCACATGGAAAAGGAAAATTGGGTTGTTGCTGCAAAGTGAAAAACATAAGTTTGTTCTGACTACTCCTAAACCACCTACTCCTAATAATGAATCTAATATAATGCAAAGAGATGAGTATGAGCAGTGGAAGACTTCAGATGATACGGCCAAATGTTACATTATGGCTACTATCTCCGACGTGTTGCAACAGCAGCATGAAGGAATGGAGTCTGATGCTAATATAATGATGTCTCTAGAGGAGATGTTTGCTATGAGGTCCATGACGACATAGAGAGAGGCAGTGACTGCTTTTATAAATCTTAGGATGAAACCTGGACAGGCTGTGAAGGATCACATGATGAAAGTCATAGCACATCTTAACATTGCTGAACTAAATGGCATTAAGACAGATGGAGAGACAAAAATTGACATGGTTGTCAACTCACTGTCAGATTCCTTTGATCAGTTCAAATTGGACTACACTTTGAACAAAAAGGAATACACCTTGCAAAGCCTGATGCAAGATGTTCAAAGCGCTGAAAAGATCCTTGTGAAAAGCAAAGGTCAAGAAATTCATATGGTTGGTAAAGTTGCTACTGTTAAGACACGTCAGAAGGTCAAGAAACAACAGAAGAAAAAGCAACTTGGGCCTACCAAGAAGGAAACCAAGAAAGTAACCAAGATCAAAGGGAAATGCTTCCTTTGTGGTGAAAAGGTACATTGGAAAAGAAATTGCCCAAAGTCCCAGAATAAGAAGGAAGAAGGTAATGTTAATTATCTTGAAACATGTTTTTTGGCAGATTCTATAGATTCTTGGATCATAAACTCTGGAGCCACTAACCATGTTTGTTATTCCTTGTAGGGGTTCCAAGAAAGGAGAAGGCTGAATAAAAATGAAATCAATTTGCGCTTGGGCAACAGAACGTTAGTGTCTGCAAGTGCAGTGGGAGATATTAGAGTTTACTTGGATTCTAGAAGGCATTTAGATTTAATAGACGTTTATTATGTAAGGATTCCCGTTGTTTTTAATTGGCTTATTTCGTGATCAAACCATATGTGGGGGTCTTTGTTAGGGTAGCCTAAGTATCGGTCTTAAAGTTCGAAGCCCTTTGAAGACCTCGTGTTGATAAGCACCGAAGGTAAATTTCTATGTGCTTACTTTTCTTTGAAGAGATTAGTTGCACACACACACTAAACATTCATTGCATATGTGTGCATTCTCTTCGTTTGTCACAATTCACACTTGCACTTATTTATTATATTTTGTTGTGTGTAATTGTGTCTTGTTGTTGTGTAATTCGTTTCCCGATAACTTTCGGAAACGTCTGCGCATGCACGAGAATGTGCTTGGTTTAGCGTGAGGACCGCCTATGGAGAATGCCCTTGGCTTCTCCTTGGGTTTCACCTATCTAGGTGATCGGCGGTTATGATCGGCGGCCTGGCCGCCGAATGAAACCGCCGTTTCAGTCCAGATTGGTCTGAAGCATTTCTGCGGTTAAGATCGGCGGTCACGACCGCCGTTCGAAACCGCCGTTTCAAGACCTGATTGATTTATCTCTCAGTTTATTTCGGCGGTTGAAACGGCGGGCATGAAACCGCCGTTCGAAACCGCCGTTCATACCTGGTTGATTTTGATCTCTCTGTTCTGTTTCGGCGGTTGGAATCGGCGGTCACGAAACCGCCGAATGAACCGCCGTTTATGCTCTGTTCTTCACGAGCTCAATTCGGCGGTCATGAACAGCGGCCTGGCCGCCGATTGAAATCGCCGATTGGCGCGTTTCTTTGAAACTTACTTAAACGACCACACTTTGATTTGGCCCCCTATATATATGCCACTTTGACTTTAGGTCAATTAAGAGAGTTCATATTCAGAATTCATACTTAGGATATTTTTCAAAGAGAAGAAAATTTCCAAGAACTCCATTCTTGATTCTCAAACACTTTTTCATGATCATCAATCATCATCTAGCATCATCTTAGATCATCTAGATGTCATCTAGCATGGAATCTTCATCATACTTTGCTTGGTAAGCTTTTCACTAATATCTTACATGTTTTGTGTTTCTCTTATCTAGCAATCTCAATTAATTACTGTTTGTTATTTTGTATGCTTTAGATACAATATTGAGATGAGTATGATGTATGTTTGAGATTTTATATTGTGCTTGCATATTAGGTTTTGTGCTTAATATTGATTAGCTAAACTAATTGACATGTCATTTAGTTTTGATATCTAGGATTGTTCTTAATTGCATATTATCATCTTAGATAAGCATATAGGGTTTCCCTTGCTCTATGTTGCATTTTGGATATTTACATATATTCACTTAGGGTTGTATTCTCTTCATAGAGAAAGTAAGTCTTGTGTGTAGCATCCGGGATTAGGTTGCTTAGAACGCAAGCAAATTGGACTAGGTTCACTCATACCGGGATTAGGTAGGTGTGTGATTACTTCCGGGATTAGGTTGTAATCGTTTGCACATTTAGTGGATTCGAGGTTCGAGTGTGGCTTACTTACATAGCCCGTGGTTTTTCCCGTGAGGGTTTCCACGTAAAAACCAAGTGTTGTTTTAATTTCCGCACCATATTACAATTGCTTGGTTATATTATCTTGAGGGCATTTTCGTAATTTTGACTAACACGAAAAATTGGGTAAAAAGCGTAAAATCTATTCACCCCCCCTCTAGATAGCTTTATACACACCGTGCTATTATTTGTTTCATATTATGTACCTCAATTCAAGAGGAATTTAATTTCAGTTTCTTGTTTAAATAAATTTGGATATTCGGTTACTTTTAATAAAGTTTTTATTATTAGTAAGAATGACAAAATTATTTGCGAAGGTACATTGGAAAATGGTCTATACTTTTTGCATAGAAATATCTCTCACTCGTTAGACACAGAATTAACAGAACCTAATCATAAAAGAGTAAAATTATCAATAGATGAAACCTACCTATGGCATTTACGCCTAGGTCATATTAACCTTAATAGGATTAAAAGATTGGTAAGTGACGGACCTTTAAGTGACTTAAAGGTTGATGATCTACCAACTTGTGAATCTTGTTTGGAAGGTAAGATGACCAAAAGGTCGTTCTCGGCCAAAGGCGCAAGAGCCACTGAATGTTTAGGATTGATACACACTGATGTATGTGGTCCTATGAGCATTCAAGCTAGAGGTGGGTATGAGTATTTCATCACCTTCATAGATGATTACTCGAGATTTGGCTATGTGTATCTCATGCGACATAAGTCGGATACTTTTGACATGTTCAAAGCATTCAAAGCTGAAGTAGAAAATCAGCTTGAGAAACACATAAAAATCTTGAGATTTGATCATGGTGGAGAATATCTATCTGGTGAGTTTCAGTAATATCTTATTGTTAATTGGACAGTTTCTTAGTTTTCTACACCAGGTACACCTCAACAGAATGGGGTATCAGAAAGGAGAAACATAACTCTTTTGGATATGGTTAGGTCTATGTTGAGTTATTCAACACTTCCTATTTCTTTTTGGGGATATGCTTTACAAACTGCAATATACATTCTAAACGATGTACCATCTAAGTCCGTTCCTCAAACACCGCATGAGTGGACTAGCCGCAAGCCTAGTTTACAACACTTAAGGATATTTGGTTGTCCTGCGCATGTGCTAAAAGTGTAAGGTTCCCATTTGTTGATTGGCTCATTTCGTGGACAAACCACATGTTGAGGTCCTTTGTAAGGGTAACTTAGGTGTTGTTGTTATTGTTCAAGCCGTTTGAAGACCTCGTCTTGATAAGCACCGAAGGTAAATTTCTATGTGCTTACTTTTCTTTGAAGAGATTAGTTGCATACACACACTTAACATACATTGCATATGTGTGCTTTCTTTTCACATGTCACATTTCACACTTGCACTTATATGTTATTTTTTGTTGTGTGAATTTGTGACTTGTAATTCGTTTCCCGAAAGTATTCGGAAACGTCCGCGCATTTTTATGCCTAGACCACCTACGGAGAATGCCCTTGGCTTCTCCTTGGTTTTCACCTATGTTGGTGATCAGCGGCGTGGCCGCCAAATGAAACTGCCGTTTGCTTCCAGAAGTGTCTGGAGCAATTTTACGGTTACGATCGGTGGTCACGACCACCGTTCGAAACCGCCGTTCAAGTCCTGATTGATTTTATCTCTCGGTTTGATTCAGCGGTCACGAAAACGCCGAATGAAACCGCCGTTCATACCTAATTAATTTAATCTCTCGGTTTGATTCGACGGTTAGATTGGCGGTCACGAAACCGCCGAATGAAACCGCCGTTGGTCCCCTGTTCTTCTCGGGTCCAATTCGGCGGTTATGATCGGCGGCCTGGCCACCGATTGAAACCGCCGATCGGTGCGTTTCAGGGGCAAACTTGTCTTTTCACATGCTCTATTTTTCATGCCTATAAATACATCACTTTCTCTTGTTCTGAATGTGACTCTTTAATCATCAAGAACCCTACTTTCAAAAGAGAGAATTTTAAGAGAGAAAGCAACCAAGTTTGCTCATTAAACACTCAAACCAAAAATTCATTTGCATCAAAGTTCATCTAGCATTCTCTAGCATATCTAGGATGCTTGCTTGCATGTGTCTTTTATCATCACACTTGCTTTGGTAAGTTTTTCACTATTATCATATATAATTAGTGTTTTATTTATTATGGCATCTCTTTTATTGCTTGATTGTTCTTAGATTATATTCTAATATTCAAGATAGAGATTGTTGTGTTGATTTGATTGAGTGTTGCTTTGTGATAGATATCTAGGTTTCTATAATCTATGATTATCTAAGCTAATTGACATGTCATTCAGCTTTAATATCTAAGATTGTTTTTAATTGCAAATTCATCATCTTAGATAAGCATATAGGGTTTCCCTTGCTCTATGTTGCATTTGAATATTCATATATTCACTTAGGGTGTTAATCTCTTTTTAAAGAATTAAGTCTTGTGTTGTGACCGGGATAAGGTTGCTTAATTCGCAAGCAATCGGACTAGGTTCGCTTATACCGGGATTAGGTAGGTGTGTGATTACTTCCGGGATTAGGTTGTAATTTCATCACATTTAGTGGATTCGAGGTTCGGGTGTGGCTCACTTAACAGCCCGTGATTTTTCCCGTGAGGGTTTCCACGTAAATATCAAGTGTTGTTTTAATTTCCGCACAATATTACACTTGCTACATTTTATTGACTATTAGGGGTATTTTCGTAATCTTGTCATTAAACGAAAATTGGGTAAAATTAGTTAAAATCTATTCACCCCCCCTTCTAGATTAATAGTTTACACACCGTGAGAACTTTCAATTGGTATCAAAGCGTGTTCCTAAATATAATTAGGTGATCCTTGCTCACTTTAGTGTGTTTTGCATTTTGTGTGATTTTTGATCATTCATACATTTGCATTCATTTCATTCATTCATAAACACTATGAGTGGAAACGGTGGAAATGGTGGTGGCAACGAAGGTGCTTCTAGCACAAGGCCTTCACTTCTTACCGGATTGAACTATTCCCAATGGAAAGGGAAGATGGAATCCTACATATGTCAAATTCATGACCGTGCATGGATGGCGGTGGAAGACGGATATCATTTACCCAAGATGACTCCTGGTGGTGGAGGAGAAGAAGTATTGAAGCCTAAGGCGCAATGGAACGCGCAAGAGTTTGAGGCTTCAAAGTGGAATAGGAAGGCGATGCATGCCATCCTATATGTAATGGACGAAAATCAATATAAATTGATTCAAAATACTAGGATAGCTAAGGAAGCATGTGACATCCTAGAGATTGCACATGAGGGAACCCGAAGTGGTGAAGGACTCTAAGCTTCAAGTCCTCCAAACGTAATTCGAGATGCTTAAGATGGAGGAGAATGAGTGCTTCCACGACTTCAAGATCAAGTTGATGGACATAGTCAACCAAAGTCATCAACTTGGAGATCCATATTCGGATAGGAAAATCAAGCAAAAGATTATGAGATCTCTCCCGGATAGGTTTGAATCAAAAGTAACGGCTTTAGAAGAAAATAGTGGATATAAGGATATAAAGCTGAGTGAGGTGATTGGGAGACTTCTAGCGTTTGAGTCTAGGAAGGTTCCTATCTCCACACCTCCTAAAAAGCAAAAAGGAATTGCTTTGAAAACCTCCAAGGATGAAAAGGAGGCAAAGAAGAATGACTCGGACGAAGACCTTGCATTATTTGTGAAGAGATTCAAGAGGGTCATGAAGTTCGGGAAAAAGGACTTTGGTTCCAAAGGTCAAAACTACAAGAAAAAGGGTTCCTACAACAATTTTGAGCCTAGGAAAGAGAATGTCGAAAGGAAAGGGGTCCGTTGTTTTGAGTGTGGTGGGATGGGTCACTTTGCCCCCGAATGTGCAAATCACAATTAGAAGAAAAAGGGAAAAGTGATGGCCGCCACTTGGAGTGGAAGTAGTGATGACTCCAACGAGGGAGATGAGTCTTCAAGCGATGAAGAGCTCATGGCTAACCTCCTAGCTTTTGCCTCCTCCCATAAGAGTAAAAGTGCTAGTGAAAAAGAGGAAATGAGTCAAGAGGAAAATGACTCAAGTGAAGAAGAAAGTGATTCCTCTTCTAACTCCATAAATGGATTTGTGGAGGAAAAGGTGCTTGCTAAATACCATGCCGAGTTCAATGACTTAGCAATCAAGAGCACGAAAAAGATCAAGATGTTGAGAGAAGAAAATCTTGAGCTTTTATCTCATAATGACCACTTAAGTGAACAAGTGGAAAAGTTTAAGAAGATAGAAGATGGGCTAAGAAAGGACTTAGACTTATCTAGGAGGAATGAAGAAAGTCTAAAGAGGGAGCTTGAAGAAATAAGAGAGTCTATGACTAGGTTGGATTCTAGCACCAAGAAACTTGACCATATGCTTGGTGTTGGAAAAAGTCCATGTGACAAAAGGGGTCTTGGGTATAAAGATGGCAAGAAGATCGCAACCTCTAACAAGACCATGTTTGTCAAGAGTTCGAGGATCGAAGAAGCCTCATTCGTGCAAATTCCTAGGAAGAAGTTAGAACTAGGACAATGTTCAAATGCACAAGTGAAGATGGTGCCAAGAAGGCAACCCCAAGCTCAAACCCCTAGGGTCTCTCAAGCCAACATTCCTCCACAATTGGCTCACAAAGGAAAGAGACCAATCATGCAACCTCAAGCAAGAAAGCAAGCAAGACCAGTTCATCAACGAAGATGGATTGAACCCATTCATCCACAAAGACAAGGACAAGGTATGATTCCTTATTTTACTCATACATGTCACTTTTGTGGATTTGATGGTCATATTAGACCACATTGCTTTCGGTATATTAAAATGTGCAAAACTAGAAGCATGATTGAGAAGAAAAAGAAAAGAGCCATGATGCATGTTCATAGGAATGATGTTATTGTTATGCATGATCCTAGAACATCTAGAGCCCATGTACCAAAGGCCACTAAGAAAGCTAAGATTGTTTCTAGGTGGATTAGAAAGAATGAAAATGTTTGCCATGTTGCTCAAATAGCCTTGAAGGCAAATTCTTCTAATTTTTGGTATTTAGATAGTTGGTGCTCTAGGCACATGACGGAAAACAAGAGTTTCTTCGAGACTCTTGTTGTAAGGATTCCCTTATCTTGATTGGCTTATTTCGTGGACAAACCACATGTTGGGGTTTGGTTGTAAGGGTAGTCTAGGTGATTAAGGTTGAAAATCAAAGACCCTTTCCAAGACCTCAAGAGGACAAGCACCAAAGGTATATTTGTAGTGCTTACTTTGCCTTGAAGAGATATAGTTGCACACACACACAACATGCATAACTCTTATTCTTGAATGTTGTGTTTATATTTTGTGTGCATTGTGCGTTATTGATTATTCAATATCTCTTCTTGCATTAAATTGATTGCATCTTGTTCTATGAAATGCCATGACATGATAGGCATTAGGATGCATTCAATACCCACACTTGCACTTCATGTATGTTAGCTTTTAGTGTGGAGTAATTCGTTTCCCAAAGGATGTTCGGAAACGTCCGCGCGTGCACGTTGGTGTGCTCTGTTTTGCGCGAAGACCGCCCATGGAGAATGCCCTTGGCTTCTTCTTGGTTTTCACCATTGTTGGTGATCGGCGGTTATGATCGGTGGCCTGGCCGCCGAATGAAACCGCTGTTTCAGTCCAGAGAGGTCTGAAGCAATTATGCGGTCACGATCGGCAGTCACGACCGCCGTTCGAAACCGTCGTTCATACCTGATCGATTTTGATCTCTCGGGTTTGATTCGGTGGTCACGAAACCACCGAATGAAGCCGCCGTTGATGCTCTGTTCTTCACGGGCTCAATTCGGCGGTCGTGATCGGCGGTCGTGATCGGTGGCCTGGCCGCAGATTGAAACCGCCGATCGGTGCGTTTCAAGGGCAAACTTGTCTTTTCATATGCCCAATTCTTGATGTCTATAAATATCTTACTTTCTCATTATCTGATCAAGTTCTTTGAGTCATTAGAACTCTAAACTTCAAAGAGAGATTTTTGAGAAAAAATCAAATCAAGAACTCACCTTTAACCACCCAAATCAAACCCTTTTTGCATCAAATTTCATATTGCATCTCCTATGTCTATATAGAGTGCATCCATGTATGGGTTTGCATCATCACAACTTGCTTGGTAAGATTTTGATTAACTTCATCTTATTTTAATATTTTTATTACCAAGCCATCTCTTTTAAATTACGTGTATGTTTTAGATCATATGTTAAATACAAGAAAAGAGAATTAATTGTGATGAATTGATTGAGTGTTGTTTTGTGATAGCTTTGTATCTAGGATTGGTTATCCTTTACTCAGCTAAAGTTATATGCCATGACATATAGCTATATGTGATATCTAGGATTGATTATATTGTCATCTTATAATCCTAGGTAAGCATCTAGAGTACCCTAGCTCTTATTGCTATATTTGGATATCATTGCATATTCACATAGGGTTGTGCATCTCTTTTGAGAGATTAAGTCTTGTGTGATTGACCGGGATTAGGTCGGACACCGGGAATAGGTGGTCACATAAGCAATTGGACTAGAGCCACTTTTAAAGGCCCGCGTGGTAGAAGTGGGGGGTTATTGACCAGAGTGTTAGACAAGGTCTACATAGGTTGTAAACTGCATTTCAATTAGTGGATTTCGAGGTCCGAGTGTGGCGCACTAAATGGCCCATGGTTTTTCCCAGTGATTGGGTTTCCACGTAAACATCAAGTTTTATTTAATTTCCACATCTTATTACACTTGTATGTATTTTTGACTTGCTAGGGGTATTTTCGTAAAATTGACATGCACGCGAAAATTGGGTAATAATTAGATAAAATCTATTCACCCCCCCCCCCCCCCCCCCCCCCCCCCCTTTCTAGCTTTATATATTAGAACACACCGTATTCTTTTCACTTGTTATGGAGGAAGGAGGATATGTCACTTTTGGTGATGGATCCAAAAAGAAAGTTGTAGGGAAAGGAACCATTTCCGTTCCCGGATTACTCTCCTTATCCGATGCTTTATTTGTTGATGGCTTGAAAGCCAATTTAATAAGCATTTCACATCTAAGTGATGAAGGATATTCTGTCTTATTTTGTAAAGATGATTGCTCTATCCTAATGCCCGATGGACAAACCTTGTTGAAAGGTATGAGATCTAGTGACAATTGCTATTGTCTTGAAGCTAGAATAGTCTCAAACAATATGTCCATGGATGAGCAAATTGAGTTGTGGCATGAAAGACTTGGCCACATGAACTTTAGGGATTTACGAACCCTTGGAAAGTTCAATTGTGTGTGTGGCCTCCCTAAGCTTGGGAAGAAAGCCAATGGTGTTTGTGGACCTTGCCAACAAGGAAAACAAACCAAAAGCATGCACACAAAGGGCAAGTATCTCTCCACCAAGGAGCCCCTAGAGCTTCTCCACATGGATCTCATGGGTCCTATGCAAACCGAGAGTTTAGGTGGAAAGAGATACATTTTTGTTTGTGTTGATGATTTCTCTAGATTTACATGGATATATTTTCTTAGAGAAAAATCTGAAACTTTTGATAAGTTTAAAATGCTTTGTACTAAAATACAAAATGAAATGAATTCTAACATTAAAAGCATTAAACGGATTAGAAGTGACCATGGGAGGGAATTTAAGAATACCTCAATTGAAAGCTATTGCAATAGCTTAGGCATCTCCCATGAGTTCTCGGCTCTTAGGACACCTCAACAAAATGGAGTTGTTGAGAGAAAGAATAGGGTCCTTCAAGAGATGGCCCGAGTGATGTTGCTTAGCAACAATGTCCCTAGAAACCTATGGGCCGAAGCCGTCAATACGGCTTGCTATATAGGGAATCGTATTTTCCTAAGGCTCGGATCTAGAAACACCTCCTATGAGTTATGGAAGGGTAGGAAGCCAAATGTTAGCTACTTCCACACATTTGGAAGCAAAAACTACATTTTAAATGACCGTGATCAACTTGGCAAGTTTGATGCTAAGAGTGATGAGGGTATCTTTATTGGCTATGCCTTGAATAGTAGAGCTTATAGAGTTTTCAACTTGAAAACTCGAACCGTCATGGAATCATCGAATGTTGTTATTGATGATATAAGGCTCAAGTCTAATGACCATGAGGAGGAGGAAGTTTTAGATGATGACTCTCATTTGGAGAGGGTCGTGGTGACTCCCAATGTTGGGATGTTTAATGACAATAATGAGGTCACACAACCTCTTACTAGAGTCCCTCTCTTGGACTCTAATGAACCCACTCCATGGGTTAGAAGACTCCATAACAAAGAGGATGTTATTGGAGATGTGAATGAGGGTGTTAGGACTAGGCGTCAAATAGCTAATCTCATTAGCTTTACATGCTACACCTCTCAAATTGAACCCAAAAAGGTTGATGAAGCCTTGAATGATGAATTTTGGGTTCATGCCATGCAAGAAGAGCTAAACCAATTCGAAAGGAATGAGGTTTGGACTCTAGTTCCTAGGCCTAAAAGCACTAATGTAATAGGCACTAAGTGGATTTATAGGAACAAATCTGATGAGGATGGCAACATTGTACGGAACAAGGCTAGACTTGTAGGACAAGAGTACTCTCAAATTGAGGGTATCAATTTTGAGGAGACATTTGCTCCAGTTGCCCGTTTAGAGTCCATTAGGCTTCTCTTGTCCATTTCTTGTGTGCACAAGTTCAAATTGCACCAAATGGATGTCAAGAGTGCCTTCCTCAATGGCTTCTTGCAAGAGGAAGTTTTTGTTGAACAACCCAAGGGGTTTGTGGATGCACACCACCCCAACCATGTCTATCGCCTCAAGAAGGCTCTATATGGGTTGAAACAAGCACCGAGGGCTTGGTATGAGCGCCTCACTCAATTTCTTGTTGACAATAACTACACAAGGGGTAGTGTTGATAAGACACTATTCATCAAGAAAGACAATGATGAGCTTTTCATAGCTCAAATATATGTTGATGATATAGTTTTTGGCTCCACCAACAACACCAAGGTCCAACAGTTTGTTGATGTCATGTCTCATGAATTTGAGATGAGTCTTGTTAGTGAGCTTAGTTACTTCCTAGGTTTGCAAATTAGGAAATTAGATGATGGGATTTTCATAACCCAAGCCAAATATGCTAAAAACCTAGTGAAGAAGTTTGGTCTTGAAAATGCCAAACATTGTGATACACCCATGAGTACCACTTTGAAGCTAAGCAAGGATGCTAGTGGTAAAAGTGTGGAACAAACTCTATATCGGGGCATGATAGGTAGCTTGCTTTATTTGACTGCAAGTAGACCCGATATCTCTTTTAGTGTGGGTGTGTGTGCTAGGTACCAAGCGGATCCCAAGGAATCCCATCTCTCTTCCGTAAAGAGAATCATTCGCTATGTGAATGGGACATCCAACTATGGGATTTGGTACACTTTTGACACTAATGCTAGTCTTGTAGACTTTAGTGATGTGGATTGGGCAGGAAATTGTGATGATAGGAAAAGCACATCGGGCGGTTGCTTCTTCCTAGGCAACAACTTGGTGTCTTGGTTTTGCAAGAAGCAAAACTCAATTTCCTTGTCCACGGCCGAGGCCGAGTACATAGCCACGGAGAGTGGATGCACACAACTCCTATGGATGAAGCAAATGCTAGTAGACTACGGATTCAACCAAGGTACACTCACTCTCTTTTGTGATAACATGAGTGCCATTAATATTTCCAAGAATCCGGGGCAACATTCTAGAACTAAGCATATTGACATCCGCCATAATTTCATTAGAGAGCTTGTTGAAAATAAATGCATAGTATTTGAACATGTAGGCACTAATGATCAACTTGCGGACCTATTTACTAAACCTTTAGATTATACTCGATTTAAAACACTAAGTAGATCTATTGGGATATGTCTTGTGGAGTGATGTGATTTGTATTTGACCTCATTTAGGGAACTTGAAACAAATTATAGCACGGTGTGTATAAAACTATCTAGAGGGGGGTGAATAGATTTTAAGCTTATTACCCAATTTTTCGTGATTAGTCAAAATTACGAAATTACCCCTAAATAGATAAAGCAATAAATCAAGTATAAAATGCGGAAATTAAATAACACTTGATTTTTACTTGGAAACCCTCACGGGAAAAACCACGGGCTAGTAAGTAAGCCACACTCGAACCTCGAATCCACTAAATGTGTAAACGATTACAACCTAATCCCGAAAGTAATCACACACCTACCTAATCCCGGTATAAGTGAACCTAGTACGATTGCTTGCGAATTAAGCAACCTAATCCCGGTCACAACACAAGACTTAATTCTCTAAAAAGAGATTAACACCCTAAGTGAATATATGAATATTCAAATGCAACATAGAGCAAGGGAAACCCTATATGCTTATCTAAGATGATGAATATGCAATTAAAAACAATCCTAGATATTAAAGCTAAATGACATGTCAATTAGCTTAGATAATCATAGATTAGAGAAACCTAGATATCTATCATAAAAACAACACTCAATCAAATCAACACAACAATCTCTATCTTGAATATTAGAATATAATCTAAGAACAATCAAGTAATAAAAGAGATGCCATAATAAATTAAACACTAATTATGTATGATAATAGTGAAAAACTTACCAAAGCAATTGTGATGATGAAAGACCCATGCAAGCAAGCATCCTAGATATGCTAGAGAATGCTAGATGAACTTTGATGCAAATGGATTTTGGTTTGAGCGTTTGATGAGCAAACTTGATTGCTTTCTCTCTTAAAAATCTCTCTTTTTAAAGTAGGGTTCTTGATGATTAAAGAGTCACACTTAGAACAAGAGAAAGTGATGTATTTATAGGCATGAAAAACAGAGCATGTGAAAAGACAAGTTTGCCCATAAAACGCACCGATCGGCGGTTTCAATCGGTGGCCAGGCCGCCGATAATAACCGCTGAATTGGCCCGAGAGGAACAGGGGACCAATGGCGTCATTCGGCGGTTTCGTGACCGCCAATCTAACCGTCGAATCAAATCTAAGAATAAAAAATCAATCAGGTGTGAAAACGGTGGTTTCATTCGTGACAGTCGATTCAACCGCCGAATTAGGCCGAGAGATAAAATTAATTAGGTCTTGAACGGCAGTTTCGAACGGCGGTCGTGACCGCCGATCATAACCTTAGAATTGCTCCATACACTACTGGAAGCAAACGGCGGTTTCATTCGGCGGCTAGGCCGCCGATCATAACCGCTGATCACCAACAAAGGTGAAAACCAAGGAGAAGCCAAGGGCATTCTCCGTAGGCGGTCCTCGCGCTAAACCAAGCACGTTCTAGTGCATGCGCGGACGTTTCCGAAAACAATCGGGAAACGAATTACAAGACAACAAGACACAATTACACACACAAAAAATAACAAATAAGTGCAAGTGTAAAATGTGACAAGTGAAGAGAATGCACACATATGCAATGTATGTTAAGTGTGTGTGTGCAACTAATCTCTTTAAAGAAAAGTAAGCACATAGAAATTTACCTTCGGTGCTTATCAGGACGAGGTCTTCGAAGGGCTTGAGCAATAACACGATACCTAGGCTACCCTTACAAAGAACCCCCAACATGTGGTTTGTCCACGAAATGATTAACAAATGAGAACCTTACAATCTCCCCCTTTGGCTATTTCGTGACAAAACCACCACTCACATTGATTCCTCACATTAAAATAGAAACAACGGGATAACTATGATATTCTATAGTACAAAGAGATAAGAAAATAAAACTTCAAGTCTTCAATCTCTTGTAGAATAATCAAGCCCTGAAAAGAAAGTTTCTAACATTTCCAATACAAGTAAAAGGTGAGATGAATCAAGTGAGAACAAAAACAAGCATTTGCATTTGTAAAAGATTAGGCACAACATTATGAAATGTATGTGTATGCAATGCTCCCCTTCAACGGGTTACTCCCCCTCAATGAATGTTCTCCCAAATATGCACAATTGCTTCTATATTTTGCAACTCCCCTTACCATATACTACTCCCCCTTTTTGTCATGATATAGGCAAAGGAGTAGTCCCCAGCCGGGTCACTCATAGCAACGAGAGATAGTAGCATGCAAGATTTGCATAATTAATATAAGTCACATTATGCATCTCAATTAATTTGGAGAGAAACAAGGAGATTTATTTGAAAGAAAATGTGTGAATCAAACATGCTTTGCATACAAGACATGTAGCATTCAAGTCCAAAATACAATGGTATTTGGCAAAGCAAATGACAAAGGTTTCTAATAAGAATTCAAACCAATTTCACCAATGTCATGAGTAAAGCAAGGATATAGAATATATTGATTTCAATTTAAGAACAACTATATCCAACTTTATAAGCGAAACATGGCATGAGCGACTTTGCACCCTATTTGATTTTTCCGGATAAGATATCCGTATGATAGTAGCCATGTTCAACCAATAAAGAGGGAGAGACATTTGGAATGTAAATTCCTTTGAACGGATACAAGATCCTTTATTCATTTTGAGTCTCATAAGCTTTCACACAAGGTTTTGCATTTTAAGAGTATGCAATCATCAATTCATGCTTTTCATGTGAGCATGTTATATGAATTTCATGCTTTTTCATTTGACATTAGCATGTTATTTAAGAATCATCATGTCATGGAGATAATCATAGGTCATTCAAATCATACTTCCTACATACATCTCCTAGTCCAAAAATGCATGTTTGAACATAAATATGACATGGATTGTAAACAAGCAAGGTTCACACTTATTGAATTGAAAACATATATACATATGTGCAACCAAGCTTACTCAAACAATTAAAAGAAGAGGCATAAGTTATTTAGAATTTTTTGCAAGTTACAAGAATGCAAAATAGCTCTCTTTGCTTGAGTTCCCCATATGGGGTCAAATAACAAAACACATCACTCCACAAGACATATCCCAATAGATCTACTTAGTGTTTTAAATCGAGTAGAATCTAAGGGTTTAGTAAATAGGTCCGCAAGTTGATCATTAGTACCTACATGTTCAAGTACTATGCATTTATTTTCAACAAGCTCTCTAATGAAATGATGGCGGATGTCAATATGCTTAGTTCTAGAATGTTGCACCGGATTCTTGGAAATATTAATGGCACTCATGTTATCACAAAAGAGAGTGAGAGTACCTTGGTTGAATCCGTA
This sequence comes from Acer yangbiense, assembly GCA_008009225.1. Lineage (NCBI taxonomy): Eukaryota > Viridiplantae > Streptophyta > Magnoliopsida > Sapindales > Sapindaceae > Acer > Acer yangbiense. The sequence goes on from CM017764.1 coordinate 27,167,132, forward strand.
GTCTACTAGCATTTGCTTCATCCATAGGAGTTGTGTGCATCCACTCCTCACGGCTATGTACTCGGCCTCGGCCGTGGACAAGGAAATCGAGTTTTGCTTCTTGCAAAACCAAGACACCAAGTTGTTGCCTAGGAAGAAGCAACCACCCGATGTGCTTTTCCTATCATCACAATTTCCTGCCCAATCCGCATCACTAAAGCCTACAAGACAAACATTAGTGTCAAAAGAGTACCAAATCCCATAGTTGGAAGTCCCATTCACATAGCGAATGATTCTCTTTACGGAAGAGAGATGTGACTCCTTGGGATCCGCTTGGTACCTAGCACACACACCTACACTAAAAGATATATCGGGCCTACTTGCGGTCAAATAAAGCAAGCTACCTATCATGCCCCAATATAGAGTTTGTTCCACACTTTTACCACTAGCATCCTTGCTTAGCTTCAAAGTGGTACTCATAGGTGTATCACAATGTTTGGCATTCTCTAAACCAAACTTCTTCACTAGGTTTTTGGCATATTTGGCTTGGGTTATGAAAATCCCATCATCTAATTGCCTAATTTGCAAACCTAGGAAGTAACTAAGCTCACCAACAAGACTCATCTCAAATTCATGAGACATGACATCAACAAATTGTTAGACCTTGGTGTTGTTGGTGGAGCCAAATACAATGTCATCAACATAGATTTGAGCTATAAATAACTCATCTTTGTTTCTCTTGATGAACAAGGTCTTGTCAACACTACCTCTTGTGTAGTCATTGTCAACAAGAAATTGAGTGAGGCGCTCATACCAAGTCCTCGGTGCTTGTTTCAACCCATATAGTGCCTTCTTGAGGCGATAGACATGGTTGGGGTGGTGTGCATCCATAAACCCCTTGGGTTGTTCAACAAACACTTCCTCTTGCAAGAAGCCATTGAGGAAGGCACTCTTGACATCCATTTGGTGCAATTTGAACTTGTGCACACAAGAAATAGACAAGAGAAGCCTAATAGACTCTAAACGGGCAACGGGAGCAAAAGTCTCCTTAAAGTCGATACCCTCAATTTGAGAGTATCCTTGTGCTACAAGTCTAGCCTTGTTCCGCACTATGTTGCCATCCTCATCGGATTTGTTCCTATAAATCCACTTAGTGCCTATCACATGAGTGTTTTTAGGCCTAGGAACTAGAGTCCAAACCTCATTCCTTTCGAATTGGTTTAGCTCTTCTTGCATGGCTAGAACCCAAAATTCATCATTTAAGGCTTCATCAACCTTTTTGGGTTCAATTTGAGAGGTGTAGCTTGTGTAGCTAATTAGATTAGCTATTTGACGCCTAGTTCTAACACCCTTATTTACATCTCCAATAACATCCTCTTTGTTATGTAGCCTTCTAACCCATGGAGCGGGTTCATTAGAGTCCAAGAGAGGGACTCTAGTAATAGGTTGTGTGACTTCATTAATGTCATTGGACGTCCCAACATTGGGAGTCACCATAACCCTCTCCAAAGGAGAGTCATCATCTAAAACTTCCTCCTCCTCATGGTCATTAGACTTGAGCCTTGTATCATCAATAACAACATTCGATGATTCCATGACGGTTTGAGTCTTCAAGTTGAAAACTCTATAGGCTCTACTATTCAAGGCATAGCCAATAAAGATACCCTCATCACTCTTAGCATCAAACTTGCCAAGTTGATCACGGTCATTTAAAATGTAGCATTTGCTTCCAAATGTGTGGAAGTAGCTAACATTTGGCTTTCTACCCTTCCATAACTCATAGGAGGAGTTTCTAGATCCGGGCCTTAGGAAAACACGATTCCCTATATAGCAAGCCGTATTGACAGCTTCGGCCCATAGGTTCCTAGGGACATTGTTGCTAAGCAACATCACTCGGGCCATCTCTTGAAGGACCCTATTCTTCCTCTCAACAACTCCATTTTGTTGAGGTGTCCTAGGAGCCGAGAACTCATGGGAGATGCCTAAGCTATTGCAATAGCTTTCAAAAGAGGCATTCTCAAATTCCCTCCCATGGTCACTTCTAATTTGTTTAATGCTTTTAATGTTAGAATTCATTTCATTTTGTATTTTAGTACAAAGCATTTTAAACTTATCAAAAGTTTCGGATTTTTCTCTAAGAAAATATGTCCATGTAAATCTAGAGAAATCATCAACACAAACAAAAATGTATCTCTTTCCACCTAAACTCTCGGTTTGCATAGGACCCATGAGATCCATGTGGAGAAGCTCTAAAGGCTCCTTGGTGGAGAGATACTTTCCCTTTTTGTGCATGCTTTTGGTTTGTTTTCCTTGTTGACAAGGTCCACAAATACCATTGGCTTTCTTCCCAAGCTTAGGGAGGCTACACACACAATTGAGCTTTCCAAGGGTTCTCAAATCCCTAAAGTTCATGTGGCCAAGTCTTTCATGCCACAACTCTATTTGCTCATCCATGGACACATTGTTTGAGACTATTCTAGCTTCAAGACAATAACAATTGTCACTAGATCTCATACCTTTCAACAAGGTTTGTCCATCGGGCTTTAGGATTGAGCAATCATCTTTACTAAACAAGACGGAATATCCTTCATCACTTAGATGTGAAATGCTTATTAAATTGGCCAAGCCATCAACAAATAAAGCATCGGATAAGGAGGGTAATCCGGGAACGGAAATGGTTCCTTTCCCTACAACCTTTTTTTTGGATCCATCACCAAAAGTGACATATCCTCCTTCCTCCATAACAAGAGTTTCGAAGAAACTCTTGTTTCCTGTCATGTGCCTAGAGCACCCACTATCTAAATACCAAAAATTAGAAGAATTTGCCTTCAAGGCTATTTGAGCAACATGGCAAACATTTTCATTCTTTCTAATCCACCTAGAAACAATCTTAGCTTTCTTAGTGGTCTTTGGTACATGGGCTCTAGATGTCTTAGGATTATGCATAATAATATTATCATTCCTAGGAACATGCATCATGGCTCTTTTCTTTTTCTTCTCAATCATGCTTCTAGTTTTACACATTTTAATATATCGAAAGCAATGTGGTCTAATATGACCATCAAATCCACAAAAGTGACATATAGGAGTAAAATAAGGAATCATACCTTGTCCTTGTCTTTGTAGATGAATGGGTTCAAAGCATCTTCGTTGTTGAACCGGTCTTGATTGCTTCCTAGCTTGAGGTTGCATGATTGGTCTCTTTCCTTTGTGAGCCACTTGTGGAGGAATGTAGGCTTGAGAGACCCTAGAGGGTTGAGCTTGAGGTTTCCTTCTTGGCCCCATCTTCACTTGTGCATTTGAACATTGTCCTATTTCTAACTTCTTCCTAGGAATTTGCACAAATGAAGTTTCTTCGTTCCTCAAACTCTTAACAAACACGGTCTTGTTAGAGGTTGAGATCTTCTTGCCATCTTCATACCCAAGACCCCTCTTGTCACATGGACTCTTTCCAACACCAAGCATATGGTCAAGCTTCTTGATGCTAGAATCCATCCTAGTCATAGACTCTATTACTTCTTCAAGCTCCCTGTTTAGGCTTTCTTCATTCCTTCTAGATAAGACTAACTCCTCATTTAGCTTATCTTCCATCTTCTTGAATTTTTCCACTTGTTCACTTAAGTGGTCATTTTGAGATGAAAGCTCAAGATTTTCTTCTCTCAACATCTTGATCTTTCTTGTGCTCTTGATTGCTAAATCATTAAACTCGGCATGGCATTTAGCAAGCACCTATTTCTCCACAAAACTACTTATGGAGTTAGACAAGGAATCACTTTCTTCTCCACTTGAGTCATTTTCCTCTTTACTCATTTCCTCTTTCTCACTAGCACTTTTGCTTTTATGGGAGGAGGCAAAAGCTAGGAGATTAGCCATGAGCTCTTCATCACTTGAAGACTCATCTCCCTCAATGGAGTCATCACTACTACTACTCCATGTGGCGGCCATCACTTTACCTTTCTTCTTGACATTGTGATTAGCACATTCGGGGGCAAAGTGACCTATGCCACCACACTCGAAGCATCGGACCCCTTTCCTTTCGGTCTTCTCTTTCCTAGGCTCAAACTTGTTGTAGGAACCCTTTTTCTTGTAGTTTTGACCTTTGGAACCAAAGTCCTTTTACCCGAACTTCATGACCCTCTTAAATCTCTTCACAAATAATGCAAGGTCTTCGTCCGAGTCATTCTTCTTTGCCTCCTTTTCATCCTTGGAGGTTTTCAAAGCAATTCCTTTTTGCTTTTTAGGAGGTGTGGAGATAGGACCCTTCCTAGACTCATAAGCTAGAAGTCTCCCAATCACCTCACTCGGCTTCATATCCTTGTATCCACTATTTTCTTCTAAAGCCGTTACTTTTGATTCAAACCTATCCGGAAGAGATCTCATAATCTTTTGCTTGATTCTCCTATTCGAATATGGATCACCAAGTTGATGACTTTGGTTGACTATGTCTATCAACTTGATCTCGAAGTCATTGAAGCACTCATTCTCCTCCATCTTAAGCATCTCGAATTGAGTTTGGAGGACTTGAAGCTTAGAGTCCTTCACCACTTCGGTTCCCTCATGTGCAATCTCTAGGATGTCCCAAGCCTCCTTAGCTATCCTAGTATTTTGAATCAATTTGTATTGATTTTCGTCCATAGCACATAAGATGGCATGCATTGCCTTCCTATTCCACTTTGAAGCCTCAAACTCTTGCGCGTTCCATTGCGCCTTTGGCTTCAATACTTCTTCTCCTTCACCATCGGGAGTTATCTTGGGTAGATCATATCCGTCTTCCACCGCCATCCATGCACGGTCATGAATTTGGCATATGTAGGATTCCATCTTCCCTTTCCATTGGGAATAGTTCAATCCGGTAAAAAGTGGAGGCATTGTGCTTGAAGCACTTTCGTTGCCACCACCATTTCCACCGTTTCCACTCATAGTGTTTATGAATGAATGAATGAAATGAATGCAAATGTATGAATGATCAAAAATCACACAAAATGCAAAACATACCAAAATAAGCAAGGATCACCTATGTATGTCTAGGAACCCGCTCTGATACCAATTGAAACAAATTATAGCACGGTGTGTATAAAACTATCTAGAGGGGGGTGAATAGATTTTAAGCTTATTACCCAATTTTTCGTGATTAGTCAAAATTACGAAATTACCCCTAAATAGATAAAGCAATAAATCAAGTATAAAATACGGAAATTAAATAACACTTGATTTTTACGTGGAAACCCTCACGGGAAAAACCACGGGCTAGTAAGTAAGCCACACTCGAACCTCGAATCCACTAAATGTGTAAACGATTACAACCTAATCCCGGAAGTAATCACACACCTACCTAATCCCGGTATAAGTGAACCTAGTCCGATTGCTTGCGAATTAAGCAACCTAATCCCGGTCACAACACAAGACTTAATTCTCTAAAAAGAGATTAACACCCTAAGTGAATATATGAATATTCAAATGCAACATAGAGCAAGGGAAACCCTATATGCTTATTTAAGATGATGAATATGCAATTAAAAACAATCCTAGATATTAAAGCTAAATGACATGTCAATTAGCTTAGATAATCATAGATTAGAGAAACCTAGATATCTATCATAAAAACAACACTCAATCAAATCAACACAACAATCTCTATCTTGAATATTAGAATATAATCTAAGAACAATCAAGTAATAAAAGAGATGCCATAATAAATTAAACACTAATTATGTATGATAATAGTGAAAAACTTACCAAAGCAAGTGTGATGATAAAAGACCCATGCAAGCAAGCATCCTAGATATGCTAGAGAATGCTAGATGAACTTTGATGCAAATGGATTTTGGTTTGAGCGTTTGATGAGCAAACTTGGTTGCTTTCTCTCTTAAAAATCTCTCTTTTTAAAGTAGGGTTCTTGATGATTAAAGAGTCACACTCAGAACAAAAGAAAGTGATGTATTTATAGGCATGAAAAACAGAGCATGTGAAAAGACAAGTTTGCCCCTGAAATGCACCGATCGGCGGTTTCAATCGGCAGCCAAGCCACCGATAATAACCGCCGAATTGGCCCGAGAGGAACAGGGGACCAACGGCGATTTCATTCGGCGGTTTCGTGACCGTCGTTCTAACCGCCGAATCAAATTTGAGAATAAAAAATCAATCAGGTGTGAAAACGGCGGTTTCATTCGTGACCGCCGATTCAACCGCCGAATTAGGCCGAGAGATAAAATCAATCAAGTCTTGAACGGCGGTCGTGACCACCGATCATAACCGCAGAATTGCTCCATACACTACTGGAAGCAAACGGCGGTTTCATTCGGCGGCCAGGCCGCCGATCATAACCGCCGATCACCAACAAAGGTGAAAACCAAGGAGAAGCCAAGGGCATTCTCCGTAGGCGGTCCTCGCGCTAAACCAAGCACGTTCTAGTGTATGCGCGGACATTTCCGAAAACAATCGGGAAACGAATTACAAGACAACAAGACACAATTACACACACAAAAAATAACAAATAAGTGCAAGTGTGAAATGTGACAAGTGAAGAGAATGCACACATATGCAATGTATGTTAAGTGTGTGTGTGCAACTAATCTCTTTAAGGAAAAGTAAGCACATAGAAATTTACCTTTGGTGCTTATCAAGACGAGGTTTTCAAAGGGCTTGAGCAATAACACAATACCTAGGCTACCCTTATAAAGAACCCCCAACATGTGGTTTGTCCATGAAATGAGCCAATTAACAAATGGGAACCTTACAGAACTCAAGCAAAGAGAGCTATTTTGCATTCTTGTAACTTGCAAAAAATTCGAAATAACTTATGCCTCTTCTTTTAATTGCTTGAGTAAGCTTGGTTGCACATATGTATATATGTTTTCAATTCAATAAGTGTGAACCTTGCTTGTTTACAATCCATATCATATTTATGTTCAAACATGCATTTTTGGACAAGGAGATGTATATAGGAAGTATGATTTGAATGACCTATGGTTATCTCCATGACATGATGATTCTTTTATAACATGCTAATGTCAAATGAAAAAGCATGAAATTCATATAACATGCTCAAATGAAAAAGCATGAATTGATGATTGCATATTCTTAAAATGCAAAACTTGTGTGAAAGCTTATGAGACTCAATATGAATAAAGGATCTTGTATCCGTTCAAAGGAATTTATATTCCAAATGTCTCTCTTTCTTTATTGGTTGAACATGGCTACTATCATACGGATATCTTATCTGGAAAAATCAAATAGGGTGCAAAGTCGCTCATGCCATGTTTTGCTTATAAAGTTGGATATAGTTGCTCATAAATTAAAATCAATGAAAACTCTATATCCTTGCTTTTCTCATGACAATGGTGAAATTGGTTTGAATTCTTATTAGAAACCTTTGTCATTTGCTTTGCCAAATACCATTGTATTTTGGACTTGAATGCTACATGTCTTGTATGCAAAACATGTTTGATTCACACATTTTCTCAAATAAATCTCTTTGTTTCTCTCCAATTAATTGAGATTCATAAAGTGACTTATATTGATTATGCATGTCTTACATGCTACTATCTCTCGTTGCTATGAGTGACCCGGTTGGGGACTACTCCTTTACCTATATCATGACAAAAAGGGGGAGTAGGATATGGTACGGGGATTTGCAAAGTGTAGCAATTGTGCTTATTGGGGAGAATATACATTGAGGGGGAGTAACCCGTTGAGGGGGAGCATTGCATACACATACATTGCATAATGTTTGCCTAATCTTAATCTTTTAAAAATGCAAATGCTTGTTTTTGTTCTCACTTGATTGATCTCACTTTTTACGTGTATTGAAAATGTTAGAAACTTTATTTTCAAGGATTGATTATTCTACAAGAGGTTGAAGACTTCAAGTTGCATTTTCTTATCTCTTTGTAATGTAGAATATCATTGTAGTCCCGTAGTTTCTATTTTTTTGTGAGGAATCAATGTGAGTGGTGGTTTTGTCACAAAATAGCCAAAGGGGGAGATTGTAAGGTTCCCATTTGTTGATTGGCTCATTTCGTGGACAAACCACATGTTGGGGTCCTTTGTAAGGGTAGCTTAGGTGTTGTTGTTATTGCTCAAGCCCTTTGAAGACTTCGTCTTGATAAGCACCGAAGGTAAATTTCTATGTGCTTACTTTTCTTTGAAGAGATTAGTTGCACGCACACACTTAACATACATTGCATATGTGTGCTTTCTCTTCACATGTCACATTTCACACTTGCAATTATATGTTATTTTTTGTTGTGTGAATTTGTGACTTGTAATTCGTTTCCCGATAGTATTAGAAAATGTCCGCGCATGCACTAGAATGTGCTTGGTTTTGCGCGAAGACCGCCTACGGAGAATGCCCTTGGCTTCTCCTTGGTTTTCACCTATGTTGGTGATCGGCGGTTATGATCGGCGGCCTGGCCACCGAATGAAACCGCCGTTTGCTTCCAGAAATGTCTGGAGCAATTTTACGGTTACGATCGGCGGTCACGATCGCTGTTCGAAACCGCCGTTCAAGTCCTGATTGATTTTATCTCTCGGTTTGATTCGGCGGTCACGAAACCGCCTAATGAAACCGCCGTTCATACGTGATTGATTTAATCTCTCGGTTTGATTCGGCGGTTAGATCGGCGGTCACTAAACCACCGAATGAAACCGCCGTTGGTCCCCTGTTCTTCTCGGGTCCAATTCAGCGGTTATGATCGGCGGCCTGGCCACCGATTGAAACCGCCGATCGGTGCGTTTCAGGGGCAAACTTGTCTTTTCACTTGCTATGTTTTTCATGCCTATGAATACATCACTTTCTCTTGTTCTGAATGTGACTCTTTAATCATCAAGAACCCTACTTTCAAAAGAGAGAATTTTAAGAGAGAAAGCAACCAAGTTTGCTCATTAAACACTCAAACCAAAAATCCATTTGCATCAAAGTTCATCTAGCATTCTCTAGCATATCTAGGATGCTTGCTTGCATGGGTCTTTTATCATCACACTTGCTTTGGTAAGTTTTTCACTATTATCATATATAATTAGTGTTTTATTTATTATGGCATCTTTTTTATTACTTGATTGTTCTTAGATTATATTCTAATATTCAAGATAGAGATTGTTGTTTTGATTTGATTGAGTGTTGCTTTGTGATAGATATCTAGGTTTCTATAATCTATGATTATCTAAGCTAATTGACATGTCATTTAGCTTTAATATCTAAGATTGTTTTTAATTGCAAATTCATCATCTTAGATAAGCATATAGGGTTTCCCTTGCTCTATGTTGCATTTGAATATTCATATATTCACTTAGGGTGTTAATCTCTTTTTAGAGAATTAAGTCTTGTGTTGTGACCGGGATTAGGTTGCTTAATTCGCAAGCAATCGGACTAGGTTCGCTTATACCGGGATTAGGTAGGTGTGTGATTACTTCCGGGATTAGGTTGTAATTTCATCACATTTAGTGGATTCGAGGTTCGGGTGTGGCTCACTTAACAGCCCATGGTTTTTCCCGTGAGGGTTTCCACATAAATATCAAGTGTTGTTTTAATTTCCGCACAATATTACACATGCTATATTTTATTGACTATTAGGGGTATTTTCGTAATCTTGTCATTAAATGAAAATTGGGTAAAATTAGTTAAAATCTATTCACCCCCCCTCTAGATTAATAGTTTACACACCGTGAGAACTTTCAAAAAGGAAAGACAGAAAAGATGGAGTCCCGTTCGGAAACATGCATATTTGTACGGTATCCAAAAGAAACTAAAGGATATTATTTCTATAGTCCTTCAGATCTTAAAGTATTTGTTTCGACAAATGCTAAATTTCTGGAAAAGAACTATATGAATGATTTTGTACCTAGAAGTAGAATTGTCCTGAATGAGATGTCAAGAGATACAATTCCACGAGAGGTTACACAACCTAACCTAATTGTAAGTTCTAATCCAGCACAAAATCAACAACCTACCATTCCTCGTCGTAGTGGGAGGGTTAGTACACAACCCGAAAGATACATCGGTCTGGGAGAATCAGTGGAGAATCTCCCGGACGACGATGATCCCTACACGTATAAGGAAGCAATGGAGGATGTTGATAGTCGCCATTGGCAAAAGGCAATGCAATCTGAGATTTAATCCATGTTCGATAACAAAGTCTGGTCCCTTGTAGACTTGCCTAAAGGGATAAAACCCATTAGGTGCAAGTGGGTATACTAGAGGAAAAGAGGTATGGATCGAAAGGTGGAAACCTTTAAAGCTAGATTGGTAGCTAAAGGTTATACACAGAAAGAAGGTATCGATTACGAGGAAACCTTCTCTCTTGTGGCCATGCTTAAATCCATTAGGATACTCTTATCCATTGCAGCATCTTTAGATCTAGAGATTTGGCAAATGGACATCAAGACAGCTTTCCTTAATGGAAGTCTTGACAAAAGCATCTACATGATGCAACCAGAAGGATTCATTGAAAAAGGCCAAATGGAAAAGGTATGCAAGTTGCAAAAATCCATATATGGATTAAAGCAAGCATCCATATCCTGGAACATAAGGTTCGATCAAGCTGTGAAAGGTTTTGGATTTATTCATAATCCTGACGAACCTTGTGTATACAAAAGGATTAAGGGCGACAAGTTGGTTTTCCTAATTCTTTATGTTGATGATATACTACTCATTGGAAACGATGTAGGTGTATTGACATCAGTAAAAGAATGGTTAGCAAAACAATTTGATATGAAGGACTTATGAGAAGCAAGTTTTATTCTAGGTATCCAAGTAATAAGGGATAGAAAGAATAAAACGATTGCATTATCCCAAGCTTCATACATAGACAAGATCTTGTCTAGGTTTTCCATGCAGGATTCCAAGAAAGGTATGTTACCTTTCAGACATGGAATCAAACTTTCTATGGAACAAGTTCCTAAGAATGAGTATGAAGAGCAATTCATGAGTTGAGTTCCATATGCCTCGGCAGTTGGAAGTCTCATGTATGCAATGCTCTGCACTAGACCAGATATTTGTTTTGCTATTGGCATAGTTAGTAGGTTTCAGTCGAAACCTGGTCCTAATCACTGGACGGCAGTTAAGCATATTTTCAAGTATCTCAAGAGAACGAGAAATAATATGCTTGTATACAATGGAGGGGATTTAATTCCCGTTGGGTATACAGATTCTGATTTTCAATCAGATTTTAACTCTAGAAAATCCACATCAGGAGCTGTGTTTACTATTGGAGGAGGAGCAATCATATGGAGGAGTATCAAGCAATCTTGTATTACTGATTCCACCGTGGAAGCTGAGTATGTTGCTGCATGCGAGGCTGCCAAAGAGGCTGTTTGGCTTCGCCAATTCTTAATGGACTTGGAAGTGGTTCTTAGTGCGAATAAGCAGATTACTATCTACTATGACAACAGTGGACCAGTGGCTAATTCGAAAGAACCAAGAAGTCACAAGAGAGGAAAACACATTGAAAGAAAATATCATCTTTTAAGGGAGATTGTTCAAAGGGGTGACGTGACGATTACCAAAATCGCGTCAGCAGAAAATCTAGCAGATCCCTTCACAAAGGCTCTACCTCAGAAGAGTTTCGATGGGCATCTAGAGAACATGGGCATGATAGATATGACACATTTGCTATAGCACAAGTGGGAGATTGTTAGGATTATGCTCAATAGCAAGAGTATAATATTATAATTGACAATCGTTTCATATTAATAAAGTGATCTCTGGTTTAACAAATCTTATAGCATTTATAGTTTAATATTATAATTGTCAAAGTAAATAATCATAAGGTCTAAAGACTATGAGAAAAGAAGAATTGTTCGTACATCTGGATATGTATGAGGAAGATACAATTCTTTAGTTAGTCTTGAATAATGTTCACAACTTAAGTTAAATGTTGGGCACCTTTATCTTGTTAAAGTTGTAGAATTCTTTTGCTAGCATTTGAGTGGGATCAAATGAGTTATGATGAGTCTGAAATCATCGGAGGGTCTTTGAGTAAAATAATCTAGTGCACTGGGTGCATTAAACTGGATCACAATGAAAAGCTTTATCTAGAACCATCAATAGATAATAGTCTTTTCATTATCAGAACAATCGGAGAGTCTATCTTAATCCTAAGATAAATGATGGACTTATGGTTGCAAGTGGTATCATTTGAGTTATCAATGAGTACGATTATATAGCATAGTCTATCATCGATAGTTTGGTGATATTCATTTGTTAATCGATAGAGGACTTCATTTATAGATATGGACATCGTGGCTCCATTTATTAAATGAGAGTAGAATATCATCATATGGATGTTTTGAGGTATTGGGTATTGGATATTGAATCTTAATGTTAAGTTTTCGATCGAGTCTGTTGAAACATGGCTTCTGGATAAGTCAAAATATTTAAGTTCAAAATGTGGTCATATGAGTAAAAACGGTAACTTGGAGAGCCATAGGCGGTCTATGAGCTCTTGGCGATTACTGATATTCTTCACGAGGATACACCATCTCCAATAAGATTGTCTAGGGTTCGAATGAGAAATAATTACTTATTCTATTTTTATTTAAGAGTTCAATTTTACCTCTTTAATGGAATGAGTTAAAATTAATAGATCGGACCTAAGTGAATCATTTGTTGATTGTGATTAGGTTATGTCTATTGAAGCTTAAATTTAGATAGCCCGCCAAGATCCCCAATCCATACGAAATTGCATGGATCACTTGATATATTCTAACGGACCAATTTATGGGTCCATCTAGAATTGCATTTAATATATTAAGAATATAATTTGCACATTATTTATTTAATTGGCTGATCAATTATATTAATATATTAATGAAAGGCATGTGGGCTTGTTTCTTTTAGTAAGAATGGGTCTGGTTCATATGTGGGCTTTTTATTTAAAGTCTAATGGATTAAATAAAATAAGAAAATAATATTAGGCCTATGTTTAATGGTGTGGGCGGCAAGACTAGAAAATAGTCTAAAGATATTATTTTATTTTATTGTTTGATTAAATGGAGATTAATTAATTTATTAGTTAATCATTTAATTGAGAATCAAAATCTTTTTCTGATCAGGAAATATGTTTCCTAGAATAATACTATTGGTAGTAGTATACTAAAGTAAAAGACTTATTTGGTAAGAAGATAAATAATAAGTTTTATTTATTTAATCAAATTAGGAAGTCTTTTATTAAGTCAATAAAGAATTAAACACTTATGAGTTGTATTAGGGTTAGGATTCTAAAGTTGATAGGATTTAGGGTAAAGCACAAATCCTCTTTAGTAGAGAATTCGGCCAACCCTAGTCCAACATCATAAGTTGAATTCAGCCAACCCTAATAGAAAGAGAAGAAGAATTCGGCCACCCTATATATAATACATATTATAGGATTTGGCCACCTCAAATCCCTTTAATTGATTCACTTGATCAACTTCTTCTTCTTCTAGCTTGAATCATACTCATAGACAAGGGTTTAATTTTGGCCAAGACACAAGAGAGAAAAGATTGTTTTATTTCGATAGTATACTATTAGCTTATACATCAATAGGCTTTTGGTGTACAATTTCGAATAAGGTTCATGCGAGTTTCGATCACTAGATTGAGAACTCAAAAGTGACTGGAAGAATCTTTGTTATCTTTTGGACGCTGAGAGACTAACAAATCAGAAAAAAAGGAGATTTTGTTTTCCATCTTCAGGTACGCAATTCAAAGAAAGGGAGACCACGCTACTAGGTGATTCACGTTCGTGATAGGATTTGAAGATCTTGCGGATTACCATCGACACAAGTCAATCGGATCACGCGACAAAATGTATTATACTTTTATTAGTATATATATATGTTTAATTAATTTAAAGGGTTAAGGTTCATCAAAGGAAAAATTTTAAAATATACTAAACTCGATTTTAGTCTCGCTTCCGCTGCGTGCACGTATTTTTCCCTACATCGAGGCCAATCCTGAGAAGATCAAGGCCATCATGGATCTGAAATCTCCTAGTACACTCCAACAAGCACAAGGGTTGACTAGCAGGATAGCAGCGTTGAATCGGTTCATATCCCGATCTACAGATAAGTGCTTACCTTTCTTTAAAATCATCAAACAGGGTAAGAAGATGAAGTGGGATCAAGAAGGTGAGCAGGCGTTTCAAGCACAGAAGGAGTACCTAGCCAGTCCGCCTCTACTGGTAAAACCCCTCCCAGGAGAGGAACTACAACTTTACTTGGCCGTGTCAGAAACCGCGACAAGCAGAGCCCTAGTGAAGGAATGTAGTGATGGAGCCCAAAGACCAATTTATTACGTAAGTCGTGCTTTGACGAAGTCTGAGAAGAATTATAACATCTTGGAGAAGCTCACCTATGCACTAGTAGTAACCACAGCTAGATAGCTTTGGCCTTATTTTCAAGCTCACGCAGTTGCAGTGGTGATAGACCAAACCCTGAGACAATTCCTTATGAGGCCAGACGTTTTAGGTAGGCTGGTCTTATGGGCTTTAGAGCTTACTAAATATGACATAAAATACAAGGCAAGGACGACAATCAAGGCTTAGGCCCTAGCCGACTTTATAGTAGAATTCAGCATGATCCCCCATTCAGATACCTCTGTAACCCCGAGCTCAGATCCGAAACCCTCGGGATGGCCCGTTGATTACAGGACTTGGATCTTGTATACAGATGGGGCCTTAAATGAAGTCGGCTACTGGGCCGGGATCGTCCTTATTGATCCTGAACGAATTAAGTGTAGTCACTATTTCAGGTTTGAGTTTAAAGTTACCAATAACGAAGCAGAGTATGAAGCTCTGTTAGCAGGAATGAAGGTTGCTACAGAGTTGGGGGCTGATTACCTTCTAGTTAGAAGTGACTCCCAACTGGTAATTAACCAGGTATCCGGGGTGTATCAAGCAAGAGGTGATAACATGATCGCATATCTCAAAAAAGTCCAAGAAGCTGCTATGAAGTTTAAGGGTATAAAGATGGAACAGATCCCCTAGGAGAAGAATCACTGAGCAGATGTCCTGGCTAAGATAGCTGCGACTGGAGGACGAACATTACCTAAAGGAATACTGCTTCGGTTAAAACCCCTACCTAGCACGGCCACGGGGCTAGAAGTGAACCCAATCAATCGGCTGCCTTGCTGGATGGATCCCATTACTGACTACCTCCAAAATGACACCCTCCTAGAGGACCGGGGTCAAGCACGCAAGCTCAAGAGAATTGCCACTCGGTACTACCTAGTAGAAAGGCACCTCTATCGCAAAGGAAGATCACTCCCATTGCTGAGATGTTTACACCTGGATGATGCTCAATGGGCGTTAGACGAGGTACATGTAGGGGACTGTGGCAACCATGTTTCAGGAGAGACTTTGGCATACCAGGTTCTCCAGATGGGGTATTACTGGCCTACTATTCATCAGGACGCTAAAACATTTGCACAATCTTGCGAACTTTGCCAGAAGACTGCAAACCTTTACCATCTACCACTAGAAAGGCTTGCCTCAATCATCACACCTTATCCATTTGCCATCTGGGGACTGGACCTGATCGGGCCACTTCTTACTACGCTTGGTCAAGCCAAGCACGCTGTAGTAGCCATAGATTACTTTACCTAGTGGGTGGAGGCAAAGTCTCTGGTCCAGATAACTGAAGCCAATACCACCAGCTTCGTCAAGGAAAACATCGTCTGCAGATTCGGTACCCCGATGGCCATAATCACTGATCGCGCTAAAAATATTCACATTTAGCGCCCCTTTTACCTTGTTTTTGTAACCATTTTCCAAGCATTTTATGTGTTTAATATTGTAAATAAGTCTTTTAAGGTAAATTAGGCATTTCAAGGGCATTTTTGTCCAAAGTGACAAAAAGAGGGTAAATTAGGTAGAAAATAGAAGAAGAGCAAGACCCGGCGGGTTCATACATTCTGCTCAGCGGGACATGTCCCGCCGCACAAAGCCGCCATGTATGCAACCTTACTCCGGGGAGTTCATGCATTCTGTCCAGTGGGAATGAAGCAGCCGCACGAAGCCACCGTCAGCCCTGGCGAGTTCAGGCAGGAGTCACGGAGAGACAAGTCCCGCGGAACAAGTCTGCGAAGAAAGAAGATGCAAGCTGGCGGGTTTATGCCGCGGGCACAAAGCCGCCGCTCATACCCTTCGATGACTCTGATGAGCTGCAAGTTGATCGAAGCTCGCCCCAAAGCCAATCAAAACTGCCCCTTCTCTCCACCTATTGTCCTTAGAAGGCCTTCTCTCTCATCCATGCACACTTGCATGTCATTAACTACTCAATGAATGCTCTCAACCAAGATACGTAGAGATTCTAGAGAGATAATTAGAATAGATAGAGAGATATAGATATTAATTAGATATTTTTCCCTTAGCAACAAGAGATGATAGTTAGTTTCTTGGCTACTTTCTAGGTAACCAAACAACATATTTTGGTTACTTAGTGTAATCACTTCAAGTTGCCATAGAAGGATTTGTTGCTTGGATTGCAAGGAGGATCATTTCCACTTCACAAGTTTATCAATTGGTGATGTTTCCTTTGTTTGTCTATCTTTGTAATCTTGATTCTATGTGTAACTAATTCCTCTTGTTAGGGGATTAGATGTAATTCTTGTATTTCCTTGCCATATAATCAATCATGTTGATTTCATCTTCTCAAGTTATGCATATATCCTTTAATGCTTGTATGAGTGGTGGTTGCAACCACCAATCTTCTTTATGGTGCAATAATTTGATGAACTTGTATGCATAAGACCATTTATTGCATATTCCTATTATAGCATCTATGTTGTAGAGATTATTAACTTGTAATTCTCTACTATCACTTGAGTAATTCTACTTGAATCACTTTTCTGATCTTAGATTGTGACTTAAGTTAAGGATTAGTGCTTAATAATCACTACAAGAAAATTAGTCTACGACAACATTCAATTAACAACATACATGATGTATATGTTGCGAAAAGTCACCTACCGCAACACACAAAAAATGTGTGTTGTGGAAGTGACTTACGGCAACACGCAAACGTATGTTGTCAATAATAAGACACATATGACAACACACAATCGACGTATGTTGTGAAAAGCCACTTATTTCAACATACATTGCACGTTGTTAAAAAAACATAATATATAACAACGCACAAACTTCGCCTGTTGTTAAAAAGTAAATATTTAGCAACACGCAACTTCGTGTGTTGTTAAATTACTGGGATTCAGCAACACACATCTTTGCGAGTTGTTAAAAAGCTAGTATTTAGCAACACACATCTTCGCGTGCTGTTAAAAAGTTAGCATTTAGCAACGCACGGCTTCGAAAGTTGTTAAAACTTTAGGATTTAACAACACACATCTTCGTATGTTGTTAAAAATCATGTATTCCACAACATGCTATTATTGTATGTTGTCACAGAGATGTCTTTAGCAACATACATTTTTGTATGTTGACGTAGAGATATCATTAACATCATACGTTTTGTATGTTGTTGTAGATAAATCTTTAGCAACATGTATTTTTTTGTATGTTGTCGTAGAGTGACAATTAACATAGAGATGTCTTTAGCAACATACATTTTTGTATGTTGGCGTAGAGATATCATTAACATCATACGTTTTGTATGTTGTTGTAGATAAATCTTTAACAACATGTATTTTTTTGTATGTTGTCGTAGAGTGACAATTAACATAGAGATGTCTTTAGCAACATACATTTTTGTATGTTGGCGTAGAGATATCATTAACATCATACGTTTTGTATGTTGTTGTAGATAAATCTTTAGCAACATGTATTTTTTTGTATATTGTCGTAGAGTGACAATTAACAACATACATTTTTTGTATGTTGTGGTAGAGATAACATTAGCAGCATACAATTGTATGCTGTCAAAAGTCTTTTTTTTTTTTTTTTTTTTAACTAAGTCTACTATTTTTTTAATAACATTTTATTCACATTAACAAAGGTCTATTAAATTATTAAATTTATTTAAACGTTAATTTAAAAAAAAATTGTGTTGTTATCACTTATAAAATTATTTTCTACGATAATTTAATCTGACCACTTTAATTTAAAAATTAGAAATTCATTTATAAATAGAAAACTATGTGTATATTAACAATATATAGAAAGATATATAACAATAACTAAATTATTATATTCTAATTTATTATTTTGATTTTTTAGATCTTTAAATCTATTTAATCTCATATATTCTTATTCATTGCAGAATATAAATAAACATTTAGGGAGTCATGAAATTATAAGTTGAACATTCTATTTTGATGTTGTTGTATGTGTCTTGTTAGTGCCAACAAATGTTTGTGCATTGATGTAAGTTACTTTCATAATACACATTTTTTACGCATTGAGGTAGGTGACTTTTAACAACATGCATTTTTATTAAGTTGTCAAAAGTCTTATTTTATTTATTTTAATTATTATTATTAACATTCTTTTCTTATTGACAAATGTTTTCTAAATTATTAAATTTATTTAAATATTAATTTTTAAAAATAATGGTGTTGCTATCTCTCGTAAAATTATTTTTTTACATAAATTTAAGCTGGCCACTTTTTAAAATTAGAACAATATTTATCCAAAAATATTACCAGAAAAATAATGCTAGAATGCAAAAAAAATAATTAAAAAAAAAATTGTACAAATGATGAGGTATGTGAGATGCCAAGATTATGAAAATCATGAAATTATAGTGTGAGTGATATGATCTTTCTATTTTTTGAAGTATTACAAAAATTCGGAGTTTTGTTTTAAGAAGTGGAAGAACTCGAACTCGCAACCTCGTGATACAGGTGTGAGAGGCATATCATTGAACCATCTTCATCTCATCGAGTGTATGATATGATCTCGACAACTCATATGTCATATATTTTGGACATGATTTTGAACAAATATTTTTGACAGTCTAGCATCACTCATTACCAAAATGAGTTTAAATTATCAAGTAATAAAAATATTAAGTTGTTAAATAAAATATTAATTAAAAAAATTAATAAATAATTAATAACATATATAAGTTATATATAAATAAGTTTATAATAATATCAAAGTCAAGCTTGCAACAAAATGGTAAGGCATTCACTCTCATTTATCAAGACCATGGTTCAATTCTTCTCCCATGCAAAATTAAATGTGCCATTATCAATTGGGCCGTAGGTCCAATAGTAGTTGGTGGGTGCATGAGGCGAGCCCAGTAGTTGATGGGGTGTATGAGGCGAGCCAATTTTTTTTTATCTTTTTTCATGGGCTACGACAACGCACAATGCGTGTTGCTGTAACTGTCTAAGGCAACACATAGTGCGTGTTGCTGTAAATGTTTAAGACAACATCTACGAACAAAGCCAACGCATGTTGTTTTTTATTTACCACAACTCACTCAGTGAGTTGTCTTAAATGTTTAAGACAACGTCTAACTTGTGTTGTCTTTTATCTACCGCAACACACATAGTATGTTGTCGTTGTGCTAAGGCAACTCACGCTGCACATTGCGAAATGCTTTTGGACTTTTGGCAACAGGCGCATCAGCAACATACAGTCGCGCGTTGCGAAAAGTTTTAACAACATATTTTGCATGTTGTCGTAGACCAAATTTCTTGTAGTGAATTAATTTGTGAAACAAATAATAGCACGGTGTGTATAAAGCTATCTAGAGGGGGGGTGAATAGATTTTACGCTTTTTACCCAATTTTTCGTGTTAGTCAAAATTACGAAAATGCCCTTAAGATAATATAACCAAGCAATTGTAATATGGTGCGGAAATTAAAACAACACTTGGTTTTTACGTGGAAACCCTCACGGGAAAAACCACGGGCTATGTAAGTAAGCCACACTCGAACCTCGAATCCACTAAATGTGCAAACGATTACAACCTAATCCCGGAAGTAATCACACACCTACCTAATCCCGGTATGAGTGAACCTAGTCCAATTTGCTTGCGTTCTAAGCAACCTAATCCCGGATGCTACACACAAGACTTACTTTCTCTATGAAGAGAATACAACCCTAAGTGAATATATGTAAATATCCAAAATGCAACATAGAGCAAGGGAAACCCTATATGCTTATCTAAGATGATTAATATGCAATTAAGAACAATCCTAGATATCAAAACTAAATGACATGTCAATTAGTTTAGCTAATCAATATTAAGCACAAAACCTAATATGCAAGCACAATATAAAATCTCAAACATACATCATACTCATCTCAATATTGTATCTAAAGCATACAAAATAACAAACAAGTAATTAATTGAGATTGCTAGATAAGAGAAACACAAAACATGTAAGATATTAGTGAAAAGCTTACCAAGCAAAGTATGATGAAGATTCCATGCTAGATGACATCTAGATGATCTAAGATGATGCTAGATGATGATTGATGATCATGAAAAGTGTTTAAGAATCAAGAATGGAGTTCTTGGAATTTTTCTTCTCTTTGAAAAATATCCTAAGTATGAATTCTGAATATGAACTCTCTTAATTGACCTAAAGTCAAAGTGGCATATATATAGGGGGCCAAAACAAAGTGTGGTCGTTTAAGTAAGTTTCAAAGAAACGCGCCAATCGGCGGTTTCAATCGGCGGCCAGGCCGCCCTTAATGACCGCCGAATTGAGCTCGTGAAGAACAGAGCATAAACGGCGGTTAATTCGGCGGTTTCGTGACCGCCGATTCCAACCGCCGAAACAGAACAGAGAGATCAAAATCAACCAGGTATGAACGGCGGTTTCATGCCCGCCGTTTCAACCGCCGAATTAGACTGAGAGATAAATCAATCAGGTCTTGAAACGGCGGTTTCGAACGGCGGTCGTGACCGCCGATCTTAACCGCAGAAATGCTCCAGACCAATCTGGACTGAAACGGCGGTTTAATTCGGCGGCCAGGCCACCGATCATAACCGTCGATCACCTAGATAGGTGAAAACCAAGGAGAAGCCAAGGGCATTCTCCATAGGCGGTCCTCGCGCTAAACCAAGCACATTCTCGTGCATGCGCGGACGTTTCCGAAAGTTATCGGGAAACGAATTATACAACAACATGACACAATTACACACCATAAAATATAATAAATAAGTGCAAGTGTGAAATGTGACAAATGAAGAGAATGCACACATATGCAATGAATGTTAAGTGTGTGTGTGCAACTAATCTCTTCAAAGAAAAGTAAGCACATAGAAATTTACCTTCGGTGCTTATCAACACGAGGTCTTCAAAAGGGCTTCGAACAACAAGACCGATACTTAGGCTACCCTTACAAAGAACCCCCACATATGGTTTGATAACGAAATAAGCCAATTAAAAACAACGGGAATCCTTACAATTTGAATAGATGCATGTTAGGAAATGGTGATTGAACTTAATGAATTATTGATTAGATATTAGGGTTATACTTGAATGAATCTATTCCATTAACAACTTTTAATCTAGAATTTGAATCCATTAGTTGTAATTGTTACTTAGTCAATTCCAATCTTAGCATAGTTAATGTGTTGATCATTAGTTAGTTTAATCAAACTTGTTTTAGCATAATTAGTGAATTGTAGAGTTTAGCTATTTTAGGCGTACATACATTGATAACCTCGTGGGAACGATACCCTTACTTGCTCACTACACTAGTTCAACGACTTGTGCACTTGCAATAGGGTCACCAAACTCGCACGTCCCTATAGTATAACCGAGGTAGAATAGGTTAATTTGTAGTGACATTTGTAGAACCGGTTCGGACGCGTCAATCACCTATTTTGGTAAGCAGTTTGACAATGCCAACTTAAGGTTTTTCTGTGAAGAACGGGGTATCGATCTTCGTTTGGCCTCAGTGGCTCATCCTCAGTCTAATGGACTACTAGAAGCTACCAATAAGACTATAAAGAAGCTCCACAATAAGAAACTCTGACAGAAGAAAGGGGGATGGGTTGATGAGCTTCCAAATGTTCTTTGGGCATATCGGACTACCAAGAGGACTGCTACAGGAGAAATAGAATCGATTATGTAGCTCGGAGAAACCCCTTACTCGCTTGCTTTTGGAACAGAGGTAGTCTCACCTATTGAGCATAGGCTAACATCTTTCAAGGTCCAGCACTTTGAGTTAGAAGATAATGAAATGAAGTTAAGAACCAATCTGGACCTCCTTGAAGAGAAACAAGATAGAGATGTAGAGCGGGTAGCAGCCTACCAAAGCAAGATAGCCCGATGCTTCAATAAAAAGGTGAAGACTCGTAGTTTTAAAAAAAGGGATTTAGTCTTTAGGAAGGTAACCCAGAATACCCGGAAGAGGTTTGACGGGGTACTGGCCCCAAACTGGGAAGGTCCTTACTTGGTAAAGATAGTGGTTTGTAGGGGGGCATATAAGTTAGAAGACATGGATGGCTACCCGGTAGATCACACTAGGAATGCTGATCACCTTAAATGGTTTTACCCTTAGAGTTTGAAGAAGAATGTTACCTCGGTTGGTATACTTCTGATATATACCCTGATTTTGCTTTGTATTTGCTTTTGAGAAATTCAATAAAGTCAGTTTTTTCTCCTATGTGATTCTCGTGAAGTTCGCCTAGCAAATTTCGCCATTTTTGATCGCCTCAAGACCAGGAAAGGGCATATGGCATTCCTGCTGTCTTGGTCGGGGTATACCCTCCACCAAGAAGGATCTGGTACATAAATGTATAAAAGGCGTAGTCGCCTGCCAGACTCTACATTCGCAAGACCTGGAGGACCTATATGGACTTCCTAAAGCCTCGGACGGGGAATTCCCCTCTCTAGGAGAAACCTGGTGCTAAAGTGGCCTTAGTTGCCAACCAGGACAGATCGCCAATGGATCAAGATACCTTGCCAGGGTACTTGATACCTCGCCTCATTATATCACCATATCTTCATCAAGAACCTGGTGCTAAAGTGGCCTTAGTTGCCTACCAGGACAGATCGCCAATGGATCAAGATACCTTGTCAGGGTACTTGATACCTCACTTCATTATATCGCCATATCTTTATAAAGAACCTGGTGCTAGAGTGGCCTTAGTTGCCTACCAGGACAGATCACTAAAGTATCAAGATACCTAATCGGGATACTCGATATCACACTTCTCCATATCAACACAAAGAACCTAGTGCTAAAGTGGCCTTAGTTGCCTACCAAGACAAATATATGAAGTATCAAGATACCTAATCGGGATACTTGATACGACACTTCTCCATATTGAAACAAATATTGCACAGTGTGTATAAAACTATCTAGAGGGGGGGGGGGGGTGAATAGATTTTAAACGTATTAACCAAGTTTTCGTGTGAAGTCAATATTACGAAATTACCCCTAACTAGATAAAACAATAAATCAAGTATAAAATGCGGAAATTAAATAACACTTGATTTTTTTACGTGGAAACCCTCACGGGAAAAACCATGGGCTAATAAGTGAGCCACACCCGAACCTCGAATCCACTAAGTGATGAAAATTACAACCTAATCCTGGAAGTAATCACACACCTACCTAATCCCGGTATGAGTGAACCTAGTTCGAATGCTTGCAATCTAAGCAACCTAATCCCGGATGCTACACACAAGACTTATGTTCTCAATGAAGAGATTACACCCTAAGTGAATATATGAATATCCAAATGCAACATAGAGCAAGGGAAACCCTATATGCTTATCTAAGATGATGAATTTGCAATTAGAACAATCCTAGATATTATAAGCTAAATGACATGTCAAATAGCATAGATAAACATAGATTATAAAAACCTAGATATCTATCACAATACAACACTGAATCAAAATATCACAAATAATCTCTATCTTGTATTTAGGATATTATCTAAAAACATACAAGTAATCTAAGAGATGTCTTAATATGAAAAACACTAAAATTAGATGAGATTAGTGAAGAATATACCAAGGAAGATGTGATGATCCAACAACATACATGGATGCATTCTATGAAGGCATAGTTGATGCAATATGAAATTTGATGCAAAAAGGATTTGATTTGAGTGGTCAAAGGTGAGTTCTTGATTTGATTTCTCTCAAAATTCTCTCTTTTAAGTTTAGGGTTCTTGGGAGTAAAAAGAACTAATTCAGAGAATGAGAAAGTAAGATATTTATAGACATCAAAAACAGAGCATGTGAAAAGACAAGTTTACCCCTAAAACGCACCGATCGGCTGTTTGAATCGGCGGTCAGGCCACCGATAATAACCACCGAATTGAACCCGAGAAGAACAGGGGAACAACGGCGGTTTCATTCGGCGGTTTCGTAATCGCCGATCCAACCACCGAATCAAACCCGAGAGATTAAATCGATCAGGTATGAACGGTGGTTTCTAACGGCGGTCATGGCTGCCGATCGTAACTGCAGAATTGCTCCAGACACTTCTGGATGCAAACGGCGGTTTCATTCGACGGCCAAGCCGCCAATCATAACCGCCGATCACCAACAGAGGTGAAAACCAAGGAGAAGCCAAGGGCATTCTCCGTAGGCGGTCTTCGCGTAAAACCAATCACATTCTAGTGCATGCACGGACGTTTACAAGACACAAATAAACACAACAAGATACAACATCAAAGTGCAAGTGTGAAATGTGATATGTGAAGAGTATGCACACAAATGCAAGAATGCTAAGTGTGTGTGTGTAATCTAAATCTCTTCAAAGAAAGAACTAAACACTAGAGATTATACCTTTGACATGCTAGTCCCTTGAGGTCTTGAAAGGGCCATTGAACATGATTCTCAAACTCCTAAACTACCTTTACATAATAAACCCCAACATGTGGTTTGTCCATGAAATATGCCAATTAGAGAATGGGAATCCTTACACATATCAACATACAAAATCCTGGTACTAAAAGGATTTTAAGCGCCTACTAGGACAAGGCACCGAGGAGTCAGGCCACGATTTCAAGATGCCAGATACTTCATCCCTATAGGCGATCACGATAGATCCATCATCAGGATCCCCAATGAAGGATTCATCAAGCTTCCGGAGTGTTAGTGTTCAAATCTAGGTATCTAGGCAACCTTGGCATCACACCTTAATCAGATTATCCAAGTCAAGATGGTTCCATACTTATACAAATTTACTTAGCCAAAAACACAGCCAACTTGTTCTAAGGGGATGTAAGGATTCCCATATCTTGATTGGCTTATTTCGTGGACAAACCACATATTGGGGATTCTTTGTAAGGGTAGCTTAGGTATTGGTGTTCAAGTTAAATGCCCTTTGAATACCTCATCATTGATAAGCACCAAAGGTAAATCTCTATGTGCTTGATTTGCTTTGAAGAGATTTAGTGCACACACACACATTCCATGCATTTCCATACTTTGTGTATTTTGTGTGTTTTTAATGTGTGTACATTCATGTTTATATAATATCTCTTCTTGCATATTTTGTTGATTGCATCTAGTAGTTCAAATGCCATGACATGATTAGAACTAGGTTGCATTGTGTATGTTTGGACGCTGTTCACCCGCCCTACAGGCGCTCTTCGAACAGTAGTCCAGAAAGGGGAAAGAGCAAATTTGCTCTTAACCACTCTACACCCGCTCTACATAGTGCGGGTGAACAGCAGTGCCACTGGTGATATTTTTCACACCTGATGGTCCGCCCCAAAACCGCTCTACAAACAGCGGGTGAAGGGTGGCTCTCTAGACCTAAGAGCAACCGCCCCCTAGGTCGCCTGGAATCCACCCTACGTAGGGTGGTCACGAAGAACTTGTTCTTCATTTCCCAGGTAAACCGCTGTTCATCCGCCCTATGTAAAGCGGGTGAACAACAGCCAAGGCATATTTTTGAAAAAAATATACAAAACGGTGTCACTTCATTTTGGCACCTTATATATATGCCTCATTCATTTTAGGTTGAGTAGCTGAGTTCAAAATATCATATATTTTCCTTAGAATATTTTTCAAGTGAAAAATTCTCAAGAACTCACCTTTAAACACTCAAAGACATTCCCTTGTGCATCAAAGATCATCATGCATCATCCATACATGGTTTTGCATCATCACAACTTGTTTGGTAAGATTTTTACTAACTTCATTTTATTTTAGTATTTTTCCTATCAAGCCATCTCTTTAAATTACTAGTATGTTTTAGATCATATGCTAAATACAAGAATAGAGAATTGACTGTGATGAATTGACTGAGTGTTGTATTGTGATAGATATCTAGGTTTTTATAATCTATGTTTATCTAAGCTATTTGACATGTCATTTAGCTCTTGATATCTAGGATTGATTTAATTGTTATATCATCATCCTAGATAAGCATCTAAGGTTCCCTAGCCTTGTTTGTTATTTGAATATTCATACATATTCACATAGGTTGCATTATCTCTTCATTGAGAATTAAGACTTGTGGCTAAGAGTGCTTAGGCCACAAGCAAATTGGACTAGAGCCACTTTTAAAGGCCCGCGTGGTAGAAGTGGGGGGTTATTGACCGGAGTGTTAGACGAGGTCTACATAAGTTATAAACTCCATTTCAATTAGTGGATTTCGAGGTTCGAGTGTGGCACACTATATAGCCCGTGGTTTTTCCCAGTGGTTGGGTTTCCACGTATACATCAAGTGTTATTTAATTTCCGCACCATATTATATTCGTTTGTCTTTTTGACTAGTAGGGGCATTTTCGTAAAATTGACATGTATGCGAAAATTGGGTAAAATTAGTTAAAATCTATTCACCCCCCCTCTAGATTAATAAATAGAACACACCAAGCGTTTATTTGTTCTTTCAGGGGATTATCGTCCAAGAATCGCTTCCAAAAGATAAGACAAGTATGGATTCCTCTATTGCCAGCCAAGCAAGATTGAAGCTAAGTATTATAATAATCCGGGTAAGCCTTACTTGGATCACACTCAAGCATACAAGTATCGTCCTATATCGGGATATAAGCTCTACAAACAACCATATGATGAAAGTAAGACAGAGTGATTGCAAAAAAGGAGAGAGAGTTTCATTTAAATCAATCAGTGCCTAATCCCCATTTACGAGCTACAAAAATGTGTATAAAATGACAACAGACAAAATTACACATCTTGTTTTCCTCCTACTGCCTCTTCCAGCCCTGTTCTATCTACTCCTTCCACGCCTTGAGCGCCAATAGTAGCCGGGATCTCTTCAGCTCCAAGCGTGTCTGTCGTAGTAGGAGGGTCTACTGCCTCAGTATTTAGGATAGAATCCTGCCCTGGATCTTCTTGAATAGGGGGAGGATCCTAACTTTCTGCCTCAATAGTATCCCTTGAACCAGCGGTAGGCCGATGAGAGGATGAGACCGGGATATCAGCAGCTGGCGAAGGGCCCCCTTGATCTGGATCAGCATCTGAAAGTGTGGCAACCTTAGCCATAATGTGGTCCCGGTCCCAACCGATGGGGGTTAGCAAGTCCAAGGGGGGAGGAAAAGCCTTGTCAACCTCATATGAGGCGGTAAAGTATCCATCCATAAAGGAAGAATCTACCCGGGATTCAAGGATCTTCACGGTACCCTACAGAAATCGGTTTTCATCCAGGAGAACGGCCTTCTATGCCTTGACAGATTCTCTCTCAACCTTGCTGCGAGTTGAAATAATGGTCTCGGTGTCGTAAGCACGCGCCATTCTCTCCAACTCCACCACAATAGCCTGTCTTTTAGATTCAGACTCAGAGGCAGCTTGAACCAAGGAAATAACATTTTCCTCAGCCCGAGCTAGATCGCCTTTGGCTTCCTCCACTTTGGCCTGAAGCGCCAAGTTGGCTTCCTTCAGGGCCATGACTTGATGCCCCATAGCCAGTGCAAATTTAAAACCCTGCATAGGGAAAGAAAAAAGATCAGTACCTTAAAGGAAAGTATGTCTAAGCAAACAAGAAAAGTCCCCTTTGGTGGCCAGGATATCCATTGGCAAGGATGACATCTGGTGCAAACCTCCCCCGGGACAGGCCACGATGAATTTAACAACAATTTCTTCCTAGCTCAAGTCTTGCGACCCCAACCCAGAAGGAAGATCAGAAGACGCGTAAGTCTTGGCACCAGTGGCTCTCTCTCTCTCTCTCTCTGACCTGACTAGGTGCTTGGTAAATGCAACTACGGGAGGAGGAGAAGTAGCTACAATAGCAGTTTTGGTGGGAGCAACAGAAGGAGGGCACTTCGGGATTGAGGCTGGAGAAACCTTGGCCTTAGCAGCCTTAGCCAGCATTTTGCCCAAAGACGGGCGTGCTGAGATCTTAGTATAAGAAGAAAATGGAGAGTGGGGGGACAATCCCGCCAAAACAGGAGGAGAAGATGAGGCTAGAGGATAAGGCCCAGGTGCAGCCCCGGCACCGGGAGGAGAAGGAACATGAGAGCGGGATCCAAAGGAATATAGGAATACCGGTCCCGAGGAGGTAGGAGAAGATGTTAACAGAGGAGTGGCCGAAACTGCATAAGAGAAGAAGTGTTAAAAAAAAAAAGAAAAAAAAAAGAGAAATATATATATATATATATGTAAGTATACAATAACAATAAAATTGAAGCGCAGTCACCTACCCGGATCGGCAACAGATATCCTTAGATATCTCTCTAGTCGGGCTCATTCAAAGGGGCCGCAGGAGGGGTACTTCATGTTCATATAACCCCGATCTTGGATCTTCTTTAAGATCCCCCTGGATTCTGAAGAAAGAACCTTTGCACTCCATTTATCTTTGGGAGATAATTGGGTGGGGACCGGATACTCAGTCCCTCCGATATTTACCTCTTCTTTAAGATCCCCCTGGATTCTGAAGAAAGAACCTTTGCACTCCATTTATCTTTGGGAGATAATTGGGTGGGGACCGGATACTCAGTCCCTCCGATATTTACCAAGTGACCCCAATCTCCTTCATCCATGACCCATTCATCCTTCCAGGATTTGTTGTACTTCACATTCGCCCCGGGTACAATGAACTTCATTTTGTTACTGGGCCTCAAGTAAAACTGACCCTAGGGTACCAAGTTGGCCACCTGATAGATATAGCAAATCTCGTGAAGACCCGGTTCCATTTGCAAGTTATCCTTTTCACATTGCTCTTTCCAGAGCACCAAGAATCCCGTCAAATTCTTCCAGAACCTAGGAGAAATTTAGAGAGGGGCCTAATCCAAGGCTACCAGTAGCCTACGAAGTGAGGGCTGAAGAGGGAGTCGGACCTCGCACTCAAAGGCGGCCACAAGAATTAGCAGGCGGCCTGTAGAAGGGGTATAAATGTCATAACCCCGATGTAGAAGAGAAAGAGAGATGTAATCCAGGATCCTATAAACCCATCTCAATCGAATGAGGGTGTCAGCCGAACAAACAGAATCCGGGATAATCCAACCGTCATGAAAAAAAGACAGAGGACCAGTTTGAACCCCTCCTAAGTCGATAACCAAAAAGTTCCTTTCCCCCTCCTCATCCTCAATGTCCTCGTCGTCATCTTCGTCAGCTATTTCAACCAGGCCCTCGGGTCTGCTATTGAAACCCGACCCGGTTCCAAAATTCCCATCAGAACGACGGCACTTAAGCTGAGTGCTATCACTTACGGCGTCGCCCTTGTCCCGACCACGTTTCTTCCCTTTGGATGTCGGGTAACTCTGCCCTGACTCTACCCACTCCATATTTAACATTGTAAGGTCTTATTTATTTGATTGGTTTATTTCGTGGACAAACCATAATTGGGGTTCATTGTAAGGGTAGCTTAGGTTTTGGTGTTCAAGTTCAATTCTCTTTGAAGACCTCATCATTGATAAGCACCAAAGGTAATTTCTAAGTGCTTACTTGCAATTGAAGAGATAGTTGCACACACTCACAAATCATGAATACGTTTAATTCTTGTTTGTTGTGTGTCTAATTTGTGTGCATTAATGTTCATTAATCTCTCTTCTTGCATGTTCTTTTGATTGCATCTTGTTTGTCCAAATGTTATGTCATGCATAGGCTTAGGATTGCATTTTTGCAAAAGGCGCTGTCGAAAGCGCTCTACAGAAGCACTGTACGAACAGCGCCCATCTAAGACCTAATGGAAATGGGATAGGCGATGTACAGTCCTGATCGATTTAAATCGGTCGCTGTTCGGTCGCTGTACAAAGCGCTGTACGTACATCGATTCTCTATTTTCTCGAGAGAACAAAGTTGTGGCGCTGTTCAGGCGCTATACAAAAGCGCTGTTCTAACAGTACCAATGAAGATTGTTCTTCATTTTCCCAGATAGGCGCTGTATAAGTCGCTCTACGTATAGCGACCTGTAGAGCGCCCAAGGCAATTTTTGTGTCACTTATCAAAACGCACCACTTTGTTTTTGACACCCTATATATATGCCTCTATGACATTAGGTCACTCAAGAGAGTTCATATTCAGATTCCATACTTAGGATATTTTTCAAAAGCAAGAAAAATACCAACAACTCACCTTTCATTACTCAAACATCATTCCATGATCATCAATCATCATCTAGCATCATCCTTGATCATCTAGATATCATTTTACATGGATTTTACATCACACTTTGCTTGGTAAGTTTTTCACTTATATCTTACATATTTTGTGTCTTTCTTTACAAGCAATCTCATTTATCACTTGTATGTTATTCATATATATCTTTGATACAAGTTTAAGATTAGTGTTTTGAATGTTTGAGAGTTGTATTGTGATAGCTTTCTAGGTTTGCATAATCTATTATTAACTAAGCTTTTTGACATGTCATCTAGCTTTTAATATCTAGGATTGAATTTATTGTAAAATCATCATCCTAGATAAGCATATAGGGTTACCTAGCTCTTTATTGCATTTTGGATATTTCATATATTCACATAGGCTCTTTATCTCTTCATTGAGAAGTAAGACTTATGTAGCTTCCGGGATTAGGTTGCATAAATCACAGGCAATTGGACTAGGTTCACTTATACCGGGATTAGGTAGGTGTGTGATTATATACCGGGATTAGGTTGTAATCGTTTATACACATTTAGTGGATTCGAGGTTCGAGGGTGGCTCACTTATTAGCCCGTGGTTTTTCCCGTGAGGGTTTCCACGTAAATATCAAGTGTTATTTAATATTCTGCACATATTACACTTGTTATTTTATTTAGACTAGATAGGGGCTTTTTCGTAATCTTGACCATACACGAAAATTTGGTAAAATCGATTAAAATCTATTCACCCCCTTCTAGATTAATATTAGACACACCGAGTATTTGTTTCAATTGGTATCAGAGCGGGTTCCTAGAAATACTTAGGTGATCTTTTGCTCATTTTGGTGTGTTTTGCATTTTGTGTGATTTTTGATCATTCATACATTTGCATTCATTTCATTCATTTATAAACACTATGAGTGGAAACGGTGGAAATGGTGGTGGCAACGAGGGTGCTTCTAGCACAAGGCCTCCGCTTCTTACCAGGTTAAACTATGCATCTTAGAAAGGCAAGATGGAGTCGTACATATGTCAAATCCATGACCAGGCTTGGATGGCGGTTGAAGACGGCTACACATCACCTATGATGACTCCTACGGGTGGAGGAGAGGATGTGCTCAAGCCTAAGGCGCAATGGAATGCGCAAGAGTTTGAGGCATCAAAATGGAATAGGAAGGCGATGCATGCCATCCTTTGTGCAATGGACAAAAATCAATATAAATTGATTCAAAATACTAGGATTGCTAAAGAGGCATGGGACATCCTAGAGATTGCACATGAGGGAACGGAAGTGGCGAAGGACTCTAAGCTTCAAGTCCTCCAAACTCAATTCGAGATGCTTAAGATGGAGGAGAATGAGTGCTTCAACGATTTCGAGATCAAGTTGATGGACATAGTCAACCAAAGTCATCAACTTGGTGACACGTATTCGGATAGGAGGATCAAGCAAAAGATTGTGAGATCTCTCACTGATAGGTTTGAATCAAAGGTGACGGCTTTAGAGGAGAATAGCACATACAAGGATATGAAGCCGAGTGAGGTGATAGGAAGGCTTCTAGCTTATGAGTCTAGGAAGGGTCCTACCTCCACACCTCCTAAAAAGCAAAAGGGAATTGCTTTGAAAGCCTCCAAAGTTGTGAAGGAGGAGAATGATGACTCGGACGAAGAAATGGCTCTATTGATCTAAGAGGAATGAAGAAGGTTTGAAGAGGGAGCTTGATAAAGCTATAGAGTCACTATCTAGGATAGCTTCTAGCACCAAGAAGCTTGACCACATACTTGGTATTGGAAAGAGTCCATACGACAAGAGGGGTCTTGGGTATGAAGATGGTAAGAAGATCTCAACCTCTAACAAGACCATGTTTGTCAAAAGCTTAGGTAAACAAGTAGCTTCACCGGTGCAAATTCCTAGGAAGAAGATTGATCTAGGACAATTATAAGGTTCACATTTGTTGATTGGCTCATTTCGTGGACAAACCACATGTTGGGGTTCTTTGTAAGGGTAGCTTAGGTGTTGTTGTTATTGCTCAAGCCCTTTGAAGACCTCGTTTTGATAAGCACCGAAGGTAAATTTCTATGTGCTTACTTTTCTTTGAAGAGATTTAGATTGCACACACTCACTTAGCATTCTTGCATTTGTGTGCTTTCTCCTCACATGTCACATTTCACATTTGCACTTATATGTTATATTTTGTTGTGTGTATTTGTGTCTTGTAATTCGTTTCCCGATAGTATTCAGAAACATCCGCACATACACTAGAATGTGCTTGGTTTTACGCGAAGACCGCCTACGGAGAATGCCCTTGGCTTCTCCTTAGTTTTCACCTATGTTGGTGATCCGCGGTTATGATCGGTGGCTTGGCCGCCAAATGAAAACCGCCGTTTACTTCCAGAATTGTC
The DNA here is from genome assembly GCA_008009225.1 of Acer yangbiense. Taxonomy (NCBI): domain Eukaryota; kingdom Viridiplantae; phylum Streptophyta; class Magnoliopsida; order Sapindales; family Sapindaceae; genus Acer; species Acer yangbiense. The sequence goes on from CM017764.1 coordinate 27,199,862, forward strand.
TAGAGAAATTCTATGATTACGATCGTAATCGCCGTTCGAAACCACTGTTCAGACCTGATTGATTTTATCTCTTGGTTTGATTTGGCGGTTGAATCAACGGTTACAAAACCGCCGAATGAAACCGCCGTTCATACCTGATTGATTTAATCTCTTAGTTTGATTCGGCGGTTAGATCGGCGGTCATGAAATCGCCGAATGAAACTGCCGTTGTTCCCCTGTTCCTCTGGGGTTCAATTCGGCTGTTGTAAACGGTGGCCTGGCCGCCGACTGAAACAACCGATCGGTGAGTGTCAGGGGCAAACTTGTCTTTTCACATGCTCTATTTTTCATGCCTATAAATACATCACTCTCTCTTGTTCTGAATGTGACTCTTTAATCATCAAGAACCCTACTTTTAAAAGAGAGATTTTTAAGAGAGAAAGCAACCAAGTTTGCTCATTTAAACACTCAAACCAAAATTCATTTGCATCAAAGTTCATCTAGCATCCTCGAGCATATCTAGGATGCTTTCTTGCATGGGGCTTTTATCATCACACTTGCTTTGGTAAGTTTTGCACTATTATCATATATAATTAGTGTTTTATTTATTATGGCATCTCTTTTATTACTTGATTGTTCTTAGATTGAATTCTAATATTCAAGATAGAGATTGTTGTTTTGATTTCATTAAGTGTTGTTTTGTGATAGATATCTAGGTTTCTATAATCTATGATTATCTAAGCTAATTGACATGTCATTTAGTTTTTAATATCTAAGATTGTTCTAATTGCAAATTCATCATCTTAGATAAGTATATAGGGTTTCCCTTGCTCTATGTTGCATTTGAATATTCACATATTCACTTAGGGTGTTAATCTCTTTTTAGAGAATTAAGTTTTGTGCTGTGACCGGGATTAGGTTGCTTAATTCGTAAGCAATCGGACTAGGTTCACTTATACCGGGATTAAGTAGGTGTGTGATTACTTTCGGGATTAGGTTATAATTTCATCACATTTAGTGGATTCGAGGTTCGGGTGTGGCTCACTTAACAGCCCGTGGTTTTTCCCGTGAGGGTTTCCACGTAAATATCAAGTGTTGTTTTAATTGCTACACAATATTACACTTGCTATATTTTATTGACTATTAGTGGTATTTTCGTAATCTTGTCCTTAAACGAAAATTGGGTAAAATTCGTTAAAATCTATTCACCCCCCCTCTAGATTAATAGTTTACACACCGTGAGAACTTTCAATTTGTATCAGAGCGGGTTCCTAAATATAATTAGGTGATCCTTGCTCACTTGGTGTGTTTTGCATTTTGTTTGATTTTTTATCATTCATACATTTGCATTCATTTCATTCATTCGTAAACACTATGAGTGGAAACGGTGGAAATGGTGGTGGCAATGAGGGTGCTTCAAGCACAAGGCCTCCACTTCTTACCAGGTTGAACTATTCCCAATGGAAAGGGAAGATGGAATCCTACATATGTCAAATTCACGACCGTGCGTGGATGGCGGTGGAAGATGGATATAATCTACCCAAGATGACTCCCGATGTTGGAGGAGAATAAGTATTGAAGCCTAAGGCGCAATGGAGTCCGCAAGAGTTTGAGGCTTTAAAGTGGAATAGGAAGGCGATGCACGCCATCCTTTGTGCAATGGATGAAAATCAGTATGAGCTTATTCAGAACACTCAAATCGCGAAAGTGGCTTGGGATATCTTACAAGTTACACATGAAGGAACCGAGGTGGTGAAGGAATCCAAGCTTCAAGTCCTCCAAACTCAATTCGAGTTACTCAGGATGGGAGAGGATGAATGCTTCAATGATTTCGAAATCAAATTGATGGATATCGTTAATCAAAGTCATCAACTCGGAGACCCGTATTCGGATAGGAGAGTCAAGCAGAAAATCATGAGATCTCTCCCCGATAGGTTCGAATCAAAGGTGACGGCTATAGAAGAAAACAGTGGATATATGGACATGAAGCCGAGAGAGGTTATTGGAAGACTTCTTGCTTATGAGTCTAGGAAGGCTCCTAGCTCTACACCTCCTAAAAAGCAAAAAGGAATTGCTTTAAAAGCTTTCAAGGATGAAAAGGAGGCAAAGAAGATTGACTCGGATAAAGACCTTGCCTTGTTTGTAAAAAGGTTCAACAAGGTTATGAAGTTTAGGAGAAAGGGCTTTGGATCAAAAGGTCAAGATTCGAAGAAAAAGGGTCCTTTCAAGAAGTTTGAACCTAGGCAAGAAAGGACCGAAAGGAAAGGGGTCCGATGCTTCGAGTGTGGTGGCATAGGTCATTTTGCCCTCGAATGTGCTAATCACAATGACAAGAAGAAAGGTAAAGTGATGGCCGCCACATGGAGTGGTAGTTGTGATGACTCCAACGAGGGAGATGAGTCTTCAAGCGATGAAGAGCTCATGGCTAACCTCCTAGCTTTTGCCTCCTCCCATAAAAGCAAACGTGCTAGTGAAAGAGAGGAAATGAGTCAAGAGGAAAATGACTCAAGTGAAGAAGAAAGTGATTCCTCTTCTAACTCCATAAATGGATTTGTGGAGAAAAAGGTGTTTGCTGTAAGGATTCCCATATCTTGATTGGCTTATTTCGTGGACAAACCACATGTTGGGGTTGATTATGTAAGGGTAGTTTAGGTGATTGATCTTCAAGCTCGAAGGCCTTTCCAAGACCTCAAGGGACAAGCACGCCAAAGCTATAATTTCTAGTGCTTGGTTTTCTTTAAAGAGATTTCGTTAGCACACACACACTTAGCATACTTGATCATATGTGCATACTCTTCACATGTCACTTTACACATTAGCACTTTGATTGTTATATCTTGTTGTGTGTATATGTGCTTAGTAATTCGTTTCCCGATAGTGTTTGGAAACGTCCACGCATGCACTAGGATGTGCTTGGTTTTACGTGAAGACCGCCCATGGAGAATGCCCTTGGCTTCTCTTTGGTTTTCACCTCTGTTGGTGATCGGCGGTTATGATCGGCGGCCTGGCCGCCGAATGAAACCGCCGTTTGCATGCAGAAGTGTTTGGAGCAATTCTGCTGTCACGACTGCCGTTCGAAACCGCCGTTCATACCTGATCGATTTCATATCTCGGGTTTGATTCGGCGGTTGGATCGACGGTCACGAAACCGCCGAATGAATTGAAACTGCCGATCGGTGCGTTTCAAGGGCAAACTTGTCTTTTCACATGCCCAATTCTTGATGTCTATAAATATCTTACTTTCTCATTCTTTGATTAAGTTCTTTAAGTCTTTAGAACCCTAAACTTCAAAGAGAGATTTTTGAGAAAAAATCAAATCAAGAACTCACCTTTAAACACTCAAATCAAATCCTTTGTGCATCAAAGTTCATCTTGCATTCATCCATGAATGGGTTTGCATCATCACAACATGCTTGGTAAGATTTTGATTAATTTCATCTTATTTTAGTAATTTACTATCAAGCATATTCTCTTTTAATTTACTTGTATGTTTTTAATCATATGTTAAATACAAGAAAAGAGAATTAATTGTGATGAATTGATTGAGTGTTGTTTTGTGATAGCTAATTAGGTTTTTGATTAATCTTGATTAGCTAAGCTATTTGACATGTCATTTAGCAATTGATATCTAGGGTTGATTTAATTGATTATATCATCATCCTAGATAAGCATCTAAGGTTTCCTAGCCTTATTTGTTATTTGAATATTTATACATATTCACATAGGTTGCATAATCTTTTCATAGAGAATTAAGTCTTGAGGCTAAGATTGCTTAGGCCTCAAGCAATTGAAGCAATCTTAACCTCGAGCCACTTTTAAAGGCCCGAGTGGTAGAAGTGGGGGGTTATTGACCGGAGTGTTAGACGAGTTCTACATAGGTTGTAAACTCTATTTCGATTAGTGGATGAAAGTTCTCAAATACTCGAGGTGTGTTTATCAGTATAAAGCTAGGAGGGGGGGGGGGGGGGGGGGGGGGGGTGAATAGATTTTATCTAATTATTACCCAATTTTCGCATGCAAGTCAATTTTACGAAAAATACCCCTAGCAAGTCAATAATACATACAAGTGTAATAAGATGCGGAAATAGTAAATGACACTTGATGTTTACGTGGAAAACCCAACCACTGGGAAAAACCACGGGCTGTTAAGTGCGCCACACTCGGACCTCGAAATCCACTATATGAAAAGACGGTTACACCCTCAAGTGATTCTCAGACTCTCACCCTAGATAACCTCAGGCTATGGACACTACCAATCGCCACTCTTGGTTCAATCCCTAGTGACATCCCCTGATACACTACTCTTGGCGTGAGCACCCTCTAATCTACCACGCGGGCCTTTTATAGAGGCTCTAGTCCAATTTGCTTGCGTTCTAAGCAACCTAATCCCGGATGCTACACACAAGACTTACTTTCTCTTTGAAGAGAATACAACCCTATGTGAATATGTATGAATATTCAATTAATGCAATAAGAGCTAGGGTACTCTAAATGCTTATCTAGGATGATGATATATTCAATTTAAATCAACCCTAGATATCAATTGCTAAATGACATGTCAAATAGCATAGATGATCATAGATTATAAAAACCTAGATATCTATCAAAAACAACACTCAATTAATTCATCACAAATAATCTCTTTTCTTGTATTTAACATATGATCTAAAACATACAAGTAATTTAAAAGAGATGGCTTGGTATTTAAAATACTACAATAAGATGAAATTAATCAAAATCTTACCAAGCAAGTTGTGATGATGCAAACCCATACATGGATGCACTCTATATAGACATAGGAGATGCAATATGAAATTTGATGCAAAAGGGGTTTGATTTGAGTGGTTAAAGATGAGTTCTTGATTTGATTTTCTCTCAAAATCTATCTTTGAATATTAGGGTTCTTAAGAGTCAAAGAACTGATTCAGATAATGAGAAAGTGTGATATTTATAAACATCAAGAACAGGGCAAGTGAAAAGACAATTTTGCCCCTGAAACGCACCGTTCGGCCGTTTCAATCGGCGGCCAGGCCGCCGATGACGACCGCCGAGTTGAGCTCGTGAAGAACAGAGCATTAACGGCGGTTTCATTCGGCGGTTTCGCGACCGCCGATCCAACCGCCGAATCAAACCCGAGGGATTAAAATCGATCAGGTATGAACTGCGGTTTCGAACGGCGGTCGTGACCGCCGATCTTGACCGCATAATTGCTTCAGACCAATCTGGACTGAAACGACGGTTTCAGTCGGCGGCCAGGCCGCCGATAATAACCGCCGATCACCAACAATGGTGAAAACCAAGGAGAAGCCAAGGGCATTCTCCATAGGCGGTCTTCGCGCGAAACCAAGCACTAATTAGTGCAAGCGCGGACGTTTCCGAACAATGTCGGGAAACGAATTATAAGGCACATATACACACAACAAGATATATCAACCAAAGTGCTAGTGTGTAAAGTGACATGTGAAGAGATGCACATAAAAATAAGCAAGTATGCAATCATAGCAAGAATGCTAAGTGTGTGTGTGCTACTAAATCTCTTCAAAGAAAAACAAGCACAAGAGATTATACCTTTGGCGTGCTTGTATCTTGAGGTCATGGAAGGGCCTTTGATCTTCAACACTAATCACTTAGACTACCCTTACATTCAAAACCCCAACATGTGGTTTGACCACGAAATAAGCCAATCAACAAAACGGGAATCCTTACAATCTCCCCCTTTGGCTATTTCGTGACAAAACCACCACTCACATTGATTCCTCACAACATAATAGAAACTACGGGTCTACAATGATTTTCTACTTTACAAAGAGATAAGATAAATGGTCTTGAAGTCTTCAATCTCAAGTAGAACAATCAATCCCTGAAAGCACAGTTTCTATACTTTCCAATATAAGAAAAGGTGAGATGAATCAAGTGAGATAAAACAAGCATTTGCATTTAAAAATTTAAGTACAACATCATGCAATGTATGAATGTGCAAATGCTCCCCCTCAAAGGGTTACTCCCCCTCAATTAGTATTCTCCCCAACATGCACAATTGCTACTACAATTTGCAACTCCCCTTACCACAACATACTCCCCCTTTTTGTCATGATATAGACAAGGGAGTAGTCCCCAACCGGGTCACTCAAGGCAAAGAGAGATAGTAGCATTCTAGTATATGCATAATCAATATAAGTCACTTTATGCAATCTCAAATTTATTGGAGAGAAACAAGGAGATTTATTTAAATAAAATGTGTGAATCAAAAAATTGCTTTGCATACAAGACATGTAGCATTTAAGTCCAAAATATCATGGTATTTGGCAAAGCAAATGACAAAGGTTTTCAATATGAATTCAAACCAATTTCACCATTGTCATGAGAGAAGCAAGGATATAGGTTTTCATTGATTTCAATTTAAGAACAACTATATCCAACTTTACAAGCCAAACATGTCATGAGCGACTTTGCACCCAACTTGATTTTTCCGGATAAGATATCCGTATGATAGTAACCATGTTCAACTAATAAAGAAAGAGAGACATTTGGATTGTAAAATCCTTTGAATGGATACAAGATCCTTTTTCATTTGAGTCTCATAAGCTTTTTCACACATTATTTGCAGTTAAGAAATGCAATCATCAAACATGCTTTTCAAGATTAGCATTTAGCATGTCATTTAGCAATCATCAAGTCATGGAGATCATTATAGGTCATTCAAATTTTATCCTATGTATATATCTCCTAGTCCAAAAATGCATGTTTGAACATAAATATGACATGGATTGCAATACAAGCATTGATCACACTTATTGAATAGAAAATATGTATACATAGTGTAACCAAGCTAACTCAAGCAACAAAAAGAGAAGCATAAGATATTTCAAATTTTTTGCAAGTGACTAGATGCAAAATAGCTCTCTTTGCTTAAGTTCCCCATATGGGGTCAAATATCCACACCACTTCAATGAAGGGCATGTGGTCTAAAAGACTTACCAAGTCCATAGGACCTAGTTGAACCTATTTGAGACATGTTTGTCTCGTAGCAAGCAGGTTCGTCTTTTCTAATCCACTTAGGTGTCTCAATAACATACCTAGTGGTCATAGGTTCTAGAGTTCTAGATGGCAAAGGATCATGCAAATGATTTTCTTCCTTTTTAAGGACATGCATCTTAGCTCTAGCCTTTTCTTTTCAATCATGCATATTAGATTACATATTTAAATGTAATGCAAGCAACTTGGTCTAACATGACCAACAATACCACACAAATGACAAGAGGAGATAAGGTTAGGAATTATACCATTCCCTTGAGCATGCAAGAGTGCTTTCCCTTGTCGTTGTGGTTGTCTTGGTAGTTGGATAGGATCTCTCCTCCTTTGATGATGACCAAGACAATGTTGCTTGCTCGGTTGAGCTTGCATGATTGATCACTTCCCTATTAGGATCGTAGGTTGAGGGAAGTTAGCCTTCTTGGTTGGTTAGACCAAGATTGAGGAAGGCTTGGGCTTGAAGCTCTTTGGTGATGTGAGCAACGCCCTTTCATCTTCGTCTCCTCTCTCACCTTAGAGGGACATCTCCTCATCGGAGTTATTTTCTTCTCTCTCAAATTCACTCATAGTGTTTGCGTTGAATGAATGCAAATGAGAAGAATGCAAGATGTATGTCAAAAACAATAATCATACAAAATGCAAAAACACACCAAAATGAGCTAGGATCACCTAAGTATATCTAGGAACCCGCTCTGATACCAATTGAAAGTTCTCAAATACTCGAGGTGTGTTTATCAATATAAAGCTAGAGGGGGGGTGAATAGATTTTATCTAATTATTACCCAATTTTCGCATGCAAGTCAATTTTACGAAAATACCCCTAGCAAGTCAACAAAACATACAAGTGTAATAAGATGCGGAAATAGTAAATGACACTTGATGTTTACGTGGAAAACCCAACCACTGGGAAAAACCACGGGCTGTTAAGTGCGCCACACTCGGACCTCGAAATCCACTATATGAAAAGACGGTTACACCCTCAAGTGATTCTCGGACTCTCACCCTAGATAACCTCAGGCTATGGACACTACCAATCGCCACTCTTGGTTCAATCCCTAGTGATATCCCCTGATACACTACTCTTGGCGTGAGCACCCTCTAATCTACCACGCGGGCCTTTTATAGCGGCTCTAGTCCAATTTGCTTGCGTTCTAAGCAACCTAATCCCGGATGCTACACACAAGACTTACTTTCTCTTTGAAGAGAATACAACCCTATGTGAATATGTATGAATATTCAATTAATGTAATAAGAGCTAGGGTACTCTAAATGCTTATCTAGGATGATGATATATTCAATTTAAATCAACCCTAGATATCAATTGCTAAATGACATGTCAAATAGCATAGATGATCATAGATTATAAAAACCTAGATATCTATCAAAAACAACACTCAATTAATTCATCACAAATAATCTCTTTTCTTGTATTTAACATATGATCTAAAACATACAAGTAATTTAAAAGAGATGGCTTGGTATTTAAAATACTACAATAAGATGAAATTAATCAAAATCTTACCAAGCAAGTTGTGATGATGCAAACCCATACATGGATGCACTCTATATAGACATAGGAGATGCAATATGAAATTTGATGCAAAAGGGGTTTGATTTGAGTGGTTAAAGATGAGTTCTTGATTTGATTTTCTCTCAAAATCTATCTTTGAATATTAGGGTTCTTAAGAGTCAAAGAACTGATTCAGATAATGAGAAAGTGTGATATTTATAGACATCAAGAACAGGGCAAGTGAAAAGACAATTTTGCCCCTGAAACGCACCGTTCGGCGGTTTCAATCGGCTGCCAGGCCGCCGATGACGACCGCCGAATTGAGCTCGTGAAGAACAGAGCATTAACGGCGGTTTCATTCGGCGGTTTCCCGACCGCCGATCCAACCGCCGAATCAAACCCGAGGGATTAAAATCGATCAGGTATGAACGGCGGTTTCGAACGGTGGTCGTGACCGCCGATCTTGACCGCATAATTGCTTCAGACCAATCTGGACTGAAACGACGGTTTCAGTCGGCGGCCAGGCCACCGATAATAACCGCTGATCACCAACAATGGTGAAAACCAAGGAGAAGCCAAGGGCATTCTCCATAGGCGGTCTTCGCGTGAAACCAAGCACTAATTAGTGCAAGCGCGGACGTTTCCGAACAATGTCGGGAAACGAATTATAAGGCACATATACACACAACAAGATATATCAACCAAAGTGCTAGTGTGTAAAGTGACATGTGAAGAGATGCACATAAAAATAAGCAAATATGCAGTCATAGCAAGAATGTTAAGTGTGTGTGTGCTACTAAATCTCTTCAAAGAAAAACAAGCACAAGAGATTATACTTTTGGCATGCTTGTATCTTGAGGTCATGGAAGGGCCTTTGATCTTCAACACTAATCACTTAGACTACCCTTACATTCAAAACCCCAACAGTGGTTTGACCACGAAATAAGCCAATCAACAAAACGAGAATCCTTATAGTGGATTTCAAGGTCCGAGTGTGGCGCACTAAACATCCCGTGGTTTTTCCCAGTGGTTGGGTTTCCACGTATACATCAAGTGTTATTTAAATTCCGCACTATATTACATTTGCTTGTATTTTTGACTAGTAGGGGCATTTTCATAAAATTGACTTGCATGCGAAAATTGGGTAATAATAGTTAAAATCTATTCAGCCCCTCTAGATATATTTATCATACACACCGAGCATTATTGTATTACTTTCACTTGCTAAATACCATGCCGAGTTCAATGACTTAGCAATCAAGAGCACGAAAAAGATCAAGATGCTGAGAGAAGAAAATCTTGAGCTTTTATCTCATAATGACCACTTATGTGAACAAGTGGAAAAGTCTAAGAAGATAGAAGATGAGCTAAGAAAGGACTTAGACTTATCTAAAAGGAATGAAGAAGGTCTAAAGAGGGAACTTGAAGAAGTAAAAGAGTCTATGTCTAGGATGACCTCTAGCACTCAAAAACTTGATCATTTGCTTAGTGTTGGGAAGAATCCATGTGACAAGAAGGGTCTTGGGTATGAAGATGGCAAGGGGACCTCCACTTTTAAGAAGACCATTTTTGTCAAGAGTTCGGGGATCAAAGAAACTTCATTGGTGCAAACTCCTAGGAAGAAGTTAGAACTAGGACAATGTTCAAATGCACAAGTGAAGATGGTGCCAAGAAGGCAACCTCAAGCTCAACCCTCTAGGGTCCCTCAAGTTAACATTCCTCAACAATTGGCTCATAAAGGAAAGAGACCAATCATGCAACCTCAAGCTAGGAAGCAAGCTAGACTGGTTCAACAACGAAGATGGATTGAACCCACTCAACCACACAGACATGGACAAGCTCACGTGCATGCTCTAGGACAAAGTATGATTCCTTATTTTATTCCTACATGTCATTTTTGTGGATTTGATGGTCATATTAGACCAAATTGCTTTCAATATATTAAAATGTGTAGAACACGAAGCATGATTGAAAAGAGAAAGAATAGAGCCAAGATGCATGTTCCTAGGAATGATAAAATTGTTGTGCATGATCCTAGGACATCTAGAGCCCATGTACCAAAGACCACTAAGAAAGCAAATATTGTTTCTAGGTGGATTAGAAAGAATGAAAATGTTTGCCATGTTGCTCAAATGGCCTTGAAGGCAAATTCTTCTAATTTTTGGTATTTAGATAGTGGGTGCTCTAGGCACATGACGGGAAACAAGAGTTTCTTCGAGACTCTTGTTATGGAGGAAGGAGGATGTGTCACCTTTGGTGATGGATCCAAAAAGAGAGTTGTAGGGAAAGAAACCATTTCCATTCCTGGATTACCCTCCTTATCCAATGCTTTATTTGTTGATGGCTTGAAAGTCAATTTGATAAGCATATCACACCTTAGTGATGAAGGATATTCCATCTTATTTTGTAAAGATGATTGCTCTATCCTAAAGCCCGATGGACAAACCTTGTTGAAAGGTATGAGATCTAGCGACAATTGCTATTGTCTTGAAGCTAGAATAGTCTCAAACAATGTGTCCATGGATGAGCAAATTGAGTTATAGCATGAAAGACTTGGCTATATGAACTTTAGGGATTTACGAACCCCTGGAAAGTTCAATTGTGTGAGAGGCCTCCTTAAGCTTGGGAAGAAAGCCAATGGTGTTTGTGAACCTTGCCAACAAGGAAAACAAACCAAAAGCATGCACAAAAAGGGCAAGTATCTCTCCACCAAGGAGCCCCTAGAGCTTCTCCACATGGACCTCATGGGTCCTATGCAAACCGAAAGCTTAGGTGGAAAGAGATACATTTTTGTTTGTTTTGATGATTTCTCTAGATTTACATGGACATATTTTCTTAGAGAAAAATCCGAAACTTTTGATAAGTTTAAAATGCTTTGTAATAAAATTCAAAATGAAATGAACTCAAACATTAAAAGCATTAAACGGATTAGAAGTGACCATGGGAGGGAATTTGAGAATGCCACCTTTGAAACCTATTGTAATGGTTTAGGCATCTCCCATGAGTTTTCGGCTCCTAGGACACCTCAATAAAATGGAGTTGTTGAGAGGAAGAATAGGGTCTTTCAAGAGATGGCTCGTGTGATGTTGCTTAGCAACAATGTCCTTAAGAACCTATGGTCCGAAGCCGTCAATACGGCTTGCTATATAGGAAATAGAGTTTTCCTATGGCCCGGAACTAGAAATACCTCCTATGAACTATGGAAAGGCAAAATGCCAAATGTTAGCTACTTCCGCTCCTTTGGAAGCAAATGCTACATTTTAAATGACCGTGATCAACTTGGCCAATTTGATGCTAAGAGTGATGAGGGTATATTTATTGGCTATGCCTTAAATAGTAGAGCCTATAGAGTTTTCAATTTAAAGACTCTAAGTGTAATGGAATCATCTAATGTTGTCTTTGATGATGAAAGGCTTAAGTCTAATAACCATGAGGAGGAGGTAGTTTTAGATGATGATTCTCCTTTGGAGAAGGTTGTGGAGACTCCCAATGTTGGGACGTCCAATGGTAATTATGAGGACACACAACCTATTGATAGAGTTCCTCTCTTGAACTCTAAAGAACCCGCTCCATGGGTTAGCCAACTCCATGATAAGAATGACATCATTTGAGAGGTAAATGAGGGTGTTAGAACTAGGCGTCAAATAGCTAATCTAATTAGCTACACATGCTACACCTCTCAAATAGAACCCAAAAAGGTTGATGAAGCCTTAAATGATGAATTTTGGGTTCTTGCCAAGCAAGAAGAGCTAAACCAATTCGAAAGGAATGAGGTTTGGACTCTAGTTCCTAGGCCTAAGAACACACATGTTATAGGCACCAAGTGGATCTATAGGAACAAATCCGATGAGGATGGCAACATAGTCCAGAACAAGGCTAGACTTGTAGCACAAGGGTACTCTCAAATTGAGGGTATTGACTTTGAGGAGACATTTGCTCCCGTTGCCCGTTTAGAGTCCATTAGGTTTCTCTTGTCCATCTCGTGTATTCACAAGTTCAAATTACATCAAATGGACGTCAAGAGTGCCTTCCTCAATTGCTTCTTGCAAGAGGAAGTGTTTGTTGAACAACCTAAGGGGTTTGTGGATGCATACCACCCCAACCATGTCTATCGCCTCAAAAAGGCTTTATATGGGTTGAAACAAGCACCGAGGGCTTGGTATGAGCGCCTCACTCAATTTCTTGTTGACAATGACTACACAAGCGGTAGTGTTGACAAGACCTTGTTCATCAAGAGAAACAAAGATGAGTTATTTATAGCTCAAATCTATGTTGATGACATTGTATTTGGCTCAACACCAAAGTCCAACAATTTGTTGATGTCATGTCTCATGAATTTGAGATGAGTCTTGTTGGTGAGCTTAGTTACTTCCTAGTGTGCAAATTAGGCAAATGAATGATGAGATTTTTATAATCCAAGCCAAATATGCTAAGAACCTAGTGAAGAGGTTTGGTCTTGAAAATGCCAAACATTGTGATACACCCATGAGTACCACTTTGAAGCTAAGTAAGGATGCTAGTGGTAAAAGTGTGGAACAAACATTATATCGTGCCATGATAGGAAGCTTGCTTTATTTGACCGCAAGTAGGCCCGATATCTCTTTTAGTGTGGGTGTGTGTGCTAGGTACCAAGAGGATCCTAAGGAGTCCCATCTCTCTTCCGTAAAGAGAATCATTCGTTATGTGAATGGGACATCCAACTATGGGATTTGGCACTCTTTTGACACTAATGCTAGTATTGTAGGCTTTAGTGATGCGGATTGGGCAGGAAATTGTGATTATAGGAAAAGCACAGCGGGCGGTTGCTTCTTCCTAGGCAACAACTTGGTGTCTTGGTTTTGCAAGAAGCAAAACTCAATTTCCTTGTCCACGGCCGAGGCCGAGTACATAGCCGCGGGGAGTGGATGCACACAACTCCTATGGATGAAGCAAATGCTAGTAGACTACGGATTCAACCAAGGTACACTCACTCTCTTTTGTGATAACATGAGTGCCATTAATATTTCCAAGAATCCGGTGCAACATTCTAGAACTAAGCATATTGACATCCACTATCATTTCATTAGAGAGCTTGTTGAAAATAAATGCATAGTACTTGAACATGTAGGTACTAATGATCAACTTGCGGACCTATTTACTAAACCCTTAGATGCTACTCGATTTAAAACACTAAGTAGATCTATTGGGATATGTCTTGTGGAGTGATGAGTTTTGTGATTGACCCCATATGGGGAACTCAAGCAAAAAGAGCTATTTTGCATTCTTGTAACTTGCAAAAAATTCAAAATAACTTATGCCTCTTCTTTTAATTGCTTGAGTAAGCTTGGTTGCACATATGTATATATGTTTTCAATTCAATAAGTGTGAACCTTGCTTGTTTACAATCCATGTCATATTTATGTTCAAACATGCATTTTTGGACTAGGAGATGTACATAGTATGTATGATTTGAATGACCTATAGTTATCTCTATGACATGATGATTCTTTTTTAACATGCTAATGTCAAATGAAAAAGCATGAAATTCATATAACATGCTCAAATGAAAAATCATGAATTGATGATTGCATATTCTTAAAATGCAAAACTTGTGTGAAAAAGCTTATGAGAGTCAAAATGAATAAAGGATCTTGTATCCGTTCAAAGGAATTTATATTCCAAATGTCTCTCTTTCTTTATTGGTTGAACATGGCTACTATCATACGGATATATTATCCGGAAAAATCAAATAGGGTGCAAAGTCGCTGATGCCATGTTTCGCTTATAAAGTTGGATATAGTTGCTCATAAATTAAAATCAATGAAAACTCTATATCCTTGCTTTTCTCATGACAATGGTGAAATTGGTTTGAATTCTTATTAGAAACCCTTGTCATTTGCTTTGCCAAATACCATTGTATTTTGGACTTGAATGCTACATGTCTTGTATGCAAAACATGTTTGATTCACACATTTTCTCAAATAAATCTCCTTGTTTCTCTTCAATTAATTTGCGATGCGTAAAGTGACTTATATTATTATGCAATTGTCTTGCATGCTACTATCTCTCTTTACTAAGAGTGACCTGGTTAGGGACTACTCCTTGCCTATATCATGACAAAAAGGGGGAGTAGGATATGGTAAGGGGAGTTGCAAATTGTAGTAGCAATTGTGCATGATTAGGGAGAACATACATTGAGGGGTAGTAACCCATTGAGGGGGAGCATTGCATACACATACATTGCATAATGTTGTGCCTAATCTTTTAAAAATGCAAATGCTTGTTTTTGTTCTCACTTGATTGATCTCACTTTTTACTTGTATTGGAAATGTTAGAAACTTTATTTTCAAGGAATGATTATTCTACAAGAGGTTGAAGACTTCAAGTTGCATTTTCTTATCTCTTTGTAATGTAGAATATCATTGTAGTCCCATAGTTTCTATTTTTTTTTGTGAGGAATCAATGTGAGTGGTGGTTTTGTCATGAAATAGCCAAATGGGGAGAATGTAAGGTTCCCATTTGTTGATTGGCTCATTTCGTGGACAAACCACATGTTGGGGTTCTTTGTAAGGGTAGCTTAAGTGTTGTTGTTATTGCTCAAGCCCTTTGAAGACCTCGTCTTGATAAGCACCGAAGGTAAATTTCTATGTGCTTACTTTTCTTTGAAGAGATTTAGATTGCACACACTCACTTAGCATTCTTGCATTTGTGTGCTTTCGCTTCACATGTCACATTTCACACTTGCACTTATATGTTATATTTTGTTGTGTATATTTGTGTCTTGTAATTCGTTTCCCGATAGTATTCGGAAACGTCCGCGCATGCACTAGAATGTGCTTAGTTTTGTGCGAAGACCACCTACGGAGAATGCCCATGGCTTCTCCTTGGTTTTCACCTATATTGGTGATCGGCGGTTATGATCGGCGGCCTAGCCGCCGAATGAAAACCACCGTTTTCTTTCAGAAGTGTCTGGAGCAATTCTACGGTTACGATCGGTGGTCACGACCGCCGTTCGAAACCGCCGTTCAAACCTGATTGATTTTATCTCTCGGTTTGATTCGGCGGTTGAATCGGTGGTTACGAAACCGCCGAATGAAACCGCTGTTCATACCTGATTGATTTATTTTCTCGGTTTGATTCGGTGGTTAGATCGGCGGTCACGAAATCGCCGAATGAAACCGCCGTTGTTCCTTTGTTCCTCTGTTCCTCTCGGGTTCAATTCAGCGGTTGTAAACGGTGGCCTGGCCGCCGACTGAAACCGTCGATCGGTGCGTTTCAGGGGCAAACTTGTCTTTTCACATGCCCTATTTTTCATGCCTATAAATACATCACTTTCTCTTGTTCTGAATGTGACTCTTTAATCATCAAGAACCCTACTTTTAAAAGAGAGAATTTTAAGAGAGAAAGCAACCAAGTTTGCTCATTTAAACACTCAAACCAAAATTCATTTGCATCAAAGTTCATCTAGCATCCTCTAGCATATCTAGGATGCTTGCTTGCATGGGGCTTTTATCATCACACTTGCTTTGGTAAGTTTTTCACTATTATCATATATAATTAGTGTTTTATTTATTATGGCATCTCTTTTATTACTTGATTGTTCTTAGATTGAATTCTAATATTCAAGATAGAGATTGTTGTGTTGATTTGATTGAGTGTTGTTTTGTGATAGATATCTAGGTTTCTATAATCTATGATTATCTAAGCTAATTGACATGTCATTTAGTTTTTAATATCTAGGATTGTTCTAATTGCAAATTCATCATCTTAGATAATCATATAGGGTTTCCCTTGCTCTATGTTGCATTTGAATATTCATATATTCACTTAGGGTGTTAATCTCTTTTTAGAGAATTAAGTTTTGTGTTGTGACCGGGATTAGGTTGCTTAATTCGTAAGCAATCAGACTAGGTTCACTTATACCGGGATTAGGTAGATGTGTGATTATTTCTGGGATTAGGTTGTAATTTCATCACATTTAGTGGATTCGAGGTTCGAGTGTGGCTCACTTAACAGCCCGTGGTTTTTCCCGTGAGGGTTTCCACGTAAATATCAAGTGTTGTTTTAATTTCCGCACAATATTACACTTGCTATAAAGTATATTTTATTGACTATTAGGGGTATTTTCGTAATCTTGTCCTTAATCAAAAATTGGGTAAAATTAGTTAAAATCCATTCACCCCCCATCTAGATTAATAGTTTACACACCGTGAGAACTTTCAACAATGTTCACATAGTGCACAAGTGAAGGTGGCTTCAAGAAGACAACCCCAAGCCAACATTCCTCAACATTTGGCTCATCAAGCAAAGAGACCAATCATGCAAACTCATCCAAGGAAGCAAGCTAGACTGGTTTAACAACGAAGATGGATTGAACCCACTCAACCACAAAGACATGGAAATCTCCTATGTGCGCACAAGGACAAGGTATGATTCCTTATTTATTCCTACATGTCACTTTTGTGGTTTTGATGATCATATTTGACTAAGATGCTTTTTTTATATTAAAATGTGCAAAACTAAAAGCATGATTGAGAAGAAAAAGAAAAGAGCCATGAAGCATGTTCCTAGGAATGAGAAAATTGATTTGCATGATCCTAGGATTTCTAGAGCCCATGTACCAAAGACCACTAGGAAAGAAAATGTATCACCTAGGTGGATTAGAAAGAATGAAAATGCTTGCCATGTTGCACAAATTGCCTTGAAGGCAAATTCTTCTAATTTTTGGTATTTAGATAGTGGGTGCTCTAGGCACATGACGGGAAACAAGAGTTTCTTCGAGACTCTTATCATGGAGAAAGTAGGAAGTGTCACCTTTGGTAATGGATCCAAGAAAAGTGTAAGAGGGAAAGGAACCATTTCCATTCCCGGATTACCCTCCTTGTCCAATGCTTTATTTGTTGATGGCCTAAAAGACAATTTGATAAGCATTTCACATCTAAGTGATGAAAGACTTTCCGTCTTATTTTGTAAAAATAATTGCTCTATCCTATTTCCTAATGGACAAACCTTGTTGAAAGGTATGAGATCTAGCGACAATTGCTATTGTCTTGAAGCTAGAATAGTCTCAAACAATGTGTCTATGGATGAGCAAATTGAGTTGTGGCATGAAAGACTTGGCCACATGAACTTTCAGGATTTACGAATCCTAGGCCAGTTTGATTGTGTGTGTGGCCTTCCCAAGCTTGGTAAGAAAGCCAATGGTGTTTGTGGACCTTGCCAACAAGGGAAACTATTAACTATAAATTCACTTAGGGTGAGGAATTTCAATTAACACCCTCAAACTACTACTTGGTAGGCTGCGGAGGGGTAGATACCTCTAGTTACCATGGTTTTGCATGAGTAAAAAAGTTTGGTGTAAGGTGCAATAGGTAGGAGAAAAATCATCCCGCCCATCGGGGTGATTCAAGCATGTGGTGAGACGCTTGAGGTTTCCTTACTGGTGTGAGGGGCTTTGACCTTGATATCTCGTACCCGGTACCCCGTATCCCGTATTCCATACCCCGTACCCCGTAACTGATACTCTTTTCTAGATCTCCTTTATAGTTCCCCAATCCAGATATCAAGCAAGTAGGAGGAGGGATAGGAGTTCTTTAGTGATATAGATGTTGTCATGAAGGATGAAACCACCTCAGTTCTTCCAACTAGTTTGAAGGTTCTTTCCCTTTCTTTTTGTATGACTTGGCATGCAAATAGAAGGATAAGAGAGCTAAAAACCTGCGGGGTTGGAATATAACTCATATACATGCATAATGTAAGGATTCCCATATCTTGATTGGCTTATTTCGTGGACAAACCACATGTTGGGGTTGTGAATGTAAGGGTAGTCTAAATGTTTAAGGTTGAAGCTCGTAGGCCCTTTTAAGACCTCAAGGTACAAGCACGCCAAAGGTATAATCTCTTGTGCTTGGTTTTCTTTGAAGAGAATTAGTAGCACACACACACTTAGCATTCTTGCTATGATTGCATATTTGCTTATTTTTATGTGCATCTCTTCACATGTCACTTTACACACTAGCACTTTGGTTGATATATCTTGTTGTGTGTATATGTGCCTTATAATTCGTTTCCCGACATTGTTCAGAAACGTCCGCGCTTGCACTAATGAGTGCTTGGTTTCGCGCGAAGACCGCCTATGGAGAATGCTCTTGGCTTCTCCTTGGTTTTCACGATTGTTGGTGATCGGCGGTTATTATCGGCGGCCTGGCCGCCGAATGAAACCGCCGTTTCAGTCCAGTTTGGTCTGAAGCAATTATGCGGTCAAGATCGGCGGTCACGACCGCCGTTCATACCTGATCGATTTTAATCCCTCGGGTTTGATTCGGCGGTTGGATCGGCGGTCACGAAACCGCCGAATGAAACCGCCGTTTGAAACCGCCGTTGATGCTCTGTTCTTCACGAGCTCAATTCGGCAGTCGTAATCGGCGGCCTGGCCACCGATTGAAACCGCCGAACGGTGCGTTTCAGGGGCAAAATTGTCTTTTCACATGCCCAATTCTTGATGTCTATAAATATCTTATTTTCTCATTCTCTGATCAAGCTTCTTGAGTTATTAGAACCCTAAACTTTCAAGAGAGATTTTTGAGAAAAAATCAAATCAAGAACTCACCTTTAAACACTCAAATCAAATCCTTTTTGCATCAAATTTCATATTGCATCCTCTATGTCTACATAGAAAGCATCTATGATTGGATTGGCATCATCACAATATGTTTGGTAAGATTTTGATTAGTTTCATCTTATTTTAGTATTTTTACTATCAAGCATATTCTCTTTTAATTTACTTGTATGTTGTTGATCATATGATAAATACAAGAATAGAGAATTAATTGTGATGAATTAATTGAGTGTTGTTTTTGTGATAGCTAATTAGGTTTTTGCTTAATCTTGATTAGCTAAGCTATTTGACATGTCATTTAGCAATTGATATCTAGGGTTGATTAAATTGATTATATCATCATCCTAGATAAGCATCTAAGGTTACCTAGCCTTGTTTGTTATTTGAATATTCATACATATTCACATAGGTTGCATAATCTCTTCTTAGAGAATTAAGTCTTGAGGCTAAGGTTGCTTAGGCCTCAAGCAATTGGACTAGAGCCACTTTTAAAGGCCCGAGTGGTAGAAGTGGGGGGTTATTGACCGGAGTGTTAGACGAGGTCTACATAGGTTGTAAACTCCATTTCGATTAGTGGATTTCGAGGTCCAAGTGTGGCGCACTAAACAGCCCGTGGTTTTTCCCAGTGGTTGGGTTTCCACGTATATATCAAGTGTT
Organism: Acer yangbiense; assembly: GCA_008009225.1. Classification (NCBI taxonomy): domain Eukaryota; kingdom Viridiplantae; phylum Streptophyta; class Magnoliopsida; order Sapindales; family Sapindaceae; genus Acer; species Acer yangbiense. The sequence goes on from CM017764.1 coordinate 27,219,637, forward strand.
ATTTAAATTCCGCACTATATTACACTTGCTTGTATTTTTGACTAGTAGGGGCATTTTCGTAAAATTGACTTGCATGCGAAAATTGGGTAATAATTGTTAAAATCTGTTCACCCCCCCCTCTAGCTTTATATGAACACGCCTCTAATTTGTTTCACATAATAAAAGAGATATGAGGGAGAGAATGACAAGTCTTATGATAGAAGGTGGACTAACGTAGGGGGAAAAAGCATCACATGTGATCAAATGCTAAAAAAACCCTAGGTAGTATCTAGTGGAGAGAGTGACCATCCTTTATATTATTTATGAATAAGGCGTGCTCCTAGGAGCTTACAAAAGTAATAAGGTAATACCACATAAATGCTCTGAAGAGCTTACAACAATTGGAGATGGTGTCTCCGTAGAAAAGAAGAAGAAGAATATCTTGTTTTCTGGGAAAAGAGGGATCCCCATTTGCTGTCGAATGTCATGTCATATATATAGGTCTTATTTCTTGTTGTTCACTCATATAAATTCGTTCTAATGACATAGCAATTTACGGGGCATTCCATGGTGATAGGCGAGAAGATCGTGGGATTGATTCCCTAGAATCAAGTGATTCCTTTTAGAACTGAAAGAGTTGACTCCACTTTTGAATGGGACTCTTGAATGGCGGGAACAAGGTGTTAGTATTATACTCAATAGCAAGAGTGTAATATTGTTTTTGACAATCTTTTCATATTAATAAAGTGATTTCTGATTTAAACAAATCTTATAGCATTTATAGATTGAATATTATAATTGTCAAAAGTAAATGATCATAAGGTCAAAAGACTATGAGAAAAGAAGAATTGTTCGTACATCTGGATATGTATGTGGTAGACACAATTCTTTAGTTAGTCTTGAATAATGTTCACAACTTAAGTTAAAGGTTGGGCACCTTTATCTTGTTAAAGTTGTAGAATTCTTTTGCTAGCATTTGAGTGGGATCAAATGAGTTATGATGAGTCTAAAATCATCTGAGAGCCTTCGAGTAAAAGAATCTAGTGCACTGGGTGCATTGAACTAGATCACAATGACATACTTTATCTAGAACCGTCAATAGATAATAGTATTTTCATTATCAGGACAATCGGAGAGTCTATCTTAATCCTGAGATAAATGATGGACTTATGGTTGCAAGTGGTATCATTTGAGTTATCAATGAGTACGATTATATAGCATAGTCTATCCTCGATAGTTTGGTGATATTCATTTGTTAATCGATAGAGGACTTCATTTATAGATATGAACATCGTGGCTCCATTTATTAAATGTGAGTAGAATATCATCATATGGATGTTTTGAGGTATTGGATATTGAATCTTAACGTTAAGTTTTTGATAGAGTCTATTGAAACATGGCTTCTGGACAAGTCAAAATATCCAAGTTCAAAATGTGGTCATATGAGTAAATATGGTAACTTGGAGAGCTATAGGCGGTCTATGAGCTCTTGGCGATTACTGATATTCTTCACGAGGATACACCATCTCCAATAAGATTGTCTAGGGTACGAATGAGAAATATATACTTATTCTATCTTTATTTAAGAGTTCAATTTTAGCTCTTTAGTGGAATGAGTTAAAATTAATAGATCGGACCTAAGTGAATCATTTGTTGATTGTGATTAGGTTATGTCTATTGAAGCTTAAATTTAGATAGCCCGCCAAGATCTCCAATCCACACGGACTTGCATGGATCACTTGATATATTCTACCGGACCAATTTATGGGTCCATCTAGAATTGTATTTAATATATTAAGAATATAATTTGCACATTATTTATTTAATGGGCTGATCAATTATATTAATATATTAATGAAAGACATGTGGGCTTGTCTTTTTTAGTAAGAATGGGTCTGGTTCACATGTGGGCCTTTTATTAAGGTCCAATGGATTTAATAAAATAGAAAAACAATATATAGATATATTAATATATATGGCACATGGCCGAGGTATATATATGATATTATATTGTTTTATTTTTATTATTTGATTAAATGGAAATTAATTAATTAATTAATTAATTATTTAATTAAAAATCAAAATCTTTTTATGACTAGGAAATATGTTTCTTAGTAGTATACTATTGTGATAGTATAAATAAAATAAAAGACTTTATTTGGTAAGTAGATAAATAAGGGATTTATTTATCTAGTCAAATAAGGAAGTCTTTGTAGGGAAAAATACCGTAGTACACGTAGCGGAAGCGAGACTAAAAAAATAGATTTAGTATGTTTTAAAATTTTTCCTTTGATGAACCTTAACCCTTTAAATTAATTAAACATACATATAAAGTAACAAAAAGTATAATACCTTTTGTCGCGTGATCCGATTGACTTACGTCGATGGTAATCCGCAAGATCTTCAATCCTAGCACGAACGTGAATCACCTATGAGCGTGGTCTCCCTTTTCTTTGAATTGCGTACTTGAGAATGGACAAACAAAACTTTCTTTTTCTTTTATTAGTCACAAAACAACCAAAAGACTACAAAGATTATTCCGGTCACTTTTGAATACACAATCGTTAGATCGAAACTCGCGTGAACCTTATTCGAAATTGTGCACAAAACCTTTTGGTGTAAAAGTTACCAGTACACTATCGAAATAAGAACAATCTCTTCTCACTTTTCTCTTGGCCAAAAATAATCACACTAGTCTCAGAGTTGGATTTTATTTTTCTCAAGCAAAAGAAATAACTCTCAAGTCCAAGACCTAGGGTTCTTCAAAATATACAAAGAATATATATATATATCTATATCTTTTGTGGCCGCTTTCTTCTATGCCAAAATATATACTTAATTGCACCATATATTGTATATAAAAGTCAATATATATATATATATATATATATATATATTTCTTTTATATCTCTGCTGCACCATATATATATAGTATATATGACCGTGCACCATATCTTATATATATGTCCGTGCGCTTTATATATATATATATATGTTGTATGCATAAATTCGCCAACCCGACACGTCATCAAAAAGAGTCAATAAAGATTGCCACGTCACTCATTGACCGGGTCAATAAAGGAAATGTGACAAGTCAATGTCAAAGTACCTCGAAACCAAAAAAGTCAGAAACACGCTCGCCGAAACTGGATATGTACTCACCAAATCTAGATATATGGTCGCCGAAGAAACGAAACCCAGAAATAAATGTACTCGCTGCACCAGCATACTGGGCCTAAACCGACTCGGCAGAAACATGGAAATAAACCCTACACTTTAGAAAACCCATAAACAACAAGGAATCAAGGGAGGAAAAGGTGAAGACCTATCTGTATCCGTAACAACGTGGGATTCCCAGTACGAATCTGAAAGGAGATCCTACTACGAGTAGGACTAAAATCAAGGGAAAAACCCTAAATATCATGTATAAATAGAACCACCGATCCCTCGAGAAGGGAGTTCAAAAAAGAGAGAAAAAAGAGAGAGAAAAGAGAGAAAAAAGAAAGCAACTGTAAGAGAGATCTAAGCGTGTAATAAGGCAACGAAAACCTAGTATTATTTTTCTGCCCTCAGGGGCACCGTGGTTTTTTCCCGTTCAAGGGTTTTCCACGTAAAATCTGTCTTTTGCATGCGTTCTTAATTTTCTTGTTTTATATTAAATTAATATAATTGTTGAGTGCGTGGCAATCCAAAAATCACCGTCAACAATTGGCGCTAGAAGGAGGGGGGTTACAAAAAACTTCGAGGAACCCTTGCGAATTAAAGAACATGAACATGAACATGAGCAACGACAGTGACAGAGACGTTAACTCCAGCGGAGATCAGGTTATTGAACCAGCTGCGCCGACAGGAGATAGGGCAGTAACGATCGGGGAACAATCGGCGGCAACACCAGGGACTAGGGCCGCCGACCCTGGGATTCTGCAGCACTTCCAAGCTGCGTTGGTAAACCTAATCAGCGAAGCCAACAAGATAGGGCTTTCGCTTCCCATCGGCTTGGGAGTTTCATCCCCTTATGAGTTAACTACCCCTGGAATCCATCCTCCCGGAAAGCTACGATCAGAAGTTCACATCGCAATCCCTGATACTCAAGCAAGACAATCCGCCGAGGAGACTCCCCAAGACCACCCAGAGTATTTCGAAAGGAGAAAACAAAGGAAAGGAAAAGGTGTGATGAATGAAGAATCCAGAGAGGAGCGAGACCAGGCGCGGACACATGGGGTCAATTCCAGTGACACATACCAACGGAACCGACGGAGACACCGTTCTATCTCGTCTGAAGATAAGAGTCCGCGTCCACAAAGAGAGTTACGGTCCAAAAGAGCACGGCGAAGGAGATCCGAAAGCACAGAAGATCGAAGGAGCCCGGATAATAGGAACAACCATGGGAGAATGACAATTAAGAGCAGACTTGATCCAGCAGGAGAGCCGACTGGTCAGCGAGATGTCACCCTACAAGAGCTATCAAGAAAGGTTTCAGCGATGGCACGAAGGTACGGTCGTAATGTATCTTCAGATGATGAGTCAGACAGCCCATTCATTGCTGATATTGCTCGCACCCAGTTCCCAGACAGATTTAGAATGCCAACCATTGAGCAGTACAAGGAGAACAGGGACCCGAAGGAGCATGTTCGCCGATTCCGCAACATCATGGCCCAGTATTCATCTAATGACGGGCTTTTATGCCTCACCTTCCCTCAAACGTTCGGCGATCTCGCCTCTAGATGGTTTGGAAGACTTCCGCCCGGAAGTATAAGCAGTTTCTCAAACCTCAGCAAGGCGTTCATAAGACAGTTCATGGGGAGCGTGCAGAGAAGGAAGTCACTCGCTCATCTATCAAATTTGAAACAGGAGCACAATGAGTCAATCAAGAAGTACCTAGCAAGATTTGGTAAGGAAGTTGCTCAAATTGAAGATGCCAGCGATGTAGCTGTGATCGCCGCTTTCACCAATGGGTTACAAAGCGGGCGATTATCTTTTGACCTGCGAAGAGAGAGACCAAAAACTTATGAGGAGATGATGGAAATAGCTGGCGACTATACATTAGCAGAAGAAGAAGAAGTAGCACAAGGGGGTAGCTACGTGCATGGACACAAACCTGACTCAAAATCGGATCGAAAGGATGACAAGAAGACGGTATCACGTGATCGCCAGAGAGACGAGAAAGGCCAAAAGGGGCACTCGAGAGAAAGCAAAGGAAATCCTCGAGCCAGTAGGTTTCGAGGAAGGTACAACCATTACACCCCTTTAACCAGCGATCAAGAGGAGATATTTTCTGTGGTGGAAGACAAAGGACTCGCTAAATACCCTCGACAGCAGTCAGCGAATGCCAGGAGAGACACAACTAAGTACTGCCGATTCCACAAAGATCATGAGCATGAAACCTCAAAGTGTTTCCAGCTGCGTGACCACATTGAAAGTTTGATCAGAGATGGGCACCTGAAGGATTTTGCTTTGAAGGGAGATAAATATGGTGGTCGCCAGGATAGCCGCCAAGGAAACGGGCAGGAAAGGAAAAGTCCAAGGGGGAACAGCCCTAACGCCACCATAAACACCATTTTCGGCGGACCTCATACTGGGAGAAGCAATCGAGAAAGGATGTCAGAAGTTCGAGAAGTAATGTATGAAAGCAGAAGCATGGAGATCAATTCCGTACAGAGAAGCCCCAAGAAGGGAAGAGAAGGACATGACCCTATAACATTTACAGCAGAAGACTCAGACGGGATAGATGCAAAACCTAACGATGCAATCGTCGTGGGGGTTCGAATAGCCCATAGGGATGTCCTTCGGGTGATGATTGACAATGGAAGTTCAGCCGATATCTTAAGTGCCAGAGTATATGATGAATTGCGGCTGGACAGAAAAGATCTCGAACCATTCCATGTACCACTAAAGGGATTTGGTGGCGCAGAAGTTAGGTCGTTAGGAACTGTTAAACTGCCGGTGAGATTTGGTACAGCACCATGCCGGCGAACAATCCTTTTGGACTTTGTCGTGGTTGACATCCACAATTGGCCGTATAATGCTTTACTTGGCCGACCGTTTCTTAACAAAGCTCGAGCTGTCACTTCAACCCATGCATTGAAAATAAAATTCCCTACAGAATTTGGTGTCGGAGAATTGAGAGGGTCACAGGAGATGGCTCGCCGCGCCAACCTATCAATCTTCAAAGATAAAGCAGGGATGGAAACCTTAAACATATTCGAAGTGGACAGGGAGGTGCAGGAAGATAGTCCGGGAAACTTCGAACTGGACCCAAGGGACAAAACGAGCAGAGAGAAAGAAGAACCAACTGAGTCAGTTATTCTAGACGAAGCGGAACCAGACAAAACAGTAAAGATCGGAGCAAGGCTGGCTAAACAAGTTAAGAAAGATGTGACAAACTTGTTGAAGGAATATAGGGGGATTTTCGCTTGGTGCCACGAAGACATGCCAGGGATTGATAGAAGTGTAATTTCGCACAATCTGGCTGTGAATGAGAAATGCAAGCCGGTTGTGCAAAAAAGGAGGAGTTTCAACCCAGAAAGAAGTGCAGCGATAAAGGAGGAAGTATCAAAATTGCTCGCCGCAAGGTCAATCAGAGAAGTTAAATACCCAGAATGGGTGGCGAATGTGGTCTTAGTGAAAAAGAAAAACAATCAATGGAGGATGTGCGTCGACTTCACCGATCTGAATAAAGCCTGCCCCAAGGATAGCTTCCCGCTACCAAGGATTGACCAGTTAGTCGATGCAACAGCTGGACATGAAACGTTGAGCTTCATGGATGCATATTCAGGATATAACCAAATAAAGATGCACAAGCCAGACGAAGAGAAGACAGTGTTCACCACAGATCAGGGGTTGTATTGTTACACGGTCATGCCATTCGGCCTAAAAAACGCTGGGGCAACTTACCAGCGCTTGGTCAACAGAATGTTCGCCAGACAAATCGGGAGAAATATGGAAGTCTACGTTGACGATATGCTAACAAAAAGCACCACAGCGGATAGACATACAGATGACCTGAGGGAAACATTCGACGTGCTGGTCAAGTATGGAATGAAGTTGAATCCAGCAAAATGCGTATTCGGCGTACCATCTGGGAGGTTTCTCGGATATCAAGTACATCAAAGGGGAATAGAGGTGAACCCTGAAAAAATCCAAGCACTAGCAAAAATGGTCTCGCCAAGAACTCTGAAAGACGTTCAAAAACTCACAGGGTGCTTAGCATCGCTGAGCAGATTCATAGCCAAATCAACAGACCGATGCCTACCATTTTTCAAAGCTCTAAAAAAGGGAAAGGGAATCGAGTGGAATGAGGAGTGTGAAAAGGCTTTCCAAGCCTTGAAAGATTACCTGGGGCAAGCACCGCTGCTATCAAAACCAGAAACAGGAGAAACATTGTACATGTACTTGTCCGTCTCTAGAGCAGCCACAAGTTCCGTGCTAGTAAAACAGGAAGATGGGATCCAGAAACCAATATACTACACCAGCAAAGCACTGTTGCCAGCCGAAACCAGATACTCGCCGGCTGAAAAATTGGCACTAGCTCTAATAACAGCAGCAAGGAAACTGAGACCATATTTCCAGGCTCATAAAATCAGAGTATACACCAACTGCCCACTGAAGTTAATCCTGCAGAAACCAGAAGTATCCGGTCGATTAACAAAGTGGGCAATCGAGTTAAGTGAATTCGATGTAGAGTACCTCCCAAGGACAGCAATTAAAGCCCAGGCCGTGGCAGACTTTGTAGCAGAGTTCACCGAACCAAACGTGGAAGTAGCGAGAATGATGGAGGAACAAAATAAAAAAATATATAAATGGCAACTTCGCGTTGACGGCTCATCAAACACGCATGGCAGCGGGGCAGGGGTAGTAGTGTCAACCCCAGAAGGAGATTCAGTCGAATGTGCCTTGCGTTTTGACTTCAAAGCTACCAACAATCAAGCCGAGTACGAGGCACTCATAGCAGGTTTAAAAATTAGCACAGTCCTAGGAGCAGACGAAGTGGAAGTTTTTAGCGACTCTCAAGTTGTTGTCAATCAAGTACTAGATGAATACCAAGCAAGAGATGAGAGCATGATCACCTACCTGGAATTTGCAAAGGAGCTATTAAAAAGATTTAAAGAATACAGGATTGTTCATGTCCCCCGAGAAGAAAACGAGAAAGCTGATGCCTTGGCCAAACTGGCATCTGCCACAATCAGCATCTGGCCCAAAAATATTTCTATGATCCGCTTATTGCAGCCGAGTATAGTTAAAACAAAGGAAGTTGGGGCAGTCTTTGGCGAAAGGGACAGCTGGATCACACCAATCAAAGAATATCTCATCAATGATGTACTCCCAAGTGACCTGTTAGAAGCAAAGCGGCTGAAGTACAGAGCTACAAGATACTCAGTACTCAATGGAGAACTGTACAAAAGGGGATACTCGAGGGCACTGCAGAGATGTGTTGGGCCTGAAGAAGCAGAAGGTATCCTGAGAAGCATACATAGTGGAAATTGTGGGAACCACGCTGGGGGCGCCAGTCTAGCCCACAAAACATTAAGGCAGGGTTTTTACTGGCCAACACTGTTCGCCGACTCCAAAAGGGTGGCAGCGAGATGTGAGGCTTGTCAGAAAATTGCTAATAACATCCGACAGCCACCTGAACTCTTGCAAAGTATTACCTCGCCTTGGCCGTTCGCCATGTGGGGAATTGACTTGATCGGCCCAATGCCAACAGCAACTGGAGGAGCAAAACATGCCATAGTAGCTGTGGATTATTTTACAAAATGGGTAGAAGCCGAGCCATTGGTATACATAACTGAAGCAAACACTGTAAGCTTTGTGAAGAAAAATATCCTTTACAGATTCGGGATACCAAACACCATCATCACGGACAATGGGACCCAATTCGACGGGAGGAAATTCAGGGAGCTATGTGATAAGTACGGCATCAACAACTACTATGCCTCTCCAGCACACCCACAGACGAATGGCCAGACTGAAGCAGTAAACAAAATCATAAAACATAACCTGAAGGCTAAATTGGCAGTTAAAAAGGGCAGCTGGGCAGACGAATTACCACAGGTACTTTGGGCATACCGAACCACAGAAAGGAGTTCAACAGGCGAGACCCCATATTCCATGGCATATGGAGCTGAAGCTGTCATTCCCGTGGAAACATCTTTCTCTTCGCCGAGGGTGCAACTTTTTCAGCTAGAAATCAACATTGATATGCTAAAGTGCGGCCTAGATGAGTTAGAGGAAAGAAGAGAGCGCGCGCAAATAAGGAATAATGCGTACCAACATAGGGTAGCCAGATATTACAACTCACATATGCGTGAAAGAAGGTTCTCGCTGGGCGACTTAGTGCTGAAAAGGGTGAACTAAGGAACAAAAGACAAAGCTGTAGGGTCACTCGCAGACAAATGGGAGGGGCCTTATCAGATTACAGGCATAGCTGGCCACGGGGCATATCGCATCACTCGAGAAGGTTTTGGCGAACTACCCCGTCCATGCAATGCGCAGTACTTGAAGATATATTATCCATAAACTTGGGGGTCAAATTTAGAATTGGTGTGAGCCTTTTATTTTTTCTTAGAACAGTTTTCGTTTTAGTATTTGTTTTCTTTTCTTTGTGATTATGTTAACAAAGTTGCAGGAATTATCCAAATAAAGAGTAATTTATTACTGAGAAATCGCGACTTGACTCGCCAATTACAAAAGGACACTCACCGACATATGTCAATACCATTGCGTAAAGACGAGTTTCGTACTCGCAGCAGTGAGAATAAGTGACAACTCAACGAAATTAAAAGCAAGCCAAAAGCGACTTAGTCGCCATCGCCCAAGCTACAGAAATTGGGGATCGCCCCCACAAGGAGAATAAGATCTCCGGAGAAAAACTTGGTGTGGGCAAATACGCCCTGAATAAGCACCAAGTACGCCAGAACTCAGCAATGGCAGCTGAATAAATAAAAACATGTTAAAAACTTGGTGTATGGTCGGATACGTCCTGACAAACACTAAGTACGCCAAAATCCAGCAATGGCAGCTGAATACAAAATAAGTTAAAAACTTAGTGAAACACTAAGTACGCCAAAATCCAGCAATGGCAGCTGAATACAAAATAAGTTAAAAACTTAGTGAAACACTAAGTACGCCAAAATCCAGCAATGGCAGCTGAAATACAAAATGTGCTAAAAACTTGGTGAAATACTGAGTAAGTCGAAAATTCAGTAAAAGCAGCTGAACAAAGAAAAAGTTTATAACTTCTTATAAATAAAGTTATTTACAATTAAAGAATTAAGAATGAAAATACAAAAAGTCAACTAGCTGCAGGAGGGCCCTCACTATCTTCCTCATCTTCGATCTCCTCGTCTGAAGGCCAGGCGACTTCCTCATCCCCTTTTGGCATAAAACGCTCATAATCCCTTCCAGCAACATGACCCAAGTCAGGCTCAGCACCAGAACCAGAAAAGCTGCCCTTCCGACCCGAATAATAAGTATTGAAGGTACGCTTGCTAGGGATTTCTAAATGCATAGGGTGAGGTTCAGTCATGTTGTAGCGACAGTGGGCTTTCCAACGTTTTATCTGCTCTTTAATCGAGTCCACTCCGCTGGCCATATGCTGTTGAAAAGACCGGTCGAAACGCCCCAGAGCTTTCTCATTGGAGTGATCCTTCATGGCGAAGAATTTCTTCGCCTGCCTCATGCCTTTTTCAAATTCACGCAATAAAAGCGCATCATAGGCAGGGGATCTCTTGAAACGATCAACCGATTCAACCTCCAGCACAGCCTTGAGATCGTTCAGAATAACTTCATGCGAGGACAACTGGTTGCGCAAGTCCAAGGCTTCACGCTCAGCTTTCTCCTTTGCCTCCTCAGCCAGTTGCTCAGCCTCAAAACGTGCTGCGAGTGATTCTTGATTAGCGGAGAGTTGCTCTCGCAGCAAAAGAATCTCTTCCTCAGCAGCAGCTAATTTATCTTCAGCAACAAGTTGAGTTGAAAGATAGCCATCCGTAGATTCCCTCATCTGAGCGAGATGCTGAGTATGGATTTCCTCAGCAGAGAGTTTCTCAGCGGCCAAAATAGAAGTCTGTTCCCGCAGGCGTTTCACATCCCTCGAAAGGAAATTCCCTCGCCTGTAAGCGTCGGTCAACTCAGACCTCATCTAAAAAAGAAAAACAGTCAAGTCAGGAAACATACGAATGAAAAACGCAAAACACAAATATCGCAAGAGACTCACCAGGGACTGACAATCAAAGAAAAATTCCATCTTTTTGTTGCAGGATCTGCTCTTCATGTGCTCCCAACCCTCATCAATATAAACATTGTTGTTCATTATATGTGAGCAGATCTCTGCAATCGTGAAATCTGAAAGGGACACACACCCCTCTCCCTCACCAACTCCGGTTGGATCCACGGGAGGAACTTCACGGGCAATACCCAAACCTGACGCAGAAGCCCTAGTTTGTTTCGACCTATCAGCTGGCCCCGGCTGACCAGATGGCCCAGGCTGATCAGCAGACGACACGTTCGGCTCATCTACAGTCGCTGGAGGAGAAGCTGCACCAGTTGGAGAGAAAGCAGGAACATTCAATTCACCAACTCTTTCAGGAGGTGGAGACGCTACCTCACTCATCCCTTCAGCGGGAGCTTCAAGCACAGTTGGATGAGTAGAAGGAATTCCGGCGAACACAGGTCCATCATCACCCTCCTCGTCAGAAGAAACGACATACTGCACGACTATTGATGCCCGCTTCAAAGGTCGAGTAGTATGGTCAGGGGTACCCTCAGCCGGGCGTTTTCCTCTACCAGTCCTAGGAGTTAGATCATTCGCAGGATCCAGAGGAATTTCAGGGACATCCGCGTCAAAAATAGGAGTATCACGGACTGGCCCTGAAACTCCAACTTTTTCTTTTCCCTTGCGGCTGGAGGTAGCTGCAGGAGTGGTCGCAGCAGAGGTATTCGCAGCAGGAATGTTCACAGCAGCCTCTGTGTACACAGGGGGTTGTTCCGATTCGACCCCACCCTTAGGAATATAACCAACTTCCTCGCCATCGGAGGGATCGCCGCCATCCGGACTAGCAAGTCCTTCCTTGGCCAAACCAGCAGCATGTCTTCTACTGGTTGCCTCAGAATTCTTTACTGCCCTAGCGTGTTGATCGCAAACTGTGTCAAAATCGCACACTGCAAGAAAAATAAACAAAGTATCAACTAACAGAATAAGATAGTAAAACAAAGAAGGAGTGGACAAAGACTTACAGCGAGGAAGCCTTGCATGTAGGCGTGTGAAAATCCCCTCGGAAATCATTTTTTCCTCATCCAAGAGGAAGGACCTATCCCTTTCTCTCAAAGGGAGGACAGCTGCTGCGGCGAGGTGAGAAACCTCTCTATTCAGTAAAACAGGGGTCGCCTTCAACCAAGCTTCAGGCGATGTGAAGTGCCTGGGAACCTTCTTCGCCAAGAAATTGTGGCGACTACTGGCAGGCAAATCACGACCCCACTCGCCATCAACGAAAAACCAGTTGTTCTTCCACCTCTTGTTCGAAGTAGGAAAACCCCAGATGAACCCCTTTTTCTTCTCATCACCGGAGATTTCTACTTGACCGGGGTTCGCCACACCCTTAGGAATCCAGCTCTCCACGGGCGAAGAGATAAGGAAATACGTACCACCATGGCCCGCCTGCCTTAGCGTGTAAAAATGGCAGATTTCACGAGGAGTAGGGGGCCCGTAACCGTTCAACTTCCACATGAGGCACAGGCACATCAATATTCTGTAGCTATTTGGAGCGAGCTGTGCCGGCGCAATTTGAGCCTCTGCAAGAAATCTGGCGATGAAAGGCTGAAGAGGGAGAGTCACCCCACAGCTAAGCATGGCCCCGTAAATAGCGACTGCATTTTCGGGAGGATTCCACACAGCCCGGTCGCCAGGTAAAATGAGATTCACTGAGTCTGGCAGGTCAAAACGACTCTTGTATTTACAAAGCTCAACCTCGCCGACCACGTTTACCTCCGTATCAAAAGAACACGGATGGTTTGGCGAGAAGCGTAGCCTATCCCTCTGATGGTCTTCAACATCGGAGTCGACAATCGTCTGCGCATCCAGCAGAGATTCACGTGGAACCTTAGAAGCGCGTCGTCTACTGCTTGTTGGTCTAGAAGATTTCGGCATTGTTGGAGAACCGCTGTTAGAAGATGAAGGAGAGATGTTTGGGATAAAAACATCTCCAGAAGACAGAACATAAACAGAAATTGGGACCGGATAATCTGGACGAAAATTACAAATCAGAGATTCAATTTTGTCCGCAGTACTTTTATCACCAAGCTCCATGGCTTGCATCATTCGATTAAAAAGAGAAGAGCGTAAAGAAGGGTCCATGGGAACTCACCGGAAAACCCTAGATTCGCGGAAGATTCGTAGAGAGGCAGGAATAATCGATTCCGGTGAACCGTCTGATAAATAGAAAACACAGGGAAAGGACTGAAGCAAGCACTCGAAGGAACAAGGTAGATAAAAATGAAGAATCAAACTGTTCTTTTTTGCTCTGAGAAAACCAGTGGAGAAATAAAAAGGAAAGAATGAAATGGAGAAAAGAAACGATCGGGCCTTAAAAAGAGGGAGTTTCGAAATTCAAAAAAGAAAATCAAGTAAAAAGATATGCAATTAATGAGAATGATAGCCACAGTGACCAGCCGCAATAGCCACCATCAGAAAACAGACACGTGGCATCTCGGGGAAAGCCAAGCGGTCAAAATGTCTCTTCGTCCGACAGGTAAATAGGTGCGTCAACAATTATGTGGACCAAGTTGAAAGCTTGCACCAGAAGAATCAATTAATCAATACAGCGCGTGACAAAAAGGAAAGAAGGAGGTATTACAAAATGCTGTAGGGAAAAATACCGTAGTACACGCAGCGGAAGCGAGACTAAAAATAAGATTTAGTGACTTTTAAAAATTTTCCTTTATGAACCTTAAACCCTTTAATTAATTAAACATGCATATACAATAACCAAAAAGTAGAATACCTTTTGTCGCGTGATCCGATTGACTTACGTCGATGGTAATCCGCAAGATCTTCAATCCTAGCACGAACGTGGATCACCTAGGAGCGTGGTCTCCCTTTTTCTTTGAATTGCAAACCTGTGAATGGACAAAACAAACTTTCTTTTCTTTGTTAGTCACAAAAACAATCAAAAGAATGACTGAGATTATTCCGGTCACTTTTGAGTTCTCAATCTAATGATCGAAACTCGCGTGAACCTAGATCGATATCGTATACACAAGCTTATTGATGATTAAGCAAATAGTATACTATCAAAGAATAATCTAACACTCCTATTTGTTTTAGTAGAATAAAAGCTTTCTATGAATTAAGAAGAAGAAGAAAAATTGTCTCTCAAGCACTAAGCATTTTTTGGTGGCCGAATTCTATACATGTGAATATATAGGTGGCCAAAATTTTCTTCCTCTTTCTTATTAGGGTGGCCGAATTCTTTAACCTAAAACAACTAGGGTTGCCGCAAATCACTAGCCAAAAAAAAATAGACTTTGTGTTGCACCCTAATTCCTATTTAGTTTAAGACTTCAAACCCTAATTGAATTCATAAATCTTTTATTCCTTTATTTGACTAAATATAAAAGACTTCTTATTTGATTAAATAAATAAAATTAATTATTTATTTTCTTACCAAATAAGTCTTTTACTTTTAGTATACTACCAACAATAGTATAACACTAGGAATCATATTTCCTAATCAGAAAAGATTTGTTTCTTAATTAAACAATTAATTAATAAATTAATTAATTCTTATTTAATTAAAACAAATGAAACAAAATAATATATTAGGTTAAAACTTAACCTTGCCGTCCCACTTGAATAAATGGGCCAAAATATTATTTTCTTATTTCATTTAATCCATTGGACTTTAAATAAAAAGCCCACATGTGAACCAGACCCATTCTTACTAAAAGAAACAAGCCCACATGTCTTTCATTAATATATAAATATAATTGAGCAGCCCATTACTTAAATAATGTGCAAATTATATTCTTAATATATTAAATGCAATTCTAGATGGACCCTTAAATTGGTCCGGTAGAATATATCAAGTGATCCATGCAAGTCCGTGTGGATTGGGATCTTGGCGGGCCATCTAAATTTAAGCTTCAATAGACATAACCTAATCACAATCAACAAATGATTCACTTAGGTCCGATCCATTAATTTTAACTCATTCCACTAAAGAGCTAAAATTGAACTCTTAAATAAAGATAGAAAAGGAAGATGCTCCTCATTCATACCCTAGACAATCATATAGGAGATAGTGTATCCTCGTGATTAATATCAGTAATCGCCAAGAGTTCATAGACCGCCTATAACTCTCCAAGTTACCATATTTACTCATATGACCACGTTTTGAACTTGGATATTTTGACTTGTCCAGAAGCCATGTTTTCAATAGACACTATCGAAAACTCAACGTTGAGATTTAATATCCAATTACCTCAAAACATCCATATGATGATATTATACTCTCATTTAATTAAATGGAGCCACGATGTCCATATCTATAAATGAAGTCCTCTATCGATTAACAAATGAATATCACCAAACTATCGAGGATAGACTATGCGATATAATCGTACTCATTGATAACTCAAATGATATCACTTGCAACCATAAGTCCATCATTTATCTCAGGATTAAGATAGACTCTCCGATTGTCCTGATAATGAAAAGACTATTATCTATTGACGGTTCTAGATAAAGCTTTTCATTGTGATCCTGTTCAATGCACCCAGTGCACTAGATCCTTTTGCTCGAAGACACTCCGATGATTTAGACTCATCATATCTCATTTGATCCCACTCAAATGCTAGCAAAAGAATTCTACAACTTTAACAAGATAAAGGTGCCCAACCTTTAACTTAAGTTGTGAACATTATTCAAGACTAACTAAAGAATTGTGTCTACCACATACATATCCAGATGTACGAACAATTCTTCTTTTCTCATAGTCTTTAGACCTTATGATTATTTATTTTGACAATTATAATATTAAACTATAAATGCTATACGATTTGTTAAACCAGAAATCACTTTATTAATATGAAAAAGATTGTTAATTACAACATTACACTCTTGCTATTGAGCATAATCCTAACAATCTCCCACTTGCACTATAGCAAATGTGTCATATCTCTCAAGCCCATGTTCTCTAGATGCCCATCGAAACTCTTCTGAGGTAGAGCCTTTGTGAAGGGATCCGCTAGATTTTCTGCTGACGCGATTTTGGTAATCGTCACGTCACCTCTTTGAACAATCTCCCTTAAAAGATGATACTTTCTTTCAATGTGTTTACCTCTCTTGTGACTTCTTGGTTCTTTCGAATTAGCCACTGCTCCACTGTTGTCACAGTAGATAGTGATCTGCTTATTCGCACTAGGAACCACTTCCAAGTCAATCAAGAATTGGCGGAGCCAAACAGCCTCTTTGGCAGCCTCGCATGCAGCAACATACTCAGCTTCCATGGTGGAATCAGCAATACAAGATTGCTTGATACTCCTCCATATAACTGCTCCTCCTCCAATAGTAAACACAGCCCCTGATGTGGATTTTCTGGAGTCAGAATCTGATTGGAAATCAGAATCTGTATACCCAACGGGAATCAAATCCCCTCCAGAGTATACAAGCATATTATCTCTCGTTCTCTTAAGATACTTGAAAATATGCTTGACTGCCGTCCAGTGATCAGGACCAGGTTTCGATTGAAACCTGCTAACTATGCCAACAGCAAAACAAATATCTGGTCTAGTACAGAGCATTGCATACATGAGACTTCCAACTGCCGAGGCATATGGAACTCTACTCATGAATTGCTCTTCATGCTCATTCTTAGGAACTTGTTCCTTAGAAAGCTTGATTCCATGTCTGAAAGGTAACATACCTTTCTTGGAATCCTGCATGGAAAACCTAGACAAGATCTTGTCTATGTATGAAGCTTGGGATAATGCAATCGTTCTATTCTTTCTATCCCTTATTACTTGGATACCTAGAATAAAACTTGCTTCTCCTAAGTCCTTCATATCAAATTGTTTTGCTAACCATTCTTTTACTGATGTCAATACACCTACATCGTTTCCAATGAGTAGTATATCATCAACATAAAGAATCAGGAAAACCAACTTGTCGCCCTTAATCCTTTTGTATACACAAGGTTCGTCAGGATTCTGAATAAATCCAAAACCTTTGACAGCTTGATCAAACCTTATGTTCCAGGATCTGGATGCTTGCTTCAATCCATATATGGATTTCTGCAACTTGCATACCTTTTCCATTTGGCCCTTTTCAATGAATCCCTCTGGTTGCATCATGTAGATGCTTTCGTCAAGACTTCCATTAAGGAAAGCTGTCTTGACGTCCATTTGCCAAATCTCTAGATCTAAAGATGCTGCAATGGATAAGAGTATCCTAATGGATTTAAGCATGGCCACAGGAGAGAAGGTTTCCTCGTAATCGATACCTTCTTTCTGTGTATACCCTTTAGCTACCAATCTAGCTTTAAAGGTTTCCACCTTACCATCCATACCTCTTTTCCTCTTGTATACCCACTTGCACCCAATGGGTTTTATCCCTTTAGGCAAGTCTACAAGGGACCAGACTTTGTTATCGAACATAGATTCAATCTCAGATTGCATTGCCTTTTGCCAATGGCGACTATCAACATCCTCCATAGCTTCCTTGTACGTGTAGGGATCATCGTCGTCCGGGAGATTCTCCACTGATTCTCCCAGACCGATGTATCTTTCGGGTTGTGTTCTAACCCTCCCACTACGACGAGGAATGGTAGGTTGTTGATCTTGTGTTGGATCGGAACTTACAATTGGGTTAGGTTGTGTAACCTCTCGTGGAATTGTATCTCCTGACATCTCATTCAGGACAATTCTACTTCTAGGCACAAAATCATTCATATAGTCCTTTTCCAGAAATTTAGCATTTGTCGAAACAAATACTTTAAGATCTGAAGGACTATAGAAATAATATCCTTTAGTTTCTTTTGGATACCCTACAAATATACATGTTTCTGAACGGGACTCCATCTTTTCTGTCTTTCCTTTTAACACATGCGCAGGACAACCAAATATCCTTAAGTGTTGTAAACTAGGCTTGCGCCCAGTCCACAACTCATGCGGTGTTTTAGGAACAGACCTAGATGGTACATCGTTTAGAATGTATATAGCAGTTTGTAAAGCATATCCCCAAAAAGAAATAGGAAGTGTTGAATAACTCAACATAGACCTAACCATATCCAAAAGAGTTCTATTTCTCCTTTCTGCTACCCCATTCTGTTGAGGTGTACCTGGTGCAGAAAACTGAGAAACAATCCCATTATCAATAAGATATTGCTGAAACTCACCAGATAGATATTCTCCACCACGATCAGATCTCAAGATTTTTATGTGTTTCTCAAGCTGATTTTCCACTTCAGCTTTGAATGCTTTGAACATGTCAAAAGCATCCGACTTATGTCGCATGAGATACACATAACCAAATCTCGAGTAATCATCTGTGAAGGTGATGAAGTACTCATATCCACCTCTAGCTTGAATGCTCATAGGTCCACATACATCAGTGTGTATCAATCCTAAACATTCAGTGGCTCTTGCACCTTTGGCAGAGAACGTCCTTTTGGTCATTTTACCTTCCAAACAAGATTCACAAGTTGGTAGATCATCAACCTTTAAGTCACTCAAAGGTCCGTCACATACCAATCTTTTAATCCTATTAAGGTTAATATGACCTAAGCGTAAGTGCCAAAGGTAGGTTTCATCTGTTGATAATTTTACTCTTTTATGATTAGGTTCCGTTATTTCTGTGTCTAACGAGTGAGAGATATTTCTATGCAAAAAGTATAGACCGTTTTCCAATGTACCTTGGCAAATAATTTTGTCATTCTTACTAATAATAAAAACTTTATTAAAAGTAACCGAATATCCAAATTTATTTAAACAAGAAACTGAAATTAAATTCCTCTTGAATTGAGGTACATAATAAACGTCTATCAAATCTAAATGCCTTCTAGAATCCAAATAAACTCTAATATCTCCCACTGCACTTGCAGACACTAACGTTCCGTTGCCCAAGCGCAAATTGATTTCATTCTTACTCAGCTTTCTCCTTTCTTGGAACCCCTGCAAGGAATAACAAACATGATTAGTGGCTCCTGAGTCTATGATCCAAGAATCTGTAGAATCAGCCAAAAAACATGTTTCAAGATAATTCACATTACCTTCTTCCTTCTTATTCTGGGACTTTGGGCAATTTCTCTTCCAATGTCCCTTTTCACCACAAAGGAAGCATTTCCCTTTGATCTTGGTTACTTTCTTGGTATCCTTCTTGATAGGCCCAAGTTGCTTTTTCTTCTGTTGTTTCTTGACCTTTTGACGGGCCTTAACAGTAGCAACTTTACCAACCATATGAATCTCTTGACCTTTGCCTTTCACAAGGATCTTTTCAGCACTTTGAACATCTTGCATCAGGCCTTGTAAGGTGTATTCCTTTTTGTTCAAAGTGTAGTCCAATTTGAACTGATCAAAGGAATCTGACAATGAATTGACAACCATATCAATCTTTGTCTCACCATCTATCTCAGCGCCATGCAGTTCAGCAATGTTGAGATGTGCTATGACTTTCATCATGTGATCTTTCACAGCCTGTCCAGGTTTCATCCTAAGATTCATAAAAGCAGTCACTGCCTCTCTCTTAGTCGTCCTAGACTTCATAGCAAACATCTCCTCTAGAGACATCATAATATCAGCAGCGGACTCCATTCCTTCATGCTGCTGTTGCAACACGTCGGAGATAGTGGCCATAATGTAACATTTTGCCATATCATCTGAAGTCTTCCACTGCTCATACTCATCTCTATACATTATGCTTGATTCATTATTAGGAGCAGGTGGTTTAGGAGTAGTTAGAACAAACTTATGTTTTTCACTTTGCAGCAACAACCCAATTTTCCTTTTCCATGTGACATAATTATCTCCAGTTAAAGTGTTATCTTTCAGGATGTTCATAAGTGATGGGGTCATGATTTCTGAATAAAACAAAACATATATAAGTAAATAATCATGATAAAGCACTTTTAAATATTTATCTTGAATTAAATAAATAACTCAATCATAAAATTCAACGGTGATCCAACACCCATAAATGTTACGCCTCCTTTGGGAGTTCGCACCATTTACTAGTTAGACTAGGTCCCACCTAATTGTTAACATAACAACCAGCGTTTTCAATTTTAGCCTTGCAATTTTACTGACAAGAACTCTTGGGAGGATATCAATAAAATTACATTGAGTGTGTTACCAAGATATCGACCCTCAGTTTTCTCTCACGAATATCCCTCCTTGGGGAGTAGATCTCGTTTGAGTCCATTGTCTAGTCTATCCTTGTAAGGAAGTATGTTGCTAAATTCCATTCATGGACGCCCCTTGGGGGGATTACCATAAATAATAAAGCTCAACCAACCTTGGAGGCCATAGGTGTTACAAAAACACCTTCTCCCACTCAATTATTTAAGGCGTGTGATTAAATCCCATAGAATGATTTACCAAGTTATCTAGATGCCAATTTAGATACCTAAATCATTCAATGCATGTTCATACCAAAAGAGATATATGAGTGGCACTCCTATTCTATATGTCATGTTATCATACAATAACAAATATTGTAATATTTAAAGCATAAATTAAATAGCAACAATTTTGGCCCATCCTAGAAAAACAAGTAAATTACAATTTGTTTTAGGAACACAAGATCTTCAGGTGGCCCATCAACCATACGTTCATCCTTCGGCCCAAACCCCATAGGCGTGCACAACCCACAACCCCACAAAGGGGCTGCTGTGCGCAGCCCATGAAGACTCCCAGGGCTGCCGTGCGCAGCCCACCAAGCTTGGGCTTGCCATGCGCAGCCCAATCCACTCCTAGGGTGCGCACGGTGCTCGTTCTCGGTTCTGGTTGCTTCGTTTTCCTTCATGTCTTCGAATCTTCAATACTTGAACATATTACAGCAGTATAAAATAATAAATACTGCAGTACTAATTTTTTTATTTTTTATTTTTTTATTCACTGCAGTACTTTTACACATAAAATACTGCACTAAAACTTAATAAAAAAAACTGCTGCAGTAATAATAAAAAAAAATACTGCACATGTTAAAAAAAATAAAATAAAACCTAGCAACTACCAAGAAGGAATTATGGCGATGATAGACCACCCTTCTTGTTACAATTCCATAACAAAAATACATTGAAAATCTAGGACCAAAATCGAGCAAAAACAATCCACATAAACATATATAAATCCATACATTCACATGTAATTATATATGCAAATACCTAGAGTGCCATCTCTTTCTAAATATGCATAATCACAATATAAAGAAATAGATCCACGTATATATACGTTAATTAATTAAAAGGGTTCAACCTAGGCTCTGATACCAATTGTAGGGAAAAATACCGTAGTACACGCAGCGGAAGCGAGACTAAAAATAAGATTTAGTGACTTTTAAAAATTTTCCTTTATGAACCTTAAACCCTTTAATTAATTAAACATGCATATACAATAACCAAAAAGTAGAATACCTTTTGTCGCGTGATCCGATTGACTTACGTCGATGGTAATCCGCAAGATCTTCAATCCTAGCACGAACGTGGATCACCTAGGAGCGTGGTCTCCCTTTTTCTTTGAATTGCAAACCTGTGAATGGACAAAACAAACTTTCTTTTCTTTGTTAGTCACAAAAACAATCAAAAGAATGACTGAGATTATTCCGGTCACTTTTGAGTTCTCAATCTAATGATCGAAACTCGCGTGAACCTAGATCGATATCGTATACACAAGCTTATTGATGATTAAGCAAATAGTATACTATCAAAGAATAATCTAACACTCCTATTTGTTTTTAGTAGAATAAAAGCTTTCTATGAATTGAGAAGAAGAAGAAGAAAAATTGTCTCTCAAGCACCAAGCCTATTGGTGGCCGAATTCTATACATGTGAATATATAGGTGGCCAAAATTTTCTTCCTCTTTCTTATTAGGGTGGCCGAATTCTTTAACCTAAAACAACTAGGGTTGCCGCAAATCACTAGCCAAAAAAAAATAGACTTTGTGTTGCACCCTAATTCCTATTTAGTTTAAGACTTCAAACCCTAATTGAATTCATAAATCTTTTATTCCTTTATTTGACTAAATATAAAAGACTTCTTATTTGATTAAATAAATAAAATTAATTATTTATTTTCTTACCAAATAAGTCTTTTACTTTTAGTATACTACCAACAATAGTATAACACTAGGAATCATATTTCCTAATCAGAAAAGATTTGTTTCTTAATTAAACAATTAATTAAACAATTAATTAATTCTTATTTAATTAAAACAAATGAAACAAAATAATATATTAGGTTAAAACTTAACCTTGCCGTCCCACTTGAATAAATGGGCCAAAATATTATTTTCTTATTTCATTTAATCCATTGGACTTTAAATAAAAAGCCCACATGTGAACCAGACCCATTCTTACTAAAAGAAACAAGCCCACATGTCTTTCATTAATATATAAATATAATTGAGCAGCCCATTACTTAAATAATGTGCAAATTATATTCTTAATATATTAAATGCAATTCTAGATGGACCCTTAAATTGGTCCGGTAGAATATATCAAGTGATCCATGCAAGTCCGTGTGGATTGGGATCTTGGCGGGCCATCTAAATTTAAGCTTCAATAGACATAACCTAATCACAATCAACAAATGATTCACTTAGGTCCGATCCATTAATTTTAACTCATTCCACTAAAGAGCTAAAATTGAACTCTTAAATAAAGATAGAAAAGGAAGATGCTCCTCATTCATACCCTAGACAATCATATAGGAGATAGTGTATCCTCGTGATTAATATCAGTAATCGCCAAGAGTTCATAGACCGCCTATAACTCTCCAAGTTACCATATTTACTCATATGACCACGTTTTGAACTTGGATATTTTGACTTGTCCAGAAGCCATGTTTTCAATAGACACTATCGAAAACTCAACGTTGAGATTTAATATCCAATTACCTCAAAACATCCATATGATGATATTATACTCTCATTTAATTAAATGGAGCCACGATGTCCATATCTATAAATGAAGTCCTCTATCGATTAACAAATGAATATCACCAAACTATCGAGGATAGACTATGCGATATAATCGTACTCATTGATAACTCAAATGATATCACTTGCAACCATAAGTCCATCATTTATCTCAGGATTAAGATAGACTCTCCGATTGTCCTGATAATGAAAAGACTATTATCTATTGACGGTTCTAGATAAAGCTTTTCATTGTGATCCTGTTCAATGCACCCAGTGCACTAGATCCTTTTGCTCGAAGACACTCCGATGATTTAGACTCATCATATCTCATTTGATCCCACTCAAATGCTAGCAAAAGAATTCTACAACTTTAACAAGATAAAGGTGCCCAACCTTTAACTTAAGTTGTGAACATTATTCAAGACTAACTAAAGAATTGTGTCTACCACATACATATCCAGATGTACGAACAATTCTTCTTTTCTCATAGTCTTTAGACCTTATGATTATTTATTTTGACAATTATAATATTAAACTATAAATGCTATACGATTTGTTAAACCAGAAATCACTTTATTAATATGAAAAAGATTGTTAATTACAACATTACACTCTTGCTATTGAGCATAATCCTAACAAATGCATCGAAACCTTGTAAGTATAAAAATAAATACTACTCGCAGAGACAAACGAAGTAAGAAGAACAAATCATTCGCCCAGCTCGGAGTATTTATGGGGGTATTGTTGTATGCATAAATTCGCCAACCCGACACGTGGTCAAAAAGAGTCAATAAAGATTGCCACGTCACTCATTGACCGGGTCAATAAAGGAAATGTGACAAGTCAATGTCAAAGTACCTCGAAACCAAAAAAGTCAGAAACACGCTCGCCGAAACTGGATATGTACTCGCCAAATCTAGATATATGGTCGCCGAAGAAACGAAACCCAGAAATAAATGTACTCGCTGCACCAGCATACTGGGCCTAAACCAACTCGGCAGAAACACGGAAATAAACCCTACACTTTAGAAAACCCATAAACAACAAGGAATCAATGGAGGAAAAGGTGAAGACCTATCTGTATCCGTAACAACGTGGGATTCCCAGTACGAATCTGAAAGGAGATCCTACTACGAGTAGAACTAAAAGCAAGGGAAAAACCCTAAATATCATGTATAAATAGAACCACTGATCCCTCGAGAAGGGAGTTCAAAAAAGAGAGAAAAAAGAGAGAGAAAAGAGAGAAAAAAGAAAGCAACTGTAAGAGAGATCTAAGCGTGTAATAAGGCAACGAAAACCTAGTATTATTTTTCTGCCCTCAGGGGCGCCGTGGTTTTTTCCCGTTCAAGGGTTTTCCACGTAAAATCTGTCTTTTGCATGCGTTCTTAATTTTCTTGTTTTATATTAAATTAATATAATTGTTGAGTGCGTGGCAATCCAAAAATCACCGTCAACAATATATATATATATTCCGGCAATAAATCGCCATAAATATTTTATATATATCTATATATTGAGGCCGAAATCCTTTACCATTTAGGATTTGTGTCTTTTGACTTAAATCCTAATCCTAGGTAGATTTCCTTAGAATTCCAAACCCTAATCCAACTCTTTAGTGTATTTGTGACTATATAAAAGACTTCCTTATTTGACTAGATAAATAAATTCCTTATTTATCTACTTACCAAATAAAGTCTTTTATTTTATTTATACTACCACAATAGTATACTACTAAGAAACATATTTCCTAGTCAGAAAAAGATTTTTGATTTTTAATTAAATAATTAATTAATCAATTAATTAATTTCCATTTAATCAAATAATAAAAATAAAACAATATAATATCATATATATATCTCGGCCATGTGCCATATATATTAATATATCTATATATTGTTTTTCTCTTTTATTAAATCCATTGGATCTTAATAAAAGGCCCACATGTGAACCAGACCCATTCTTACTAAAAGAAACAAGCCCACATGCCTTTCATTAATATATTAATATAATTGATCAGCCAATTTAACAAATAATGTGCAAATTATATTCTTAATATATTAAATGCAATTCTAGATTGACCCATAAATTGGTCCGGTAGAATATATCAAGTGATCCATGCAAGTCCGTGTGGATTGGGGATCTTGGCGGGCTATCTAAATTTAAGCTTCAATAGACATAACCTAATCACAATCAACAAATGATTCACTTAGGTCCGATCCATTAATTTTAACTCATTCCACTAAAGAGCTAAAATTGAACTCTTAAATAAATATAGAATAAGAAGATGTTCCTCATTCATACCCTAGACAATCATGTTGGAGATAGTGTATCCTCGTGATTAATATCAGTAATCGCCAAGAGTTCATAGACCGCCTATAACTCTCCAAGTTAACATATTTACTCATATAACCACGTTTTGAACTTGGATATTTTGACTTGTCCAGAAGCCATGTTTTCAATAGTCACTATCGAAAACTCAACGTTGAGATTTAATATCCAATTACCTCAAAACATCCATATGATGATATTATACTCTCATTTAATAAATGGAGCCACGATGTCCATATCTATAAATGAAGTCCTCTATCGATTAACAAATGATTATCACCAAACTATCGAGGATAGACTATGCTATATAATCGTACTCATTGATAACTCAAATGATATCACTTGCAACCATAAGTCCATCATTTATCTCAGGATTAAGATAGACTCTCCGATTGTTCTGATAATGAAAAGACTATTATCTATTGACGGTTCTAGATAAAGCTTTTCATTGTGATCCAGTTCAATGCACCCAGTGCAGTAGATTCTTTTACTTGAAGACACTCCGATGATTTTAGACTCATCATATCTCATTTGATCCCACTCAAGTGCTAGCAAAAGAATTCTACAACTTTAACAAGATAAAGGTGCCCAACCTTTAACTTAAGTTGTGAACATTATTCAAGACTAACTAAAGAATTGTGTCTACCTCATACATATCCAGATGTACGAACAATTCTGCTTTTCTCATAGTCTTTAGACCTTATGATTATTTACTTTGACAATTATAATATTAAACTATAAATGTTATAAGATTTGTTAAACCAGAAATCACTTTATTAATATGAAAAAGATAGTCAATTACAATATTACACTCTTGCTATTGAGCATAATCCTAACAGTCTTTTATATAGTCACAAAAACACTAAAGAGTTGGATTAGGGTTTGGAATTCTAAGGAAATCTACCTAGGGTTAGGATTTAAGTCAAAAGACACAAATCCTACATGGTAGAGATATATATGGTAATTGGCCGATATATATATATAGATTTTATAAAGCATGCAGAGTGTGCAATAAATATAGATTTTATAAATCATGCAGAATGCGAAATATATAGATATATTTTAATAGGCGTGCACAATATATATATATTTATAAAGCATGCAGAATGAGAAATATATAGATATATTTTAACAGGCGTGCAGCTTTTATATAATAGACATATAGATATATTATTTTGGGCAAGGAAGATTTGCAACCAAGATTTATATATTATGTGAATAGAATTCGGCAAACCCTAGAGTTCTTGCTTGAGAGAATATTTTTCTTTTGCTTGAGAAAAATAGAATCCAACTCTTAGACTAGTGTGATTTTCGCCCAAGAGGAATAAAGAGAAAAGTTTGTTCTTATTTCGATAGTGCACTAGTTACTTTTACATCAAAAGGTTTTGTGTACAATTTTGAATAAGGTTCACGCGAGTTTCGATCTAAAGATTGTGAATTCAAAAATGACCGGAACATTCTTTGTTGAATCTAGGAACTTGTTGTGACTAACGAAAAAGAAAAAGTTTTGTTAATCCATCCTCAGGTACACAATTCAAAGAGAAGGGAGACCACACTCCTAGGTGATTCACGTTCGTGATTGGATTGGAAGATCTTGCGGATTACCATCGACGCAATGTCAATCGGATCACGCGACAAATGTATGATATCTTTAGTATTATATGTTAATTAATTAGAGGGTTAAGGTTCAAATTATGGAAAAATTTTAAAACATACTAAAACTCGATTTTAGTCTCGCTTTCGCTGCGTGCACGTATTTTTACCTACACAAGGCAATTTCCTTGTTTACTTAAATGTTGTCGTATTCAGTCTGTTATGGTAGCGTGATCTTTTCTTCCTTGGTAATCTGACAGATGGTGCATTACGACCTCCTTTGTTGACGCCTTCTATCTTAGGTGGTTGGGAGGTGCTTGGAGGACCAGTCCGAGTGCGGGTTACGGGGTACGGGGCACGGGGTACCGAGTGCGGGGTACCGGGTACCAGGAGCGGGGTACCTGGTACTAGGAGCTAGGTACCTGGTACCAGGAGTTGGGTACCGAGTACCAGGTGCGGGGTACAGGGTACCAGATACGGGGTACCGGGTACCAAGAGCGGGGTACCTGGTACTAGGAGCTGGGGAGCTGGGTACCTAGTACTAGGAGCTGGGTACCGAGTACCAGGTGCGGGGTACAGGGTACCAGATGCGGGGTACAGGGTACCAGGTGCGGGGTACCGGGTACCAAGTGCGGTAGCGGGATCCTCAGGACCCTGGGTTCATTCTTTCAACAATCAAATGACCTTGACATGGATGGAAAATTCTTCTTTGGACCCCTGCTAAAAATGGCGGTTAACAGAAACAAACCAAAGCCTTGCGCAAAAAGGGTAAGTATCTCTCTACCAAGGAGCCCCTAGAGCTT
Source organism: Acer yangbiense (assembly GCA_008009225.1). Lineage (NCBI taxonomy): Eukaryota > Viridiplantae > Streptophyta > Magnoliopsida > Sapindales > Sapindaceae > Acer > Acer yangbiense. The sequence goes on from CM017764.1 coordinate 27,247,465, forward strand.
CTCCACATGGATCTTATGGGTCCTATGCAAACCGAGAGTTTAGGTGGAAAGATATACATTTTTGTGTTGTGTAGATGATTTCTGTAGGTTCACATGGACATATTTTCTTAGAGAAAAATCCGAAACTTTTGACAAGTTTAAAATGCATTGTAATAAAATTCAAAATGAGATGAACTCAAACATTAAAAGCATAAAACGGATTAGAAGTGACCATGGGAGGGAATTTGAGAATGCTTCTTTTGAAACCTATTGTGATAGTGTAGGCATCTCCCATGAGTTTTCAGCTCCTAGGACACCTCAACAAAATGGAGTTGTTGAGAGGAAGAATAGGGTCTTACAAGAGATGGCCTGTGTGATGTTGCTTAGCAACAATGTCCCTAGGAACCTATGGGCCGAAGCCGTCAATACGGCTTGCTATATAGGGAATAGAGTTTTCCTAAGGCCCGGTACTAAGCAAACCTCTTATGAGTTATGGAGAGGTAGAAAGCCAAATGTTAGCTACTTCCACACTTTTGGAAGGAAATGCTACATTCTAAATGACCGTGATCAACTTGGCAAATTTGATGCTAAGAGTGATGAGGGTATCTTTATTGGCTATGCCTTGAATAGTAGAGCCTATAGAGTTTTCAACTTGAAGACTCGAACCGTCATGGAATCATCAAATGTTGTCATTGATGATACAAGGCTCAAGTCTAATAACCATGAGGAGGAGGTTGGTTTAGATGTTTATTCTCCATTGGAGAAGGTTGTGGAGACTCCTAATGTTGGGACATCCAAACTTGATGAAGAGGCCACTCAACCTATTGATAGAGTTCCTCTCGTGGACTCTAATGAACCCGCTCCATGGGTTAGAAGACTCCATAACAAAGAAGATGTTATTGGAGATGTGAATGAGGGTGTATGGACTAGGCGTCAAATTGCTAATCTCATTAGCTTTACATGCTACACCTCTCAAATTGAATCCAAAAAGGTTGATGAAGCCTTGAATGATGAATTTTGGGTTCTTGTCATGCAAGAAGAGTTAAACCAATACGAAAGGAATGAGGTTTGGACTCTAGTTCCTAGGCCTAAAAGCACACATGTTATAGGCACTAAGTGGATTTATAGGAATAAATCCGATGAGGATGGCAACATAGTGCGGAACAAGGCTAGACTTGTAGCACAAGGGTGCAGGGAAAAATACCGTAGTACACGCAGCGGAAGCGAGACTAAAAATAGATTTAGTAGTTTTAAAATTTTTCCTTTTTATGAACCTTAACCCTTTAATTAATTAAGCATACATATAATCAACAAAAGAAGAATACCTTTTGTCGCGTGATCCGATTGACTTACGTCGATGGTAATCCACAAGATCTTCAATCCTAGCACGAACGTGAATCACCTAGGAGCGTGGTCTCCCTTTTTCTTTGAATTGCAAACCTGAGAATGGACAAACAAACTTTTCTTTTCCTTTTGTTAGTCACAAAACAATCAAAAGAAGACTAAGATTATTCCGGTCACTTTTGAGTTCTCAATCTAATGATCGAAATTCGCGTGAACCTAATTCGATGTTGTACACACAAGCTTATTGATGAACAAGCAATTAGTGTACCATGAAAAGAATAATCTCTTCACTCTTTTATGTCTTAGTAGAATCAACACACACTAATCACTAGAGTTGGATTCTATTTTTTTAAGCAAAAGAAAAACTCTCAAGCCTTACAAGTAGGGTTAGCCGAATTCAACCTATATATAATATCTATATATATTAAAATATATATAGTGCATAAATTCTGCACACCTCTTTTAAAGTGAACTAATGCTGCACGCCTATATTAATATATATTGCTGCCCCCACATATATGTTTGCAAACCTAATATATCTTGTGGCACACACATTTATGTTTGCAAGAATAATATATCTTCCTCTTGCCATATATATTTCTATGTATATCACGGCAATTTCCTCTACCATGTAGGATTTTTGTCTTTTGACCTAAATCCTAACCCTAGGTAGATTTGCTTAGAATTCCAAACCCTAATCCAACTCTATAGTGTAGTATTAAATTATGACTAAAATAAAAGACTTCCTATTTGATTAAATAAATAAACCTTGTTATTTATTTTCTTACCAAATAAGTCTTTTAGTATACTACTACCAATAGTATAACTCTAGGAAACATATTTCCTGATCAGAAAAAGATTTTGTTTCTTAATTAAATAATTAAATAATTAATTAATTAATTCTCATTTAATCAAACAATAAAATAAAATAATATTTATGACTAAATACATAGCCTTGCCACCCCACATGTAATAAATGGGCCAAATATTATTTCCTTATTTTATTTAATCCATTGGACTTTAAATAAAAAGCCCACATGTGAACCAGACCCATTCTTACTAAAAGAAACAAGCCCACATGCCTTTCATTAATATATTAATATAATTGAGCAGCCCATTAAATAAATAATGTGCAAATTATATTCTTAATATATTAAATGCAATTCTAGATGGACCCATAAATTGGTCCGGTAGAATATATCAAGTGATCCATGCAAGTCCGTGTGGATTGGGGATCTTGGCGGGCTATCTAAATTTAAGCTTCAATAGACATAACCTAATCACAATCAACAAATGATTCACTTAGGTCCGATCCATTAATTTTAACTCATTCCACTAAAGAGCTAAAATTGAACTCTTAAATAAAGATAGAATAAGAAGATGTTCCTCATTCATACCCTAGACAATCATGTTGGAGATAATGTATCCTCGTGATTAATATCAGTAATCGCCAAGAGTTCATAGACCGCCTATAACTCTCCAAGTTACCATATTTACTCATATGACCACGTTTTGAACTTGGATATTTTGACTTGTCCAGAAGCCATGTTTTCAATAGACACTATCGAAAACTCAACGTTGAGATTTATATCCAATTACCTCAAAACATCCATATGATGATATTATACTCTCATTTAATAAATGGAGCCACGATGTCCATATCTATAAATGAAGTCCTCTATCGATTAACAAATGAATATCACCAAACTATCGAGGATAGACTATGCGATATAATCGTACTCATTGATAACTCAAATGATACCACTTGCAACCATAAGTCCATCATTTATCTCAAGATTAAGATAGACTCTCCGATTGTCCTGATAATGAAAAGACTTTTATCTACTGACGGTTATAGATAAAGTATTTCATTGTGATCCAGTTCAATGCACCCAATGCACTAGATTCTTTTGCTCGAACACACTCCGATGATTTTAAACTCATCATATCTCATTTGATCCCACTCAAATGCTAGCAAAAGAATTCTACAACTTTAACAAGATAAAGGTGCCCAACCTTTAACTTAAGTTGTGAACGTTATTCAAGACTAACTAAAGAATTGTGTCTACCACATACATATCCATTTGTATGAACAATTCTTCTTTTCTCATAGTCTTTAGACCTTATGATTATTTACTTTGACAATTATAATATTAAAGTATAAATGCTATAAGATTTGTTAAACCAGAAATCACTTTATTAATATGAAAAAGATTGTTAATTACAACATTACACTCTTGCTATTGAGCATAATCCTAACAAATGGTACTCTCAAATTGAGGGTATTGACTTTGAGGAGACATTTGCTCCTGTTGCACGTTTAGAGTCCATTAGGCTTCTTTTGTCCATTTCCTGTGTGCACAAGTTCAAATTGCGCCAAATGGACGTCAAGAGTGCCTTCCTCAATGGCTTCTTGCAAGAGAAAGTTTTTGTTGAACAACCTAAGGGATTTGTGGATGCACACCACCCCAACCATGTCTATCGCCTCAAAAAGGCTTTGTATGGGTTGAAACAAGCACCGAGGGCTTGGTATGAGCACCTCACTCAATTTCTTGTTGACAAGAACTACACAAGGGGTAGTGTTGACAAGACTCTATTTATTAAGAAAGACAATGATGAGCTCTTTATAGCTCAAATCTATGTTGATGATATAGTGTTTGGCTCCACCAACAACACCAAGGTCCAACAATTTGTTGATGTTATGTCTCATGAATTTGAGATGAGTCTTGTTGGTAAGCTAAGTTACTTCCTAGGTTTGCAAATTAGGCAATTAGATGATGGGATCTTCATTACCCAAGCCAAATATGACAACAACCTAGTGAATAAGTTTTGTCGAGAAAATGCCAAACATTGTGATACACCCATGAGTACCACTTTGAAGCTTAGCAAGGATGCAAGTGGAAAAAGTGTGGAACAAACTCTATATCGGGGCATGATAGGTAGCTTGCTTTATTTGATCGCAAGTAGGCCCGATATATCTTTTAGTGTGGGTGTGTGTACTAGGTACCAAGCAGATCCTAAGGAGTCCCATCTCTCTTCCGTAAAGAGAATCATTCGCTATGTGATGGGACTTCTAACTATGGGATTTGGTACACGCTTGACACTAATGCTAGTCTTGTAGGCTTTAGTGATGCAGATTGGATAGGAAATTGTGATGATAGGAAAAGCACATCGGGCGGTTGCTTCTTCCTAGGCAACAACTTGGTGTTGTGGTTTTGCAAGAAGCAAAACTCGATTTCCTTGTCCACGGCCGAGGCCGAGTACATAGCCGTGGGGAGTGGATGCACACAACTCCTATGGATAAAGCAAATGCTAGTCGACTACGGATTCAATCAAGGTACTCTAACCCTTTTTTGTGATAATATGAGTGCAATTAATATTTCCAAGAATCCGGTACAACATTCTAGGACTAAGCATATTGACATCCGCCATCATTTCATTAGAGAGCTTGTTGAAAATAAATGCATAGTACATGAACATGTAGGTACTAATGATCAACTTGCGGACTTATTTACTAAACCCTTAGATGCTACTCGATTTAAAACTCTTAGTAGATTTATTGGGATATGTCTTGTGGAGTGATGTGTTTTGGTTATTGACCCCATATGGGGAACTCAAGCAAAGAGAGCTATGTTGCATACTTGTCACTTGCAAAAATTTGAAATATCTTATGCTTCTTTTTTAATTGCTTGAGTAAGCTTGGTTGTACATATGTATATATGTTTTCAATTCAATAAGTGTGAACCATGTTTGTTTACAATCCATGTCATATTTATGTTCAAACATGCATTTTTGGACTAGGAGATATACATAGGAAGTATGATTATGAATGACCTATAGTTATCTCCATGACATGATGATTCTTAATTGACATGCTAATGACAAATGAAAAATCATGAAATTCATATAACATATTCAAATGAAAAAGCATGAATTGATGATTGCATATTCTTAAATGAAAAATTTGTGTGAAAAGGCTTATGAGACTCAAAATGAATAAAGGATCTTGTATCCGTTCAAATAATTTTATAATCCAAATATCTCTATTTCTTTATTGGTTGAACATGGCTACTATCATACGGATATCTTATCCGGAAAAATCAAATAGGGTGCAAAGTCGCTCATGCCATGTTTCGCTTATAAAGTTGTGTAAGGATTCCCGTTGTTTTTAATTGGCTTATTTCGTGATCAAACCATATGTGGGGGTTCTTTGTAAGGGTAGCTTAAGTATCGGTCTTCTTGTTCGAAGCCCTTTGAAGACCTCGTGTTGATAAGCACCGAAGGTAAATTTCTATGTGCTTACTTTTCTTTGAAGAGATTAGTTGCACACACACACTAAACATTCATTGCATATGTGTGCATTCTCTTCGTTTGTCACAATTCACACTTGCACTTATTTATTATATTTTGTTGTGTGTTATTGTGTCTTATTGTTGTGTTAATTCGTTTCCCGATAACTTTCGGAAACGTCCGCGCATGCATGAGAATGTGCTTGGTTTAGCGCGAGGACCGCCTATGGAGAATGCCCTTGGCTTCTCCTTGGTTTTCACCTATCTAGGTGATCGGCGGTTATTATCGGCGGCCTGGCCGCCGAATGAAACCGCCGTTTCAGTCCAGATTGGTCTGAAGCATTTCTGCGGTTAAGATCGGCGGTCACGACCGCCGTTCGAAACCGCCGATTCAAGACCTGATTGATTTATCTCTCAGTCTATTCGGCGGTTGAAACGGCGGTCATGAAACCGCCGTTCGAAACCGCCGTTCACACCTGGTTGATTTGATCTCTCTGTTCTGTTTCGGCGGTCGGAATCGCGGTCACGAAACCGCCGAATTAACCGCCGTTTATGCTCTGTTCTTCACGAGCTCATTTCGGCGGTCATTAACGGCGGCCTGGCCGCCGATTGAACCGCCGATTGGCGCCGTTTCTTTGAAACTTACTTAAACGACCACCACTTTGATTTGGCCCCCTATATATATGCCACTTTGACTTTAGGTCAATTAAGAGAGTTCATATTCAGATTCATACTTAGGATATTTTTCAAAGAGAAGAAAATTCCAAGAACTCCATTCTTGATTCTCAAACATCTTTTCATGATCATCAATCATCATCTAGCATCATCTTAGATCATCTAGATGTCATCTAGCATGGATCTTTCATCATACTTTTCTTGGTAAGCTTTTCACTAATATCTTACATGTTTTGTGTTTCTCTTACCTAGCAATCTCAATTAATTACTTGTTTGTTATTTGTATGCTTTAGATACAATATTGAGATGAGTATGATGTATGTTTGAGAGTTTTATATTGTGCTAGCATATTAGGTTTGTGCTTAATATTGATTAGCTAAACTAATTGACATGTCATTTAGTTTTGATATCTAGGATTATTCTTATTGCATATTAATCATCTTAGATAAGCATATAGGGTTTCCTTGCTCTATGTTGCATTTTGGATATTCACATATATTCACTTAGGGTTGTATTCTCTCAAAGAGAAAGTAAGTCTTGTGTGTAGCATCCGGGATTAGGTTGCTTAGAACGCAAGCAATTGGACTAGGTTCACTCATACCGGGATTAGGTAGGTGTGTGATTACTTCCGGGATTAGGTTGTAATCGTTTGCACATTTAGTGGATTCGAGGTTCGAGTGTGGCTTACTTACATAGCCCGTGGTTTTTCCCGTGAGGGTTTCCACGTAAAAACTAAGTGTTGTTTTAATTTCGCACCATATTACAATTGCTTGGTTATATTATCTTGAGGGCATTTTCGTAATTTTGACTAACACGAAAATTGGGTAAAAAGCGTAAAATCTATTCACCCCCCTCTAGATAGCTTATACACACTGTGCTATATTTGTTTCAATTGGTATCAAGCGGGTTCCTAGACATACATAGGTGATCCTTGCTCATTTTGTGTGTTTTGCATTTTGTGTGATTTTTTGATTTATTCATACATTTTGCATTCATCTCTTTTGCATTCATCCAAACACTATGAGTGGTTTCGGGATGAGCAAAGAGGGAGCGTCGAGCGTGAGGCCACCGTTGCTCACCGCGCGATAATTACTCCTCATGGAAGGGAAGATGGAAGCATACATATGCCAAATCCATGATAGGGCATGGATGGCGGTTGAAGATGGATATGCTCACCTATGATGACTTCTACGGATGGAGGAGAGAAGTTCTCAAGCCTAAGGCACAGTGGAGTCCTCAAGAATTTGATTGACTCCATGTGGAACAACAAGGCTATTCATGCCATCCGATGTGCAGTGAGTGAAAATCGTACAACTGATTCAAATTACTAGGATTGCTAAAGAGGCATGGGACATCCTAGAAGTTGCACATGAAGGCACCGAGGTTTTCAAGGACTCAAAGCTTCAAGTCCTTCAAACTCGGTTTGAGACCATTAGGATGGAAGAGCACGAGCACTTCAATGACTTCCAAGTGAGACAAGGACATTGTGAACCAAAGTCACCAACTTGGTGATCCTTACTCGGATAGAAGAATCAAGCAAAAGATCATGCGATCACTTCCCGAGAGGTTCGAACCCAAAGTGACGGCTTTAGAAGAAAATGACACTTACAAGGAAATGAAGCCAAGTGAAGTCATTGGAAGACTTTTAGCCTATGAATCAAGAAAGGCTACCACATCTCCTCCTAAGAAGAAAAAGGATATTGCCTTGAAGGCATCCAAGATGGAAGAGGAGGAGGATGACTCATATGAAGACATGGCACTCATTGCCAAAGGATTCAAGAATTCTTGAATCTTCAAAAGAGTGATTAGGCTCAAGGGGAATGACTTCAAGAAGAAGAAGTCCACTATTAAGAATGTCAAGCCATATCATGAGATTCTTCAAGAGAGAAGATTCAATGCTACGAATGTGGAGGATTCGGGCATACCTCCAAGGAATGTGCTAACTTGGAAGATGAAAGAGAGGAGGTCGCCACTTCAAGTAATAGTGATGAAGAGATTGTGGCAAAATTCTTGGCATTAGGTTGCTCTCACAAGCGGGACAACAAAGTGAAAGTTGTTGAAGGAAGTACCTCAAGCTTGAATGATTGTGAGAACAACTATTTTGCCTTTCCTATCTCCTACAATGAAGAAGAGAATGAGAGTCAAGAAGAAAGTGACTCTAATAAAGACGACTCTTCATCTAACTCCTCACATGGATATGTGAAGAAAAAGGTTCTAGATAAACACCTCACAGAGTTTAAAAGCTTAGCAATGAAGACCAAGGAAAAGATACGAAGATTGAGAGAAGAGAATCTAGGTGTGTGATTACTTCCGGGATTAGGTTGTAATCGTTTGCACATTTAGTGGATTCGAGGTTCGAGTGTGGCTTACTTACATAGCCCGTGGTTTTTCCCGTGAGGGTTTCCACGTAAAAACCAAGTGTTGTTTTAATTTCCGCACCATATTACAATTGCTTGGTTATATTATCTTGAGGGCATTTTCGTAATTTTGACTAACATGAAAAATTGGGTAAAAAGCGTAAAATCTATTCACCCCCCCTCTAGATAGCTTTATACACACTGTGCTATAATTTGTTTCAAGTTGGATATAGTTGCTCTTAAATTGTAATCAATGAAATCTCTATATCCTTGCTTTTCTCTTGACAATGGTGAAATTAGTTTGAATTCATATTAGAAACTTTTGTCATTTGCTTTGCCAAATACCATTGTATTTTGGACTTAAATGCTATATGTCTTGTATGCAAAGCATGTTTGATTCACACATTTTATTTAAATAAATCTCCTTGTTTCTCTCCAATTAATTGAGATACATAAAGTGACTTATATTGATTATACAAATATCTTGTATGCTACTATCTCTCTTTGCTTGAAGTGACCTGGTTGGGGACTACTCCTTTGCCTATATCATGACAGAAAGGGGGAGTAGAATGTGGTAAGGGAGTTACAAATTGTGGAGACAATTGTGCATGTTGGGGAGACTATTCATTGAGGGGGAGCATTGCATTGCACATTCATTTCATAATGTTGCATGTTTTCTTAATTGAAAAATTCTATAATGCAAATGCTTGTTATAATTTCACATGATCACCTCACATACACTTGCTTTGGAAGTGTAATTTTGTTTGTTTTGAAGGTTTGATAATTCTACAAGAGATTGAAGACTTGAAGTTTTATTTTCTTATCTCTTTGTAATGTAGAATTTCATTGCTATCCCGTAGCTTCAATTATGTTGTGAGGATCCATGTGAGTGGTGGTTTTGTCACGAAATAGCCAAAGGGGGAGATTGTAAGGTCTCATTCATTGATTGACTTATTTCGTGGATAAACCACAATTGGGGTTCATTGTAAGGGTAGCTTAGGTATTGGTGTTCAAGTTAAATGCCCTTTGAAGACCTCATCATTGATAAGCACCAAAGGTAATTTCTAAGTGTTTACTTGCAATTGAAGAGATAGTTTCACACACTCACAAATCATGCATACGTTTAATTCTTGTTTGTTGTGTGTCTAATTTGTGTGCATTAATGTTCATTAATCTCACTTCTTGCATGTTCTTTTGATTGCATCTTGTTTGTCCAAATGCTATGTCATGCATAGGCTTAGGATTGCATTTTTGCAAAGGGCGCTGTCGAAAGCGCTCTACGAACAACTCCCATCTGAGACCTGATGGAAATGGGATATGCGCTGTACAGACCTGATCAATTTAAATTGGTCGATGTTGGGTCATTATACAGTCGCTGTACAAAGTGCTGTACGTACAACAACTCTCTGTTTTCTGGAGAGAACAGAGTTGTGGCGCTGTTCAGGCGCTATACAAAAGCGCTGTTCTAATAGAACCAATGAAGAATGTTCTTCATTTTCCCAGATAGGCGCTGTACAAATCGCTCTACGTACAGCGACCTGTAGAGCGCCCAAGGCAATTTTTGTGTCATTTATCAAAACGCACCACTTTGTTTTTGACACCCTATATATATGCCTCTATGACACTAGGTCACTCAAGAGAGTTCATATTCAGATTCCATACTTAGGATATATTTCAAAAGCAAGAAAAATACCAAGAACTCACCTTTCATTACTCAAACATCATTCCATGATCATCAATCATCAATCATCATCTAGCTTCATCCTTGATCATCTAGATATCATTTTGCATGGATTTTTCATCACACTTTGCTTGGTAAGTTTTTCACTTATATCTTACATATTTTGTGTCTTTCTGTACAAGCAATCACATTTATCACTTGTATGTTATTCATATATATCTTTGATACAAGTTTGAGATTAGTGTTTTGAATGTTTGAGAGTTGTATTGTGATAGCTTTCTAGGTTTGCATAATCTATGATTAGCTAAGCTTTTTGACATGTCATCTAGCTTTTAATATCTAGGATTGAATTTATTGTAAAATCATTATCCTAGATAAGCATATAGGGTTACCTAGCTTTTTATTGCATTTTGGATATTTCTTATATTCACATAGGCTCTTTATCTCTTCATTAAGAAGTAAGACTTGTGTAGCTTCTGGGATTAGGTTGCATAAATCACAGGCAATTGGACTAGGTTCACTTATACCGAGATTAGGTAGGTGTGTCATTATATACCAGGATTAGGTTGTAATCGTTTATACACATTTAATGGATTCGAGGTTCGAGTACGACTCACTTATTAGCCTGTGGTTTTTCCCGTGAGGGTTTCCACGTAAATATCAAGTGTTATTTAATATTCCACACATATTACACTTTCTATTTTATTTTGACTAGATAGGGGCTTTTTCGTAATCTTGACCATACATGAAAATTTGGTAAAATTGATTAAAATCTATTCACCCCCCATCTAGATTAATATTAGACACACCGAGTATTTGTTTCAATTGGTATCATAGCGGGTTTCTAGAAATACTTAGGTGATCCTTTGCTCATTTTGGTGTGTTTTGCATTTTGTGTGATTTTTTATCATTCATATATTTGCATTCATTTCATTCATTCATTCATAAACACTATGAGTGGAAACGGTGGAAATGGTGGTGTTAACGAGGGTGCTTCTAGCACAAGGCCTCCGCTTCTTACCGGGTTGAACTATGCATCTTGGAAAGGCAAGATGGAGTCGTACATATGTCAAATCCATGATCGGGCTTGGATGGCAGTTGAAGACGGCTACACATCACCCATGATGACTCCTACGGGTGGAGGAGAGGATATGCTCAAGCCTAAGGCGCAATGGAACGCGCAAGAGTTTGAGGCATCAAAATGGAATAAGAAGGCGATGCATGCCATCCTATGTGCAATGGACGAAAATCAATATAAATTGATTCAAAATACTATTATAGCTAAGGAGGCATGGGACATCCTAGAGATTACACATGAGGGAACCGAAGTGGTGAAGGACTCTAAGCTTCAAGTCCTCCAAACTCAATTCGAGATGCTTAAGATGGAGGAGAATGAGTGCTTCAATGATTTTGAGATCAACCAAAGTCATCAGCTTGGTGACCCATATTCGGATATGAGGATCAAGCAAAAGATTATGAGATCTCTCACCGATAGGTTTGAATCAAAGGTGACGACTTTAGAGGAGAATAGCACATACAAGGATATGAAGTCGAGTAAGGTGATAGGAAGGCTTCTAGCTTATGAGTCAAGGAAGGGTCCTACCTCCACACCTCCTAAAAATCAAAAGGGAATTGCTTTGAAAGCCTCCAAAGTTAAGAAGGAGGAGAATGATGACTCGAACGAAGAAATGGCTCTATTGATGAGAAGGTTAAAGAAATTCTACAAGTCCGAGAAGAAAGGTTTCGGATCCAAGGGTCAAAACTTGAAGAAAAAGGCTCCCTTCAAGAAGTTTGAGCCTAGGCAAGAGAATACCGAAAGGAAAGTGGTCCAATGCTTTGAGTGTGGTGGCATAGGACACTTTGCCCCCGATTGTACCAATCATGTTATCAAGAAGAAAGGGAAAGTGATGGCCGCCACATGGAGTGGGAGTGATGACTCCAATGAAGAAGATGAGTCTTCGGATGATGAAGAACTCACGGCTAACTTCATAGCCTTTACCTCTTCTCACAAGAGCAAGTGGAAATTGACTCAAGTGATGATTGTTCTTCATCACAATCCACAAATGGTAATGTGGATAGGATGGATCTCAAAGACTACATGGAGAAATTTGAGAGTTCAAGGTTAAAGAACAAGAGGGAAATTAGGAGATTAAAGGAAGAAAACCTAGAGCTCTCATCACAAGTTGACCAATTAAGTGAAGAAGTAGTGAGATCCACAAAGAATGAAGATAAGCTAAGAGAGGAGTTAGTCTTATCTAAAAGGAATGAAGAAGGTTTGAAGCGGGAGCTTGATGAAGCTATAGAGTCATTATCTAGGATGGCTTCTAGCACCAAGAAGCTTTACCACATGCTTGGTGTTGGAAAGAGTCCATGCGACAAGAGGGGTCTTGGGTATGAAGTTGGAAGAAGATCTCAACCTCTAACAAGACTGTGTTTGTCAAAAGCTTAGGAAAACAAGTAACTTCACTGATGCAAATTCCTAGGAAGAAGATTGATCTAGGACAATGTTCACATAGTGCACAAGTGAAGGTGGCTTCAAGAAGACAACCCCAAGCCAACATTCCTCAACATTTGGCTCATCAAGCAAAGAGACCAATCATGCAAACTCATCCAAGGAAGCAAGCTAGACCGGTTCAACAACGAAGATGGATTGAACCCACTCAACCACAAAGACATGGGAAAGCTCCTATGTGCGCACAAGGACAAGGTATGATTCCTTATTTATTCCTATATGTCACTTTTGTGGTTTTGATGGTCATATTTGACCAAGATGCTTTCGGTATATTAAAATGTGCAAAACTAAAAGCATGATTGAGAAGAAAAAGAAAAGAGCCATGACGCATGTTCCTAGGAATGAGAAAATTGATTTGCATGATCCTAGGATTTCTAGAGCCCATGTACCAAAGACCACTAGGAAAGAAAATGTATCACCTAGGTGGATTAGAAAGATTGAAAATACTTGCCATGTTGCATAAATTGCCTTGAGGGCAAATTTTTCTAATTTTTGGTATTTAGATAGTGGGTGCTCTAGGCACATGACGGGAAACAAGAGTTTCTTCGAGACTCTTGTCATGGAGAAAGGAGGAAGTGTCACCTTTGGTGACGGATCTAAGAAAAGTGTAAGAGGGAACGGAACCATTTCCATTCCCGGATTACCCTCATTGTCCAATGCTTTATTTGTTGATGGCCTAAAAGCCAATTTGATAAGCATTTCACATCTAAGTGATGAAGGACTTTCCGTCTTATTTTGTAAAAATAATTGCTCTATCCTATTTCCTAATGAACAAACCTTGTTGAAAGGTATGAGATCTAACGACAATTGCTATTGTCTTGAAGCTAGAATAGTCTCAAACAATGTGTCCATGGATGAGCAAATTGAGTTGTGGCATGAAAGACTTGGCCACATGAACTTTCAGGATTTACGAATCCTAGGCAAGTTTGATTGTGTGCGTGGCCTTTCCAAGCTTGGGAAGAAAGCCAATAGTGTTTGTGGACCATGCCAACAAGGGAAACTGTTAACTATAAATTCGCTCAGGGTGAGGAATTTCAATTAACACCCTCAAACTGCTACTTGGTAGGCTGCAGAGGGGTAGATACCTCTAGGTTCCATGGTTTTGCATGAGTAAAAAAGTTTGGAATAAGGTGCAGTAGGTAGGAGAAAAATCATCCCGCCTGTCGGGGTGATTCAAGCATATGGTGAGACGCTTGAGGTTCCCTTGCTGGTGTGAGGGACTTTGACCCTGATACCTCGTACCTGGTACCCCGTATCCCGTATTCCATACCCCGTACCCCGTAACTGATACTCTTTTCTAGATCTCCTTTATAGTTCCCCAATCCAGATATCAAGCAAGTAGGAGGAGGGATAGGAGTTCTTTAGTGATATAGATGTGGTCATGAAGGATGAAACAACCTCGGTTCTTCCAACTAGTTTGAAGGTTCTTTCCCTTTCTTTTTGTATGACTTGGCATGCAAATAGGAGGATAAGAGAGCTAAAAACCTGCGGGGTTGGAATATAACTCATATAAATGTATAATAAAAGAGATACGAGGGAGAGAATGACAAGTCTTATGATAGAAGGTGGACTGGCCTAGGGGGAAAAAGCATCACATGTGATCACATGCTAAAAAACCCCTAGGTAGTATCCAGTGGAGAGAGCGACCATCCTTTATATTATTTATGAATAAGGCGTGCTCCTAGGAGCTTACAAAAGTAATAAGGTAATACCATATAAACGCTCCGAAGAGCTTACAACAATTGGAGATGGTGTCTCCATAGAAAAGAAGAAGAAGAAGAATATCTTGTCTTCTGGGAAAAGAGGGATCCCCATTTGCTGTCGAATGTCATGTCATATATATAGGTCTTATTTCTTGTTGTTCACTCATATAAATTCGGTCTAATGACCTAGCAATTTACGGGGCGTTCCATGGCGATAGGCGAGAAGATCGTGGGATTGATTCCTTTTAGAATTGAAAGAGTTGACTCCACTTTTGAATGGGACTCTTAAATGGCGGGAACAAGGCAATTTCCTTGTTTACTTAAATGTTGTCGTATTCAGTCTTGTAAGGATTCCCGTTTTGTTGATTGGCTTATTTCGTGGTCAAACCACATGTTGGGGTTTTGAATGTAAGGGTAGTCTAAGTGTTTAGTGTTGAAGATCAAAGGCCCTTCCATGACCTCAAGATACAAGCACGCCAAAGGTATAATCTCTTGTGCTTGTTTTTCTTTGAAGAGATTTAGTAGCACACACTCACTTAGCATTCTTGCTATGATTGCATACTTGCTTATTTTTATGTGCATCTCTTCACATGTCACTTTACACACTAGCACTTTGGTTGATATATCTTGTTGTGTGTATATGTGCCTTATAATTCGTTTCCCGACATTGTTCGGAAACGTCCGCGCTTGCACTAATTAGTGCTTGGTTTCGCGCGAAGACCGCCTATGGAGAATGCCCTTGGCTTCTCCTTGGTTTTCACCATTGTTGGTGATCGGCGGTTATGATCGGCGGCCTGGCCGCCGAATGAAACCGCCGTTTCAGTCCAGATTGGTCTGAAGCAATTATGCGGTCCAGATCGGCGGTCACGACCGCCGTTCGAAACCGCCGTTCATACCTGATCGATTTTAATCTCTCGGGTTTGATTCGGCGGTTGGATCGGCGGTCACGAAACCGCCGAATGAAACCGCCGTTAATGCTCTGTTCTTCACGAGCTCAATTCGGCGGTCGTCATCGGCGGCCTGGCCGCCGATTGAAACCGCCGAACGGTGCGTTTCAGGGGCAAAATTGTCTTTTCACTTGCCCTGTTCTTGATGTCTATAAATATCACACTTTCTCATTATCTGAATCAGTTCTTTGACTCTTAAGAACCCTAATCTTCAAAGATAGATTTTGAGAGAAAATCAAATCAAGAACTCAACTTTAACCACTCAAATCAAACCCCTTTTGCATCAAATTTCATATTGCATCTCCTATGTCTATATAGAGTGCATCCATGTATGGGTTTGCATCATCACAACTTGCTTGGTAAGATTTTGATTAATTTCATCTTATTATAGTATTTTAAATACCAAGCCATCTCTTTTAAATTACTTGTATGTTTTAGATCATATGTTAAATACAAGAAAAGAGATTATTTGTGATGAATTAATTGAGTGTTGTTTTTGATAGATATCTAGGTTTTTATAATCTATGATCATCTATGCTATTTGACATGTCATTTAGCAATTGATATCTAGGGTTGATTTAATTGAATATATCATCATCCTAGATAAGCATTTAGAGTACCCTAGCTCTTATTGCATTTATTGAATATTCATATATATTCACATAGGGTTGTATTCTCTTCAAAGAGAAAGTAAGTCTTGTGTGTAGCATCCGGGATTAGGTTGCTTAGAACGCAAGCAAATTGGACTAGAGCCGCTGTAAAAGGCCCGCGTGGTAGATTAGAGGGTGCTCACGCCAAGAGTAGTGTATCAGGGGATATCACTAGGGATTGAACCAAGAGTGGCGATTGGTAGTGTCCATAGCCTGAGGTTATCTAGGGTGAGAGTCCGAGAATCACTTGAGGGTGTAACCGTCTTTTCATATAGTGGATTTCGAGGTCCGAGTGTGGCGCACTTAACAGCCCGTGGTTTTTCCCAGTGGTTGGGTTTTCCACGTATACATCAAGTGTCATTTACTATTTCCGCATCTTATTACACTTGTATGTTTTGTTGACTTGCTAGGGGTATTTTCGTAAAATTGACTTGCATGCGAAAATTGGGTAACAATTAGATAAAATCTATTCACCCCCCCTCTAGCTTTATATTGAACACGCCTCTAGGACTTTCAATTGGTATCAGAGCGGGTTCCTAGACATACATAGGTGATCCTGGCTCATTTTGGTGTGTTTTTGCATTTTGTATGTTTGTTTGATTTCTTCATACATTTTGCATTCTTCTCATTTGCATTCATTCAACGCAAACACTATGAGTGATTTTGTGAGAGAAGAAATTGACTCCATTGAGGAGATGCCTCTCTTACTAGAGAGATTTAGGAGATTTGTGAATTTAACCACCTCACCTCCTAAGAAGAAGTTGACCACCGCACCTCCTAAGATGAAGAAGAAGAAAATTGCTTTGGAGACTTCGAAGCATGACAAGAAGGAGGGTATCTCAATTGAAGACATGGGACTCATTAACAAGCCAAACCAAGGAGTGTCTTCAAGAGAGGGGATTCAGTGCTACGAATGTGGAGGATTCGGGCATTTCTCCCCGGAGTGTGGAAACTTGAAGGATAGAAAAAAAGGGAAGGCGAAGGCCACCTTATGGGATAAATATGAAGATGACGAAAATCCTTCAAGTGATGAAGAACTTGCCATCATCTACACGGAATTTGGAGCCAAGAGTGTAGAAGTTGAAGAAGATGGCAAAGTTGCTTTTCCTTGTGATCCCCAAGAAGAACAAGGTATAGAAGTAGTTGGTGTAGCTACTCATAGGGATTTGGCTCTTTCCTCATCAAGAGAAAAATTTGATGATCTTGATGAAGGAGATGACTCCATTGGTGAAATGGAGATTAGAGGAGATGACACAAGTGTTGAATATTTGTCATCTAACTCCACAAATGGAAGTGTGGAGTGTATGGATCTTAATGACTACAAAGTCAAAGTTGAGAGCTCAATGATGAGGAACAAGGAAGAAATTAGAAGATTAAAAGAAGAGAATCTAGAGCTTTCAACACTAGTAGACCACTTGTGTGAAGAAGTGGTGAGATCCATGGCGGATGAAGATAAGCTAAAAGAAGACTTAGCATTATCTAAGAGGAGAGAAGAAGAGCTAGAAAGAGAGCTTGAAGAAGTTAAGGTCTTAATGGCTAAGATGACTTCAAGCACCAAGAAGTTTGACCACATGTTGGGAGTTGGAAGAAAGCCAAGTGACAAGAGAGGTCTTGGCTACATTGATGACACGGATGCCTCCTCCACAAGCAAGACATCCTGTGCCATGAACATGGACTTCAATATGTCCCCTCCTCCTCAACAACCTAGGAAGAAGAGTGACCTAGGAGAGTGTTCAAGAAGTGCCCAAGTGGTTGAGGCACCAAAAGGTCAAGCTCAAGCTCACACCCAAAGGGCTCCTCACACTATCTTCCCTCAAACTCAAAACACAATGGGAAGAGTTCAATCATGCAAGCTCAGACAAGCAAGCAACCTCGTCTTGGTTTTCAACAAAAGAGGAGAGATCCGATCCAACAACCAAGACAACCACAACGACAAGGGAAAGCTCCTATCCATGCTAAAGGGAATGGTATGATTCCTAACTTTATTCCCACTTGTCATTTTTGTGGTATTGTTGGTCATATTAGACCAAGTTGCTTGCATTACATTGAAATGTGTAGAGCTAAAAGCATGATTGACAAGAAAAAGGCTAGAGCTAAGATGCTTCATAAAAAGGAAGAAAATCATGTGCATGATCCTTTTTCATCTTGTACTCTAGAACCTTTGTCCACTAGGATTGATTTAGTGTCACCTAAGTGGAGTAATAAGAATGAACCCGCTTGCTACGAGACTAACAAGTCTCAAATAGGTTCATCCAAGTCCAAAGGACTTGGTAGGTCCATAGGACCTCATACCCTTCTTTGAAGTGGTATGGAAATTTGACCCCATATGGGGAACTTAAGCAAAGAGAGCTATTTTGCATCTTGTCACTTGCAAAAAATTCGAAATATCTTGTGCTTCTCTTTTTGTTGCTTGAGTAAGCTTGGTTACACTATGTATACATATTTTCTATTCAATAAGTGTGATCAATGCTTGTATTGCAATCCATGTCATATTTATGTTCAAACATGCATTTTTGGACTAGGAGATATTTACATAGGATTTAATTTGAATGACCTATAATGATCTCCATGACATGATGATTGCTAAAATGACATGCTAAATGCTAATCTTGAAAAGCATGTTTTGATGATTGCATTTCTTAACTGCAAATAATGTGTGAAAAAGCTTATGAGACTCAAATGAAAAAGGATCTTGTATCCATTCAAGGATTTTACAATCCAAATGTCTCTCTTTCTTTATTGGTTGAACATGTCTACTATCATACGGATATCTTATCCGGAAAAATCAAGTAGGGTGCAAAGTCGCTCATGACATGTTTAGCTTATAAAGTTGGATATAGTTGTTCTTAAATTGAAATCAATGAAAACCTATATCCTTGCTTCTCTCTTGACATTGGTGAAATTGGTTTGAATTCATATTGAAAACCTTTGTCATTTGCTTTGCCAAATACCATGATATTTTGGACTTAAATGCTACATGTCTTGTATGCAAAGCAATTTTTTGATTCACACATTTTATTTAAATAAATCTCCTTGTTTCTCTCCAATAAATTGAGATTGCATAAAGTGACTTATATTGATTATGCATATACTAGAATGCTACTATCTCTCTTTGCCTTGAGTGACCCGGTTGAGGACTACTCCTTGTCTATATCATGACAAAAAGGGGGAGTATGGTGTGGTAAGGGAGAGTTGCAAATTGTAGTAGCAATTGTGCATGTTGGGGAGAATACTAATTGAGGGGGAGTAACCCTTGAGGGGGAGCATTTGCACATTCATACATTGCATGATGTTGTACTCAAATTCTTAAATGCAAATGCTTGTTTTATCTCACTTGATTCATCTCACCTTTTCTTGTATTGGAAAGTATAGAAACTGTGTTTTCAGGGATTGATTGTTCTACTTGAGATTGAAGACTTCAAGACCATTTATCTTATCTCTTTGTAAAGTAGAAAATCATTGTTGACCCGTAGTTTCTATTAGTTGTGAGGAATCAATGTGAGTGGTGGTTTTGTCACGAAATAGCCAAAGGGGGAGATTGTAAGGATTCCCGTTTTGTTGATTGGCTTATTTCGTGGTCAAACCACATGTTGGGGTTTTGAATGTAAGGGTAGTCTAAGTGTTTAGTGTTGAAGATCAAAGGCCCTTCCATGACCTCAAGATACAAGCACGCCAAAGGTATAATCTCTTGTGCTTGTTTTTCTTTGAAGAGATTTAGTAGCACACACTCACTTAGCATTCTTGCTATGATTGCATACTTGCTTATTTTTATATGCATCTCTTCACATGTCACTTTACACACTAGCACTTTGGTTGATATATCTTGTTGTGTGTATATGTGCCTTATAATTCGTTTCCCGACATTGTTCGGAAACGTCCGCGCTTGCACTAATTAGTGCTTGGTTTCGCGCGAAGACCGCCTATGGAGAATGCCCTTGGCTTCTCCTTGGTTTTCACCATTGTTGGTGATCGGCGGTTATGATCGGCGGCCTGGCCGCCGAATGAAACCGCCGTTTCAGTCCAGATTGGTCTGAAGCAATTATGCGGTCCAGATCGGCGGTCACGACCGCCGTTCGAAACCGCCGTTCATACCTGATCGATTTTAATCTCTCGGGTTTGATTCGGCGGTTGGATCGGCGGTCACGTTACCGCCGAATGAAACCGCCTTTAATGCTCTGTTCTTCACGAGCTCAATTCGGCGGTCGTCATCGGCGGCCTGGCCGCCGATTGAAACCGCCGAACGGTGCGTTTCAGGGGCAAAATTGTCTTTTCACTTGCCCTGTTCTTGATGTCTATAAATATCACACTTTCTCATTATCTGAATCAGTTCTTTGACTCTTAAGAACCCTAATCTTCAAAGATAGATTTTGAGAGAAAATCAAATCAAGAACTCAACTTTAACCACTCAAATCAAACCCCTTTTGCATCAAATTTCATATTGCATCTCCTATGTCTATATAGAGTGCATCCATGTATGGGTTTGCATCATCACAACTTGCTTGGTAAGATTTTGATTAATTTCATCTTATTATAGTATTTTAAATACCAAGCCATCTCTTTTAAATTACTTGTATGTTTTAGATCATATGTTAAATACAAGAAAAGAGATTATTTGTGATGAATTAATTGAGTGTTGTTTTTGATAGATATCTAGGTTTTTATAATCTATGATCATCTATGCTATTTGACATGTCATTTAGCAATTGATATCTAGGGTTGATTTAAATTGAATATATCATCATCCTAGATAAGCATTTAGAGTACCCTAGCTCTTATTGCATTTATTGAATATTCATATATATTCACATAGGGTTGTATTCTCTTCAAAGAGAAAGTAAGTCTTGTGTGTAGCATCCGGGATTAGGTTGCTTAGAACGCAAGCAAATTGGACTAGAGCCGCTGTAAAAGGCCCGCGTGGTAGATTAGAGGGTGCTCACGCCAAGAGTAGTGTATCAGGGGATATCACTAGGGATTGAACCAAGAGTGGCGATTGGTAGTGTCCATAGCCTGAGGTTATCTAGGGTGAGAGTCCGAGAATCACTTGAGGGTGTAACCGTCTTTTCATATAGTGGATTTCGAGGTCCGAGTGTGGCGCACTTAACAGCCCGTGGTTTTTCCCAGTGGTTGGGTTTTCCACGTATACATCAAGTGTCATTTACTATTTCCGCATCTTATTACACTTGTATGTTTTGTTGACTTGCTAGGGGTATTTTCGTAAAATTGACTTGCATGCGAAAATTGGGTAACAATTAGATAAAATCTATTCACCCCCCCTCTAGCTTTATATTGAACACGCCTCTAGGACTTTCAAGTCTATTATGGTAACGTGATCTTTTCTTCCTTGGTAATCTGATAGATGGTGCATTACGACCTCTCTTGTTGACGCCTTCGAGAAAGAAATGAGAAGAAAGCAGGGTACTCGAAGTAGCCTGCTTCATCTAAAGGCTAGGGATAGGTACCAGGTGAATAAATCCTGTGTTAAGTACAAAATTCCCAGTGCTCCGACCCCACTTAAAGCAAGAAGCAGGTACCCCGAACAGCAAACCGAGAAGAAAGACAAGCATTAAACACCATCGTTTGATACAGAATGTCACATGCATTCTCGCCATTCAAGAATCCCATTTAAAAGGGGAGTCAACTCTTTCAGTTCTAAAAGGAATCACTTGATTTAAGGGATCAATTCCCCAACGAATTCGTCGATCGCCAAGGAAAGACACGTAAATTGTTAAAACCCTAGACCGAAGTTCTAGGAGTGCATGGCAAGAAACAGACCTATATATTCATCGTATGATCGTAGAGAAAAGGGAGGGAAACCCTACTTGATACTTTTCCATTTATCAACATGCACGAGAGCTCCATCGCCATCGCCCATTAAGCTTACTTTTATCGCATAACCATTACAATTGACTGTAACCCCATCATGTATTCGTTATCAATAAAACAAATTACATATTCGTTCTACTATTTTCTTGAACCACTTTTTCTAGTTATTATCACCCACCATTCTTATTGAATATCTAGGAAACTAAAGGTATCGAACTACCTGATACCTCTCCAACCATGATCTACCTCAATCCTAGTCTCCCTTAAATTGTTAATTGGAAAAATTACCCCAATGACTATTTTCGGTTAACAGATAGGTTTGGGGGTATTTGATCAGACCAAATATGGTACGATTTTGTACCCTTATTTCCTACTCTTTACGCTTATTCTCGGGCGATTCCCCGTATTTAATGCTATTAAATCAAGTGTTTCAGGTTTTATTATGCCTCAAGGGCATTTGTGAAGAAGATGAGGAAGTTAGAGAATAAAGGCAATGAAATAGGGCATTTCACCATTTGCTTGATTTAAGGTCACCATGGCGACAGGGAAGTGTGTTAATGTCGCCCCCATGTCGCCATATGGTCGCCATGGTGACAAGAAGGATTGTTTCAGAAGGAGCAAAGGTTGCCATTTGGTCGCCACATGGTCGCCATGGCAACAAACGAATTTCTCCAAGAATATTGCATCAGGTGTGGTCGCCATGGCGACATTCAATGGCAAATGGCGACCTTCCCCTAAATTCCTCAGTGTCGCCATTTGCAACGGGAAAAAAAGATGATGCTCATGGCGACAATTGGATCTCAGAATGTGTAACAGAATGTTGCCATGGCGACATTCTCGCCACATCAGCTTTCCAAGCGATTTTCAGCCCAAAATCAAGACCAATATAAATATCCCTCTTCTTTGAGTTTGAAGACACACAAAAATATACAGAGTTTTAGAAAGTACATTTTTACTTATCATTTTTAGACCTAGCTTTTCTTCCATAACTCCCACTTCCAAATTCCTCCATTTCTAACCTAGAACTGCCTTTTCCATCAAACACTCAACACCATATCTATCTTACTTCACCAAACCATTCCTCTCTCACCATATTCTTCACCATATTACCTTAGTCACACACCATTTGACACACATCACACTTTTGCACAAAGGAGCATCTAAGGAGGGAAAGGATTGAGCATTAAAGAAGGTGACCTACAGGTGATTTCCTCATTTATTACTCTATTTTCCTATTTGTAACTATGTGTAGCTAAAACCCCAATCTAGGGGGTTGGTGTTAGAAACACTTGGACTTTGGGTTGCTTGACTATATTTTAATTGAATCTCTATGTATTTTCTATTTATTATCTCTTTAGATTCTTGTCACTATATGATTGAGTTGTATATCAACTTATTAATCATAATCTTGTTAGAAAAATCTATTATATAATCACCTTTGGAATGACAACCTTATTTGATTAAAGAATTCAATAAATAGGATGGATTATTGTAGGGAATACCAACCACAATAATCCAAACCTTGTTTTGAGGTTAATCCATATGAGATTGGTTCCTTATGATAGTTTAAAAAGCACCCTTAATCCACTTGCAACTTCACTAATCCCTTAGCGTATCTCTTAATTGATTTCACCCACTCTCTTAGACTATTGAGATTCTATTTTGCCTATCACTTTTGTTACTTTTACTTTATGCATGTTTTGTGGTATTTTAAGCCACCCACTATCCACTTATCATGATTTATATTATAGCAATTTTAGATTAGTTAATCAACCTAGCATATTACTTCATTTCCCTATAGAACGAATCTAACTTACCATTATTACGTTTTATATCCTTGAAGGATTCTGAAGTGGTAAAACATTATTTCCAAAAAGATCATATATATTTATTGTTTTGATGTACCAAAACGACCTCATCAGTATACTTCTAATATGTACCCTGATCTTGCTTTGTATTTGTTTTTCGAGAAATTCAATAAAGTCAATTTTTTATTCTCCTACATGATTCTCCTGAGTTCGCCTAGCAAGTTTCGCCATTTCTGATCGCCTCAAGACCAGGAAAAGCCACATGGCATTCCTGCCGCCTTGGTCGAGGTATACCCTCCTCCAGGAAGGATCTGGTGCATAAATGCCTAAGGGGCGTAGCCACCTACCAGACTTTACATCCTCAAGACCAGGAGAACCTATACGGACCTTCTGAAGCCTCAGACGGGGAATACCCCTCTCTAGGAAAAACCTGGTGCTAAAATGGCCTTAGTTGCCTACCAAGACAGACCGCCAAAGGATCAAGATATCTTATTAGGGTACTTGATACCTAACTTCTCCATATCTACACACAAAATCCTGGTACAAAAAGTGGCCTTAGTTGCCTACTAGGACAGGACACTAAGGAATCAGGTTACGTTCTCAAGATACCAGAGACTTCATCCCGCCAGGCCTTCATTTAGAGAATTTTGCATTCTTTAGAAAGTCTGTTAGGTAGTCAATCAGGATAAATCAATCATCAGGATCTCTTATGAAAGGCTTATCAAATATCAAGACTTACGATGATCAAATCGAGGAACCCAGGCGACCTTGGCTCCTTACCCGGATCGACTTGCTCTGATCAAGATTGTTTCATACTTGGTAAAATTCATTTTGCCAGAATACTGCCAATTTATACAAGACCTTACAAGGGTACTACCGTCCAAAAAAGGGCTTCCAAAAGATAATACAAGTATGGATTCCTCTATTACCAGCCAAGCAAGCCTGAAGCTAAGTGTTTACAATATTCCAAGTAAGTTTTATTTGGGTCACATACAAATGTACAAGTATCATCCTATATCGGGATATAAGTTCTGCAATTGAGCTTATATTGCAAGTAAGACAGTGTAAGTGCAAAAAGATAGAAATTTTCATTCAGTCAATCAGGGCACCCAACCCCCATTTATGGGCTACAAGAATGAAGTCAAAAATATAAAAAGAATGACAAAATGAAGTCATGCATCCTGCTGTCTCTCTCCCACTTGCTCCTCTTGCCTAGCTCCATCCACCTCCTCAACCACCTTGGCTCTAGCAGCAGCCTGAACCTCTTAAACTCTAGGCACACTTGCCTCAACAAGAGGATCTGCTGCCTTAGTAAGATGGACAGAATCCTGCCCTAGATTTTCTTGAACGGAAGGAGGATCCTGAGTCTCCACCTCAGTAGTATCTCTTAAACCAGCAGCAGGCTGATGAGAAGACGGACCCGGGACAATAGCCGCCTGTGAAGGACCTCTTTGGTCAGGATCAGCATCTGAAAGCGCAGTTGCCCTAACCATAATTTGGTCCCGGTCCCGGTCCCGGTCCCAACCAAGGGGGGTCTGTAGGTTGAAAAAAAGAGGAAACGCCTTGGCAACATCATACGAGGTAGTGAAATACCCATCCATGAAGGAGGAATCCACCTTGGATTCCAAGATACTCACCGAACCTTGTAGGAAACGGTTCTCATCACGGAGGACAGCATTCTCTGCCTTGACGGTCTCCCTCTCAGCCCGATAGCGTGTTGACTTGATGGTTTTTGTATCATAAGCACACCTCATTCACTTAAGATCCACCAAGGCAGCCTGTCTGTCAGATTCTGCTTCGGAGGCAGATTGGACTAGGGAAGTTACGTTCTCCTCAGCCTGGGCTAGATCATCCTTTGCCTTTTCCAGCTCCGCTTGGAGAGCAGGATTGGCCTCCTTTAGAGCCTTGACTTACTGGCCCATAACCACGGCCAACTTAAAGCCCTACAATAAGAAAGAAAGACAATAATTATCGTTAAATGAGATCTATACCAAGCAAATCAAAGGGTTAAGAATTATACCTCGGCAAGCAGAGAAGCCCCATTGGTAGCTAAGATGTCAGTAGGCAAGGAGGACATTGACTGTAGACTCCCACTAGGACAAGCAGCAATGAACTTGGAGATGATTTCCTCCTAGCTACTGTCTCGTGACCCAGATCCAGAAGGAAGCTCGGGGGGATGAGTGACCTTGATAGTGGCAGATTTTTCCTACTCCACGTAGCTTGGCGCCTAACAGATACAGTCGAAGGGGGTGGAGGAGGAATCACAGTCGTAGGCTTAGTAGCAGCAACGTTGTCAGCCGGCCTCAGGATTTGGACAGGATGAGCTCTAGCCTTGGCAGCCCTTACCAGCACCTCGCCCAAAGATGAACACACTGCAACCTTAGTAGGAGGAGAAGTAGAAGAGTGGGAAGGCAACCCCGTAGTAGCCGGGGGAAGGTTTGTGGCAGGTAGTTGAGACCCGGATGCAGAATCAGCACCTGGGGGAGAAGGAATGGGAGAGCTGGCTACAAAGGAATTCGGGAATACTGGTTCGGAAGAAGTAGAAGAAGATGACAGAATGGGAGTAGTGGCTGAAACTGCAAAAGAGAAGACAAGTTAGTAAAAAATATATATATATATATATAATAATAAATTAAATGTATATATAAGGGCAAAGTCACCTACCTGGATCCGCGATGGATATCTTCAAACACCTTTCTAGTCAGGCAACTTCAAAGGCGTCACAGGAGGGGTACCTCAGGTTCGTGTAACACCTGTCCTGGATCCTCTAGAGAATCCCCCTAGATTCAGCAGAAAGAACGCCCATGCTCCATTTATCTTTCGAGGAGAATTGTGTAGGGACCGGATACCCAGTTCCCCCTATATGCACTTACTGACCCCAATCTCCTTCAACCACTACCTACTCATCCTTCCAAGGTTGATTGTATTTCACGTTCGCCCCAAGTACGACGAACTTCATTTTGTTACTAGGCCTCAAGTAAAATTGACCCCGGGGTACCAAGTTTGCTACCTGGTTGATGTAGTGGATCTTGTCGAGGCCAGGTTCCCTTAGCAAGTTGTGTTTTTCACACTGCTCTTTCTAAAGCACTAAGAACCCCGTCAAGTTCTTCCAAAACCTGGGTGAGATTTGTAACGGGGCTAGCTCCAAAGCGACGATCAATCAATGAAGAGAAGGATGAAGGGAAAACCGAACCCCGCACTCAAAGGCAGCTATATGAATCAATAAGCGGCATACATGCGGAGTATATAAATTGTAGCCCCGTTGTGGAAGAGACAGAGTAATATAATCTGGGATCTTATAAACCTTCCTTAGGCGAGCGAGGGTATCAGCTATACAAACCGAGTCTGGGATAATCCGACCATCATGAAAAGAAGATAGATGACCAGTTTAAACCCCTGTTGAGCCGACAGCTGGAATGTTCCCCTCCTCCTCCTCATCATCAACATTTCCATCGTCTTCCTCGTCATCCTCGTCAACAATTTGAGCCAGGTCTTCAAGTCTGTTGTTGAAACCCGACCTGATTCAGGGATCTTCACTAGAGCAACGACGCTTTGATAGAGTACCTTCACCAATGACGTCGCCCTCGTCTCGACCTCGTTTCGACCTCGTTTCTTTCCTATACTCATCGAGGAACTCTCCTTTGACTCCACCCACTGCATATCCAATAGGTCGTCAAGGCTGTCAGGTGGGTTAGGAGAAATTGGACGAGGGGTGGAGGAAGTAGGTTGAGGATTTAACGACACTAAAGGAAGGTCTGGTGTAGGAAGATTTGGTGTAGGAAAGTCTAGTGTAGAAGTGGGGAGTTTTGATGGTGATGCCATTATAGTAGAAGAAAAAAGGAAAAGAAGATTCTTGAGGAAGAAAGACTCGAACAAAGAAAGATTGACTCTTGATTTTTTTTTTTGAAAGTACTAGTGAGCATAAGCGAGGGAGAGAGTGGTGTATTTATAGACGGGGGTGGACAATTACCAGAATAGAAAAATGAAATATGGAATGATGACCGGAAACGTGTTCGAGGCAGTTTTGAGAAAGTCATGCCAAAACGGCTCATTTAAAATTTAGGGAGCAATCATCATCTGACACCTGGACCGTGCATTAAATGCCATCGTATCCAAGGAAGATTGCCTCCCTAGTAATGGAAGCTAGCCAGACGAGAGTAGACAAGCAGACAGGATAGAAAATCCTTCAAGCAGACTAAGAATCCTGACTTCAACCCCAGCAAGATACCGATGTTCAAGTCAGGGGGGGACTTTTGTTAACCGCCAAAAATGGCAGGGGTCAAAGAAGAATTTTCCATCAGCCTTGGAAGATAAATAGAGATAAAAAGATGTCATGGAAGAAGCATCCCGATACCTCGCCACTCTACAAAATAGCCGGATACAACCCCCTACCAACCATAATTAAGATTAAGGGTTCCTAGACTCAGAAGGTACCAAGAAACTCAGAAGACAAGGTTCCAGAGACTCCACTGTTACAATATCCTAGCACCCCTCTACCATCCGGAATCCCGGTACCCTAGTACCTCAATACCCCGATACACTCATATATAGTTCAAATGAACAGAAAGAAAGCAAGATACCGGAGTATCCCGATCCACCAAGAGCTAGCAGTAAATGTCAGGTTAGCAAACTACCAAAGTATCAAGACAAAATCCGCGTACCTCGATCCCGCATAAAACAAGATTAGGAACACCGAAGAACAAGCTGTATAGAAGAACAAGCACGAAACGCCACCATTCAAGACAAGTAAAGAAATAAGCTTATTTCTGCCACTAAAAGTTCTATTTGAATTAGGAGTCAACTCCCACACAATCTGTCAAGGAAGGTGTTATCCTGAAAAATCCATCAGAAATTTCCCGAGACAACCTGGACCACGACGAACGGGTGCGCCACGGCTGGTCTACACCGGGTAGAGGGTGGCTCCTCTCCTCCTGGGGTCGATACCGGAGAGGGCCCTTGATCCGGTTGCCAGGGACCGATACAAATGCAATAGGACTGGTCCTGCTAGGGGGAATGAGGCCAAGATGATATATTTAGGGTGTATGGGGAGCGTGACATGGATATCTTGCTACAGTAAAAGGGGGGATCTTTTTATTGTTTTAGGACGGGGTACATTGTGGGTCGCTTCATATGCTATAGCCAACTTATTA
Organism: Acer yangbiense; assembly: GCA_008009225.1. NCBI lineage: Eukaryota > Viridiplantae > Streptophyta > Magnoliopsida > Sapindales > Sapindaceae > Acer > Acer yangbiense. The sequence goes on from CM017764.1 coordinate 27,276,383, forward strand.
CAACGAAATAAAATAGAACGAATGTGAGGGCATTATCATACATAGGAGCTTGAACTAAATGGGACGATAGCTAATTGGAGTGAACGCATTGGAGTCTGAACTAGGCGGGGTAGTAGCCAAGTAGATCACACATAGGAGCTTGGGTTAGGCAAGGTAGTAGCCAAGTAGATCACACTAGGAGCTTGGATTAGACGAGGTAGTAGCCAAGTAGATCACACATAGGAGCTTGGATTAGGCGAGGTAGTAGCCAAGTAGATGTTTTTCTTTTCAGAGGTCAACCCTTTCTTCTTGGAATGTATGGGTATTTATATTGTCTCTTGTAGAGGGGTAGATAGGGCTAGCTAATTTAGGCGGGAATCCTTGATTCCATCTCCACCGTTCCCTTCTGCTCATGATCGTGGTAGTAAAGAATTGAGGGTTAGGATCGTGCCACCGGGCTCCTCCTTCGCTGGGGCCTTGGTTTTTGTAGGTGGGAGCCCTAGTTCCTAGGGCAAAATTTATAGGTCTGATCCTAGCCCTTACTTTTGAGCAGGGCCGTGGTAGCCACACGCCTTGGAAGGCCTTGATTGCACCACCTAGGTCTTAGGTCCATATAGGTGTCTCCGTAGGGCTGATATGGCGAACATGTGGTGTTTCCAGGGGTTTTGATTGGTTGGATAGGGTCATTGCAACAGTGGAAGGTCGTTATCAAAATCTGGCCTAGTGGGGGACAATGTCAGCGCCTATCCCGCTGCACACTGTCAGGCACCCTCTTCCACCATTTCTTTCTTCATGCTTGCTGGGTTCCTGTGAATATTTTGCTGGGGAAACACAGTATCTCCTTTCATGTATCAGATAGTTGACCTCCAGCTAGGGCTGAGATGGAGTGAGGTTCAACCGTTGATGCAATGTGGCCATCAGATGATCTCGACCGTAGGCTGCTTATCTTCCCCCACTTGTGCTTACTGCCTCACATTAATGGACTGATGCTGAAGCTTTGTAGGTTGTTTCCAGTCCCTTCTTTATCCCATATGAGCTGGGGTGAGGGCTGGCGTCAGCCCTTGGAAGGGTTATGACCTGTTGGTTACTATAACTGACATCAACCCTTTGGAGCGAGGGGTTGCTAAAGTGTTCCAAGGAATTCTTCTCTAGGGGGTCGTTCTAGTTGTAGGAGTAGGTTATGCATGACTAGGTAGGCACTGCTTAGGATGGTTCCTAGCCGGGTTACTGGCGGGGAGTGTGTCCTCTATTGAACTATGTCCTTCCTCTTACTAGGCGCGCTCTAGGGGAGCTGGGTCCTTGATGGACCGCGTCTGGGAGGTAGGGTCCTTGGTGGACCAGGTCCCCTTTTCTCAATAGGCATTCTTGGGGGAGTCCGGTCCCTTGATGAGCCGCGCTTATACCCGGTGTGCTAGGGGGAGAGGCGCGGTACGTGATGGATTGGACTTTTCTTCTCATTAGGTGCTTTATAGTGATCGGGGATGTTTCCGCGGTGGGTACTAGGGAGTGATGAGTCTCTTTAATAGGAAAAGTTCTTCCTTGATTTAATTACCTATTTTTTCGGTTAACAGAAGTCACTCCCGCCTTGAATGTTAATGGTATCGCTGAACATTGGAGGCGGGGTACCTGGTCACATGAAGGGCTTTTCCTGCTTGGATTTTTTCTACTTTCCACCCTGAATTTATGGGAATTTGCTTTAGTGGTTGTGTCTCTTCAAGCATTAAATGCGATAATGATTTCTTTTCTGAAATTGGCACATTTATCAGGACGCGAGCATCAGCAATGGAACGTTTGCTGCGCGTCGCTCCACGTGGCACGCGCGGAGTGGCCAACTCATCCCATCCACCTTTTCGTTCAGTTCTCCCTAGCCGTCCGATTCCTTGGAGTGCTGAGATCTCCTCGTTTAAAATTTAAACTGCCACTCTCTCTCTCTATTTAAGGATGGTTTGACCGGAGTGTTTTTCTCTCCCACTTTTTCAGTTTTCACTTCTCTCTTTTGCTTCTTATTACTTTACCAAAAATGGAGTCTGAGGATTCCAACGCAGAGAGGGACTATGATTATAGTGGGGAAGAGAGTTCCTAAGAAAAGTCCAGGCTTTCTCTTAAGAGGTGCCGGCCCGGTGGCAACTCTACCGTTGGGGGAAGTAGGGCTCGGCCCCGGCCCCGGCCCCATCCCCGTCCCCTTCACTCCTGGTGACATTCTTTGATCGGAGCCGGGTTTGTCAACTCACTTTCTTCTCCCGTGCATGTTTCTGATGGGGGAGATGGGACCAGTCCAGAGGCGCTTTCTGGCGAAGTAAACCGGGAATGGTTGACAAGCAATGGGGGGTTGGAAAGGTAACTCTAGTGCTCTCTGAAGGTGTGCTCGCGTTCCTCATTCCACTTCATCCCTCTTCCCTTCTTAATGGCTTGGAAAGATGGGAGACACTTGTCGGTGGACCGTGATATGAATCTGTTGAGGGCAGCGAGGCGACTAGTCAATCCTTGGACTTGCTTTAAAGTAGTAAGGGATTGGAGCTCTAGGATGGCTTTGATTTTTTCTGGGTTCGCTTCGATCCCCCTCTCGTGAACTATGAATCCTAAAAATTTCCCAGCCGAAACCCCAAACGCACACTTGTCCGGGTTCAACCGCATCTGGTTCTTTCAAAGCATTTCAAAGGTTTCTCTGAGGTGGTCGAGGTGCTGCTCTACCTGCTGCGATTTGGTTATCATGTCATCCACGTAGACTTCCATGGTATTACCAATCTGCTCTTTGAATAGCTTGTTGACCAACCCCTGGTAGGTGGCTCCGGCATTCTTCAGCCCGAAGGGCATCATCTTGTAGCAGTACAAACCTTGGTTCATGATGAAACTGGTCTTCTCTTGATCTGAGTAGTGTATGGTGATCTGATTGTAACCGGAGAAGGCGTCCGTGAAACTCAGGGTCTTGTTTCCCGCGGTCGAGTCAACGAGCTGGTCGATCTTAGGAAGGGGGAAACTATCCTTTAGGCAGGCGCGGTTGAGGTCAGTGTAGTCTACGCACATTCGCCACTTCCTATTGGGCTTCGAGACCATGACCACATTAGCAATCCACTCCGGGTATCATGTTTCTCTGATGAACCCGGCATGGAGGAGTTTGTCCACCTCCTCTTATACCGCGGCATTTCAGTTTGGGTTGAAGTACCTCCTTTTCTGCTTTACGGGTTTGAAGGTAGGGTCCACGTTGAGGCAGTGCACTGCCAGGTTAAGGGGGATACCGGGCATCTCTTCGTGGGACCAGGCGAATACATCATTGTAGTCCCGGAGGACCTTTTGTAGCGCTGCCTTATGCTCTGAAGACAAGGTGGATCCTATCTTCACTGTCCTTGGAGGGTTTTCCTCATTTACCACGACTTCTTCCAATTCTTCAACCGGTCCTCCTCTCTCTTCCTTCTTCGGCGTCTCTTATTCAAATGTTTCTTCTTCCACTTACGGGTGTTCTATCGTGCTTCCCATGTGTTCCTATCCCATGTCATGTGATTGCGCATTGATTGAGAGGTTCATTTCCCATGGAACACCTTCTGCGCCCGATCTTCCCTGATCGCTTTCTGTGGTGATTTGGGAGCACTGCTTTATTAGGGCAGAGGGATTTGACGAGATGGCATAACACTTTCGCGCCATTTGTTGGTCCCCTCTTAGGATTCCGACTTCCTCACCTACCGGGAATTTCAAGGCATTGTGGTAGATTGATAAGACTCCCCTAAGTTTTGAAAGGAAGGGTCGTCCTAGAATCATGTTGTAAGCGCTCGGGATATCTACTACCACAAAGTCGATCATGTTGTTCACCTGCCAGGGGGCTTTTCCTATGGCCACCGGGAGCATTATGGAACCTGCTGGCATCAAAGAGTCCCCGGTGAAACCATATAGGGGTGGTGCAACTACAGAAGCACGGTTGGCGGAGTTGGCAGCGGTCCTGCGTGTCATTGAAGATTATATCCACGCTACTTCTTGTGTCGATCATTACCCGGGCTACCCAGTTATTTGCTACCTAGACAGTGACGACCATCGGGTCATCATGGGGCTGGACCGTGTTGTAGGCGTCATCCTCTATGAATATGATTTGAGCGGAGCTGGGATGGTCCAATGCGCCACCATTGACTTTTAGCACCTGGCTCCCCGTGTCGTGTCGGGGTACTTTCCTGGCATGGTTCTTCCTAGAGTTGTTGGATGTACCAGTAAGGGTGGGCCCCCCGCTGATAGTGTTGACAATCTGGATTTGTTCCATCAGATCTCTTCCTTGGTCTTTTCTCCTTTCCTCTGGCTCTTTCATCTCTTTCTGGACTTGCTTCCCCATCTTAATTCTGTCCCTCACTTGTTGGAGGAATTCCACCAGCAGACCGTCTTTCACTAGGCCCTCGATTTGGTTGCGTAAGCTGTAGCACTCCGAAGTGTTATGTCCTATGTCCTGGTGGAAATCACAGTACTTGTACTTATTCCTCATGTCTGCTGGGAGCTTCATGGGATCGGGCTTCTTCAGAAGTCCCTTGTCTCGGATTGCTAGGTATACTGTCTCCCTTGGGGCATTGAGGGGTGTGCAATTAGTGTACTCATCTTCCTCTGATTGGGTGATCCTGGCGACCTCCCTTACAGGCGAAGGCGTCCTTCGGATCTTTCTTGATGGGGATATCCTCTTGAAGAGGTGTGCCCTGTTTGGGGAAAGCGGAGGTAGGCGGTAAGTGGACCAGTTCGGAGGATTGCTCCTAAACTTGGGAACCGGTTCCTTTTCCTTTCTTTGATTGTTGTTGTCCCCCTTTTGTCGCTTGCTCGAGCATGACTCGTCATGCTCTATCTTGATACGGTATTGCTCATCTAACTGCACTTGCTCCAAGGCGCTGCTGTATGCCTCATGGTATGTTTCAGGTTTGTCCTTGCTGAAGGAGCGCCACAGTTTTCCTACCCAGAGGTTTTTTTGGAAATTCGTGAGGGTTTCCTTTTCGGCGAACACCCCCATCTGAATGACTTCCCTGTAGAAGCACTCCACGTAGGATTTGAGCTTTTCTCCTCGCTCCTAGACTACGTATTGTAGCAGGATCAGGTCCTTAGGCGGTGGCTTGACACCCTGAAATTGAGCACAAAAGTCCCTTGACAGCTTGGTGAACGAATGGATGATCCCTGTGGGGAGTTTCCTGAACCAAGTCTTAGCGAAATCGGTGAGGGTATATGGGAACATCCGGCACATCGCCTTTCGGGAGGCGTTCTACACCTCAATCTGTTGCACGGAAGACTCCAAGTGGCTTAAGGGGTCTTCCACTCCTGAATATACCTTTTCTGGCATCTTGAATTTTGGAGGGAGGGTAGCATGCCGAACTTCCCTTGATAGTGGAGTAGCTCTCAAGTGAGTTATTTATTTAAGATCATTACTTCTCAAGTGAGTAGCTCTCAAAGATATTGATTTTCAATTAAAGTTTTGCTCATCAAGCCACTCACAATCACACATAGACAATAATCAACACAAATCATGCCAATCGACATTCTAAGAGTTTTAAACCTCTATTTGTCTAAGAGCTTGGTGAATAAGTCCGCAAGTTGATTTTTAGTAGGCATATGCTCTAGAGAAACAATAGAATGTTCAACGTGTTCTCTAATGAAATGATGCCTAATATCTATGTGCAATGATATCATGCATACATAAAGTTGAAAAGATGAAATAGAAAGCAAGCTTTTAGAGTAGAGAAATACCATAGCAAGCTTTTTCACCAATGAAAGGTCTCTGCTCTTTTTATGAGATTTCCTGGCTTGTTTGTCCTCATGACAACAAGTTGTTGGTGTGTCATCCCAAGAAAATAAAGACCAAACACTTTCAACTCAAACAAACACATGAAAATGACTTTCTCTAAAAGTCTTAACAAAAATTTTCACCAAATAGATTTCAAAATTCAACTTCTTTAAAGTTAATCAACAAATTTTGACTATCATAGTGATTATGAGAATATTAAGTTCATGAATTGATTAGAGACACCAAGTTTGAATACTAGACCTAGCATATTACAAATAGCTTAGTCAAGCATCAAACTTAGAACTCTTATCAAACAAGAACAAAAATATTCTCATATGTGCTACTCAATCAAGTATGAGAGCACTCACCTTTAACCATATTGGTCTTAGGTGAACCAACACAAATAACATCATGATCATTACGCATGGCAATATGAAATCTAGAAGATAAATCATCAACTATCTTCTTCATAAAAACATCACTCATATTAAAGTCATCATTTTTTCCACGTACAAATATTTCATCAAGACTCTTCAAATGATCATGGTTAACACTTTTCTTAACCAATTTCTTCTCAACATTTTTCTTAACATGATTATCATTAACATGCATGTTAGTCTTTTCAATCCAAATTTTCTTGATAGGTTTCTTCACGTGAATATGATCAATATGCACATTTTTCAAAGCATCAAAGCTATTGTCATGTTTAGAAACTTTCAAAGAAGATTTATCCATTTCACAAGTATGCACATTATTTTTCTTAACCCAAACTTTCCTTGTTGATTTCTTTTCATTAACATGTTCATCATGCATAGTCTCTAATGCCCTAACATGTTTAGAAACAACCAAAGGAAGTCTTTTCATCTCACTAGCATGCATCTCATTCCCTAGTTCGCATTGTCTAATATACTTGTAGCATTTAGGTTTGATATGCCCTACAACATTGCAAAAATGACAAACCGGGATAAACTTATAGATGTTATGTCTAGCTCTAGACTTAAACACATGCTTAGGAGAATGATTAGGTAACTTTTTCACATTTTTATCATGTTCCACATTTCCTAGTTTGCATTGCCTAGCATATTCATAGCACTTAGGCCTAATGTGACCAACCACATTACAATAATGACAAACCGGAATGAATTTAGAAAAGTTACCTTTTGGGTGTGCATGCTTTGGTTGAGAAGTCGGTTGAGAAGTTCCATAGCTCTTCTTGTCTTTGTCTTTGATGTTGGAAGGAATAATAGTTGAGTCTTTCTTCTTCTTGGACTTCTTGACTTGTTCTTGGTTGTAGGAGTCTTCTTAACTTCTTCTACAAAGCCCAAGCCACTCATATCTCCATGATGCTTTCCAAGCTTTATTACTTCATCAAGCTTAATGGCTCCTATTTTCATGCCATTAATCGACTCTTTGAGAGCTTTGACTTCATCTATAAGCTCACACTCCTTTATCTTCATGATAGACAAAGAGTTCTCTTTTTGCTTAATCTCTCATTCCATGGCAAACAACTTCATAGTAAAGTCTTCTTTTAGATCATCTAGCTCTTGAGCACTTTCCTCCACCTTGGAGACATACTTTTCAATGGTCTTTTCATGCTCCTTGATGACTTCACTTTGCTTGCTCATCTTCTCCAAAGACATCTTCTTTTCATTGACAAGAGCTTTAAAGATCACCATTAAATTGGCATTGATCAACTTCAACTTGTTGTTCTCTTCATTCTTTTGTTGAAGGATCTTGTCATTGAAGCTTATATAATCTTGATTTGAGGAGGCTTCGAACTCTTCATCATTGGAGGAGATTTCACTATCTTCACTTCTTGAAGAGTTTTCACTTTCCTCATTACTTGAGACTTTTCACAACTATCCTCAAATCTTCCTTCATATATAGCCACATGAGCAATGTAATTGCTAGTAGATTCGCGATCATTCAAGGACTCCTCTTCCTCTACTACATCACTCACACTCGTCCATGATTTATCATTGATGGCTCTAATGTAGGCTTTCAATGTATTTCTCCAAAAGGTGTAGTTACCACTATCCAAGAGTGGAGGTATACCACTAGAAGCACCTTCCGGCATTGAATCATCCTTAGCTACAAAAATGAACAAACACAAGAAAAACACAACAAAACAAAACACAAACACTATAATATGGATCTATCTAATTACTTCTAGACACCCGCTCTGATACCAATTGAAATTCCCTTCAGCAATATAGTGTAATATATACCTAGAGGGGGGGGTGAATAGGTATAGGCCTAAATTCTTCCAATATTCAAAAATATGCGGAATAAAAGAATTAAAAGCACACTTGATAAGTTTTAACAATTGAATTGATTTACTCAACACATGTGAAAATCAATATACAAGTGATGCAATCAATATACGATATGGAAGATAATTAAACATAAAGCGAAATGTGACACAAAGATTTTTACGTGGTAAAACCTCAAAGAGGAAACATCCATGGGTTGATACCACAACCACCGGTAAAGCAATCCACTTTATGAAAAGAGCTTACACACTCAAGCTATCAACACATGATATCCGCTCAAGCTATCACCTCCTAATCTACCCTTGGGCAAGTGAACTACCAAGCCTACTTCCTATCCGAGATGTGTCCTACACCTCTAGAAAGCAACTTCCTATCCAAGACGCTCACGTCTCTAGGAAGATTTCTTGCTTGTCTATCCGGATCCTCCCGACCCTAGACAAGTCTCCTTGCTTGACTATCTGAGTCCTCCTGACTCTAATCAAGACTTCTTTGCTCTATCCACAAAGCTTCACTCACTTTGCTAGAGACTTCAACCTAATGCAAGGCTATGATCTAAGTGATGCAAGTGATGCAAACACAATCAAATTAAGCTAGATGATCAATCAAGCTAAATGTACATGTTCAATGATAATCTAGAATATGCTTCCAACACACAATCACAAAATTATCTAGAAATCAAGACATGTAAATCAATAAGAACAAGGTATGAATATTCAATATATCACAATAAAAACCTAGTTCTTAGATCATGAAATTAAACCTAGAAAATAACATGAGGCACATCATATAAACATTTTCTAGAATCAATTTCAAACAAAATCAAGTTTAGCACATATATGTTCAAGAGAAATCACAAAGCTAAAACTCAATTGACAAATGATCAAACACCCCTAGCATATGATCTAACATACTTCTCAACAAATTTCATCAATCAAATAGTAAGAATCAAGAGATGATCAAAGATGAAATTGAAAAAGAAGAAGTTGAACAAACAACCTTGACCACGTACTGAAGATCAGGATTCTGGGAACAATGACGAAGTCAGCTCCCTCTGGAAATACTTGGGGTTTGTAGCTCTCCTCAAGACCAACAATTTTGGCTTTTGAATCGATTAATTTCGAGTTCGTATGAGAAAGATATGATCAAAATACTAAAACTAAAACTTGAAGAATTTCTTCAGAATTTCGTGAAAAGTTCTTCAAGTTCTTCAACACATGTGGAGGGAAGAAGAAGTGTTTAAAAAAAAGAGAGAGAAGAGATTTTCGGGCCAATCAGCAAGGGCCACGTCACCCACCCTGTGGCGGGTGCTTGGGCCTCATGGGGCCAGAGAGGGTCTCTTGCCGTGGGGCCCACGGCCTCCCTCACGGTGTGGCCCACGTGGCCTCTTGGCCACTCTCACCTCTCTCGCGTACTCTCACGTTCTTCAGCCGTAACTTGGGCATCCGAACTCTGATTTCGAATCTTTTTTCAGATTACAAACCATGACTCCCTCACGCACGATGAAGACTACACAAATTTGAAAAATGGTTGAGAAATCATCTCAGAAAATGACGATGAAGTCAACTCAACGAATGAGAACGAAAAGTAGCGTAGCTACATCGTTTGGACTCGAAACCTTATGAATAAGTAACCAAAACGACTGGAACTCAATAAGGCATCAATAAGAACATTTTCAAGTCCAAAACACAAAATGCACAAACAAATAAACACATATTCACACAAGCATGCCATATCAAAGAGATAGTCACAAAGCATGCAATTCCACAATGTTTGTCTATACAAGATCAATGCATGAGCATACTATGAGATGTGTGAATGTGTTATACCAAATGTTTGAACCATGATGCAGGGACACATAGGTATGAATTGTGTGTGTGTGCGCTAACGCCTTGCAAGAGAATAGAAGTCAAGATATACCTTTGACGCTTTCACCTCTTGAAGACGACATTTGCACTAGACGTTGCTCTTTAACTTTGAAGCTTCTTTTCTTCCAAGAACATCCTAAGCAACAACTAATACAAATATAGAGCGTTTTGCAATGGAATCAAGCCAATACAAATCATGAACCTTACAGTCCGGTTGCTAGGGACCGGTACAATGCAGTAGGATCGATGGAGCATATGTTTGAAAAGTGAGAATATTTTTGAGAGATTAATGAAAATCTATGGTTCTCTCTTGGACTTTGAAAAGTGATAAAATATTTTCTCTTATTGCTTGTTTGTGTGAATGTGTGAAGTCCCTTGTGACCAAATCTACTTGGTGATAATATATGGAGCATATGTTTAAGGGGAGCTTAGTTTATTCAACTTCGCTTTCTATACGATTTGTTTGCTTAATATCTCATTTTTTTTATCTCTTGTGTCCTTTGTCTATTCCTTGACAAAAAGGGTGATACTCGCTTTTTCCGTCGTAAAGAAATCACAAGGATCAAAAGATTATTTCATTTAAAAATGGGTTTCCTACGCAATGTGCTCTAAACTAGCAAAAGACTAGTAAAGCGGCAAGCAAGGGTATCGTTCTACAGGGAGGTATGATTCGTCAACCGTATCAAGTTCTAGAGTTTATTGTAAGCATGTAAATAAAATGTGGAAAGGTAAGAATGATGTGTGTGAAATGTATGTACAATGCGATGTGTGTGTGTGTGTAGAGAATAAAAATGAAAATAAATAAAAACAAAGAGAATATGGAAGGGTGAGAATGGTGATTAAAGTGATAAATAAAATGATGGATAGGAGAGATGCAAGAAAATGGTCACACAAGGTTCAACAAGTTCACCATACATAAGTGCACAAATAGTTGGTTGTTAGACATTAAATACATCCAATTTTAGTTAAGGGTTCTGTAAGGATTCCCGTTTTGTTGATTGGCTTATTTCGTGGTCAAACCACATGTTGGGGTTTTGAATGTAAGGGTAGTCTAAGTGTTTAAGGTTGAAGATCAAAGGCCCTTCCATGACCTCAAGATACAAGCACGCCAAAGGTATAATCTCTTGTGCTTGATTTTTCTTTGAAGAGATTTAGTAAGCACACACACACTTAGCATACTTGCATTTGTGTGCATACTCTTCACATGTCACTTTACACACTAGCACTTTGGTTGATATATCTTGTTGTGTGTATATGGGCTTTATAATTCGTTTCCCGACATTGTTCGGAAACGTCCGCGCTTGCACTAATGAGTGCTTGGTTTTGCGCGAAGACCGCCCACGGAGAATGCCCTTGGCTTCTCCTTGGTTTTCACCATTGTTTGTGATCAGCGGTTATGATCGGCGGCCTGGCCGCCAAATGAAACCGCCGTTTCAGTCCAGATTGGTCTGAAGCAATTATGCGGTCAAGATCGGCGGTCACGACCGCCGTTTGAAACCGCCGTTCATACTTGATCGATTTTAATCTCTCGGTCTAATTCGGCGGTTGGATCGGCGGTCACGAAACCGCCGTTGATGCTCTGTTCTTCACGAGCTCAATTCGGCGGTCGTGATCGGCGGCCTGGCCGCCGATTGAAACCACCGAACGGTGCGTTTCAGGGGCAAAATTGTCTTTTCACATGCCCAATTCTTGATGTCTATAAATATCTTATTTTCTCATTCTCTGATTAAGTTCTTTGAGACCTTAGAACCCTAAACTTTCAAGAGAGATTTTTGAGAAAAAATCAAATCAAGAACTCAACTTTAAACACTCAAATCAAATCCCTTTTGCATCAAATTTCATATTTGATCTTCTATGTCTTCATAGAATTGATCCATGCATGGTTTTGAATCATCACATCTTATTTGGTATGTTCTTCACTAAATTCATATTACTTTAGTGTTTTTCATATTAATACATCTCTTTAATTACTTGTATGCTTTTGATTATATGCTAGATACAAGTTAGAGATTATTTGTGATGAAAATGATTGAGTGTTGATTGTGATAGCTAATTAGGTTTTTAATTAATCTTGATTAGCTAAGCTATTTGACATGTCATTTAGCAATTGATATCTAGGGTTGACTAAATTGATTATATCATCATCCTAGATAAGCATCTAAGGTTACCTAGCCTTGTTTGTTATTTGAATATTCATATATATTCACATAGGTTGTTTCTCTTCATTGAGAAGTAAGTCTTGAGGCTAAGAGTGCTTAGGCCTCAAGCAAATTGGAATAGGGTTGCTAATAAAGGCCCGCTGGGTAGAATTGAGGGGTTACAGACCGGAGTGTTAGACGAGGTCTACATAGGTTGTAAACTTCATTTCAATTAGTGATTTCGAGTTCCGAGTGTGGCGCATTATACAGCCCGTGGTTTTTCCCAGTGGTTGGGTTTTCCACGTATATATCTTGTGTTATTTAAATTCCGCACATATTACACTTGATATATTATTTTGACTAGTTAGGGGCATTTTCGTAAAATTGACTTGCATGCGAAAATTGGGTAATAATCGTTAAAATCTATTCACCCCCCCCCCCTCTCTAGCTTTATATTATACACACCTTTAGGACTTTCAGGTTCGTTCTTGCCTCAACCCGATTTATACCCATTCATAGAGCTAACGGTTGAAGAGTGTGCCGAGAACCTCTCAAACACGAAACCGCAACCAACATATGTGAACCGATTCTACAAACAAAACTACATTGAGCCCCAATAATAGATTCGTAATGTAAAATGGCAACGTGAAAGTCTAATGAATGTGGAAAGAGTGATTGTATCTCCGACCATAACTCACCTAGAGCCCCTAGAGTGAGAAATAGCTAAAGTCCAATTGTTAATAAGAACATTGAACCAAACCCTTCTAATATGGCAATTTATAGGTTTACCCAATCTTCCTAGCTAATTAGCCAAAACTATGCTCGGAGAGCCCCTCCAAAAGGCACAATCCTAACTCTAAGTCACTCAAACTCATTCATGACATGCAATTTTGACCTTCCAAAGACATACATACACAAATGGGATATTTGATTACAACTACTCCTACAATTAAGTTAATCTACTCCTAATCCCATCCATGAACACATATCAATTTCCAATCATCCATAAACATGCAATTCAAGATAAGAGATATATTCAATAACAATCAAGAATGAATCAAAACACAAATTGGATATAAAAACAACTATTTATATATTGAGCACAAAATAGGTTTACAAATGTTCCCAAGTGGGGATTACACATTCAAGAAAACAAGAAATACATAGAGAGTGAGAAATAGATACAACCCTTGAAGAAAACCTCCTCCAAGAGCTCCTTCCTTTGCTAGCTCGAAATTGACCAAAGCCCACTCCAATCTCTATGCAATCTACTCCTAAATGTGGTGGAAGATGTGTAGAAGGTAAGATGGGGAGCATCCATGGAGGAAAAACCTCCATGGATGCTCTTGGAAGCTTCTCTCTCTCTTATTTGGTGAAGAAAATGAAGAAGAAGAAGAAGAAGAAGAAGTGGAATTTTGTGGGGAGTGTGTTCTGATGGTTGAGAAGAGAATAAGGTGTTTATATAGTGTTGGGAGGTTAGGGCACGAATTGGGGATGAAAGGATGAAACTGTCCTTGAAATTCACCCAAAAAATGACTTTCTACAGTGATTCGACGGTTTCATTCGCCGGCCTGGCCGCCGTTTTAAGTAGCCATTTAGACCTGACAGCCTTTCAGCGTTTTCAGCATCGCGCACCGTTGTGGAAATGGGCATAACTTCCTGTAGAAAGCTCGGAATCACAATCCATAAAATGTTCTAGAAACTAGACTTCCGGGGCTTTCCGAATATGTAAAGATATACATGTGGTTCGATCTGAGAAGGAAGATATGGTCTCCGAAAGTTGTATATTTTGCACGCGTATATACAATTTCAGCTCTTTTTGCTCCATTTTGCCTCCCAAACTAATCTTTAAGCTCAAAATCTTATTATAAGGAATATGTACCTACACAAAGCTCAAACAAAATATTATATACAAAAATACGCTCGAAAACGAGATAAACGATCGGAAATGGGGGACCTCAAATAGGTATAAAATAGTTCGATCAAAGGGGGATAAATTGTATACCTCACCATGTTTGATATGGAGGAATCCATGTTTGATATAGGGGAGAAAAATGTATACCTCACACCAAGTGTGGAGAAATGTTCCAAATGTGTGAGTTTTGTACCTCTTTGTGCTTTTATGGAGACTTTGTCTTAAGGGGGAGAATTCTTGTATTTAGGGGGAGACAAGAATTCTTGGCTTAACAAGGTTGAGGGACTTAGGATGGGCTTTAGTATGAAAATGTTTATTCACTTGAGATAATACATTTTTGTATGAGATAAGGGAAGTTTTGTTATTGTTTATGTGATGATATCTCACCATTCTTCTTTAGAGAAGATCTCTTGTGTTGTTTGCTTTCTTTTCTCATAGGTACTTTCAAGTTTAAAGAAGGGATTCTTGAAGACTCAAGAAGACTTTGTAAGGATTCCCATATCTTGATTGACTTATTTCGTGGACAAACCACATGTTGGGGTTTATTGTGTAAGGGTAGTTTAGATGATTGAACTTCAAGCTCGAAGGCCCTTTCAAGACCTCAAGGGACAAGCACGCCAAATGTATAATCTCTAGTGCTTAGTTTTTTCTTTGAAGAGATTTAGTTAGCACACACACACTTAGCATACTTGTACTTGTGTGTACTCTCTTCACATGACACATTTCACTCTTGCACTTTGTTTGATGTATCTTGTTGTGTTTGTGTGTTATGTAATCCATTTTCCGAATATGTTCGGAAACGTCCGCGCTTGCACGAATGTGTGCTTGGTTTTGCGTGAAGACCGCTTAAGGGGAATGCTCTTGGGTTCTCCTTTAGATAATCGGCGGTTTGATCTGCGGCCTAGCCGCCGAATTAAAACCGCCGTTTCAGTCCAGAAAGGTCTGGAGTGATTCTCATACCTGATTGATTTATTTCTTGGGTTTGATTCTGCGGTTGAATCGGCGGTTTTGAAACCACCAAATGAAACTGTCGTTGTTCCCCTGTTCTTCTCGGGTTCAATTCGGCAGTTATGATCTGCGGCCTGGCCACCGATTGAAACCGCGATCGGTGTGTTTCAGGGGTAAAATTATCTTTTCACATGCCCTGTTCTTGATGTCTATAAATATCTTACTTTCTCATTATCTGATTAAGTTCTTTGACTCCTTAGAACCCTAAACTTCAAAGAGAGATTTTTGAGAAAAAATAAAATCAAGAACTCACCTTTAAACACTCAAATCAAATCCTTTTTGCATCAAATTTCATATTGCATCTTTTATGACTATATAGAATGCATCCATGATTGGGTTTGCATCATCACAACTTGCTTGGTAAGATTTTGATTTAGTTCATCTTATTTTAGTATTTTTACTATCAAGTTATTCTCTTTTAATTTACTTGTATGTTTTTGATCATATGATAAATACAAGAATAGAGAATTAGTTGTGATGAATTGATTGAGTGTTGTATTGTGATAGCTAATTAGGTTTTTGCTTAATCTTGATTAGCTAAGCTATTTGACATGTCATTTAGCTCTTGATATCTAGGATTGATTTAATTGATTATATCATCATCCTAGATAAGCATCTAAGGTTCCCTAGCCTTGTTTGTTATTTGAATATTCATACATATTCACATAGGTTGCATAATCTCTTCATTGAGAATTAAGTCTTGAGGCTAATATTGCTTAGGCCTCAAGCAATTGGACTAGAGCCACTCTTAAAGGCCTGCGTGGTAGAAGTGGGTGGTTATTGACCGGAGTGTTAGACGAGGTCTACATAGGTTGTAAACTCCATTTCAATTAGTGGATTTCGAGGTTCGAGTGTGGCGCACTAAATAGCCCGTGGTTTTTCCCAGTGGTTGGTTTTCCACGTATACATAAAGTGTTATTTAAATTCCGCACTATATTACACTTGCTTGTATTTTTGACAAGTAGGGGCATTTTCATAATATTGACTTGCATGCGAAAATTGGATAATAAAGCTTAAAATCTATTCCCCCCCCCCCCCCCCCCTCTAGATATATTTATCATACACACCGAATGTTTATTCGTTCCTTTCAGACTTGAAGATCTTTTAGTCTAGGGATCTCTTTGTAATGTGAGGATGAGAGAATGCTATCAACCTTGAGTTTATTTGAGTGAATATTGTATGGTGAGGATGAGGTTTTGCCATGGAATAGCCAAAGGGGGAGATTGTTAGATCCTAGATTTGTGTTGGCTTGATTCCATTGCAAAACTCTCTTTATTTGTATTGCTTAGTTGCTTAGGTGTTTCGTGATTAGATCAAGCTTCAAAGAAGGAAAGCAACATCGCATGCAAAGTTCGTCTTCAAGAGGAAATGTGCTTATTTGTATGCTAAGGTATCGAGATACTTCTTCCTCTTGCAAGGCATAAGAGCACACGTACACAATTCATACACGTGTGTCCCTGCATCGTAGTTCAAACATTTGATATAACACATTCACACACTTCTTAGTATGCTCATGCATTGGTCTTTTATAGACAAATATTGTAGAATTGCATGCTTTGTGACTATCTCTTTGATATGGCATGCTTGTGTGAATTTGTGTTTGTTTGTTTATGTGTTTTGTATTTTGGACTTGAATATATTCTTATTTGATTCCTTATTGAGTTCCGGTCATTTCGGTTATTCATTCATAAGGTTTCGAGTCCAAACGACTTAGCTAGGCTACTTTGCGTTCTCATTCGTTGAGTTGACTTCATCGTCATTTTCTGAGATGATTTCTCAACCTTTTGTCAAAGTTTCTTAGTCGTCATCGTCATCATCATCGTCATGCATGAGGAAGTCACGGTTCATAATCCGAAAACGGATTCGAAATCGGAGTTCGGAGACCCAAGAACGGTCGAAAACCGTGAATGGTGTGCGGGAGAGCAAGCGAGGCCGAGTTGCCAAGCTTGGCCAAGCCGTGTGTGAGCCGTGGGACCCATGGCCAGAGGACCTCTCTGATCCCGTGTGGCCCACGTGCCCCACACGGGCCTTGGCTGAGGTGGCCTCTTTTGGTTGGCCAAAAATCCTCTCTCTCTCCTCCATTTAAACACCTCTCCTTCCCTCCAAACATAGAACTTGAAGAAACCTTTCAAAGAAAAATTCTGCAGAATTCTTCACATTTTAGTTTCTTATTTCGATCATAACTTTCTCATACGAACTCGAAATTGATTGATCCAAAAACCAAAATTGTTGGTCTTGATGAGAGCTACAAACTGTAAGTATTTCTAGAGGCATTTGACTTCGTCATTTTTCTCAGTGGACTGATTTTCAGTACGTGGTCAAACTTTGTATGTTCAATTTCTTCTTTTTCATTTCATCTTTGATCATATCTTTTATTCTTACTATTTGATTGATGAAATATGTTGAGAAGGATGTTAGATCATATGCTAGGGTTTTATGATTGACTGTTTGTTTGAGTTTTAGCCATTTGATTTCAATTGAACATATATTGCTAAACTTGACCTATCTTGAAATTGATTCTAGATCATATATGTTGTGCCTAATGATATTTTCTAGGTTTAATTTCATCATCTAAGAACTAAGATTTTTGTGTGATATATTGAATATTCATATCTTGTTCTTATTGATTCACATGCTTTGATTGCTAGATAGATTTGTGATTGTGTGTTGAAAGCATAATTCTAGTTTATCACTAAGCATGTACATTTAGCTTGATTGATCATCTAGCTTTATTTGATTGTGTTTGCATCATTTGCATCACTTAGATCATTGCCTTGTATAAGGTTGAAGTCTCTAGCAAAGTGAGTGAAGCTTTATGGATAGAGCAAAGAAGTCTTGATTAGAGTTGGGAGGACTCGGATAGTCAAGCAAGAAATCTTCCTAGAGACGTGAGCGTCTTGGATAGGAAGTTGCTTTCTAGAGGTGTAGGACACATCTCGGATGGGAAGTAAGCTTGGTAGTTCACTTGCCCGAGGGTAGATTAGAAGGTGATAGCTTGAGTGGATATCTTGTGTAGATAGCTTGAGTGTGTAAATCCTTTTCGTATAGTGGATTGCTTTGCCGGTGGTTGTGGTATCAACTCGTGGATGTTTCCTCTTTGAGGTTTTACCACGTAAAAATACTTGTGTCTATTTTCGCTTTACTTTTCATTATCTTCCATATCATGTATTGATTGTATCTCTTGTATATTGATTTTCACATGTATTGAATCATACTATACCATTGATTAAATCATATCAAGTGTACATTTCATTCTTGTAATCCGCACATTTTGAATTTGGAAGAATTTGGGCCTATACCTATTCACCCCCCCCTCTAGGTATATATTACACTATATTGCTTAAGGGAATTTCAGAGGTCTTAGTACACCATCTGTCAGATTACCAAGGAAGACCAGAACCATGCTACAAGAAGGACAGTATGCTCCAGCATTCAAATACAAGGAAGGTTGACCTCTCCGGCCATTCACAACGCCATTAATGGAGATAGTCAACCCTATTAATGGAGATGATCAACCGTATTAATGAAGATAGTCAACTCTTTAATGGCCATTCACAACGCCATTAATGAGAGAATATTCAACTCAATCAATGCCAAATCAGTGTTCCTATAATTGTGGATTGACTGATTAAATTGATGGAGTGGGCAACAAGTATTAGAACCTATAAATATGACAAAGCTCTCTATTGAAAAGGGGCTTCTGCTTCTTCTTCTTTGAGATTGATTTCAGAAAAGGGCTTATGCTCGCCTATGATTGTAAGCTCTCTTGAGCACTTATGTTGTATTATTCTCCTACTTGTGTAAGCTCCCCGGAGCACGCCTTATTGATAAATATATAAAGGATCTCTCTCCACTGGATACTACCTAGGGGTTTTTCAGCATATGATCATACGTGATGCTTTTTCCCCCTAGGCCAGTCCACCTTCTACCAAAAGAATTGTCATTCTCCTTTCTATCTCTTTTATTATGCATGTATGTGAGTTCGATTCCGACCCCGCTGGTCCAAGCTCTCTTATCCACCTATTCGCATGACATGCCGCAATAAAGCCCCGACGGGCGGGGTGATTTTTTCTCCTACCTAATGTACCTTACTCCAGATATTTTACTCGTACAAAACCATGGTACCTAGAGGTACCTAACCTATTGCAGCCTACCGGGTAGCAGTTTGAGGGTGTTAATTGAAATTCCTCACCCAGAGCGAATTTTTGGTTAACACAAATCTCTGAAAATAACTTGATGTAATAATGGTGGAAAAAAAGGACAGATATTTTATTATATTGTGATAAAAGAAAAATACAAATCCTTCTACCATCAAAGCATAAAGTACAATGTAGGAATGATTCTTGGTAGGCCTATGTAGATAGTGACATGGTTGATAGGTCTTGATAGGTAATCATAGGCGAAGTCTGACACAATTGGTGATGGAGTTTTCGTACATGTTGATAAGTGGAAAATATCAAGTAGGGTCTAGGACTCAGAAAACGCCTCCCTCTTATATTCGATAATACGATGTAGATATAGGTTTTGTTTCTTGCCATACACTCCTATAACTTCAGTCTTATGACCTAGAGTTTTTCGGGCATTTCGTGGCAATTGACGAGAAGATCGTCTCTTCCCTTCTAGGAATCGAGCGATCCCTTATTTAGCGGAACTTTGATGGTGTTGACTTGTAATTCATATAGGACTTGTTAACCGCCAAAAAATGGTAGGGACCAAAGAAGAATTTTCCACCGTCCTTGAGAAATGAGTCGGGATAGACAGCAACAATGGGAGAGATACCCGGGAACCCCACCTACCTACAAGAGGACTAGGACTTGAACTTCTACCCACCCGGACCAAGTCCAAAACCTTCAGGACCAAGAAGGCGTCAGGAAACCTCAAAGTCCCTAGAGACATTACCGCTGCCAGATCCCAGCACATGTCTACCCCCAGGTATCTCGGTACCCTAGTGTCCCGGTAACCCGATACCTGGTACCCCGATGTTTTCAAAACATCATTTAAAAAGAGCAAGAAGAAGGCGGGATACCTGAAGTATCTCGACCCACTAAAAGCTATTGGCGGACACACAATCATCAAACCCCGCCCAAAGCAAGAGGCGGGTACCCCGATCAACAAACCGAGAGGGAAGAAAAGCATTAAACGCCATCGTTTGAGGAAGAATGTTACACACATTCCCGCCATTTAAGAGTCCCATTCAAATGCAAAGTCAACTCTATCAATTTGAGAAGGAAATCACTAGATCTTGGGGATCAATTCCCCGACGAACTCATTAATTGCTAAGGAAGGATCCGTAAATCACGAAAACCATAGACCTAAATTCTAGGAGTGTAGGACAAGAAACGAACCTATATATATTCACCTTGTGATCACAAGAAAGGAACCGAAACCCTACCTGACTTTTTCCACTTATCAACAGGCACGCAAAGATCCATCGCCATTGCCCACCAAGTCACTTTCGTTTCTTTATTATTATGGTCATGTTTGTGCTATCAACGGATTGTAAATCTCATTATATGTCATACTAAATAAAACAAGTTGAATTTAATTCCACCATATACCAGAATCCCTCTTATCTTTCTACAATCATACACCACACTTAGTCGATTTGTAGGAAGCAGCCGGGTATCAAGTTGCAAGGTACCCCGCTAGCCCAGATCTATCCCAATCCAGGCCCTCCATAAATCGTTAATTGAAAATTTCACCCCAGTGACAATTTTCGGTTAACACTTTGGCGCCGTATGTGGGAAAAAACTCCCCACCCTTAAACAAGCTACGTAGCTCTACCCAGAAGAAACAAAAGATGAGGCTCCAATCCTCACAGGGGCAGCCCGCCATTTCGGGGCCCCATTCCCTCACTTCCACCCAAAGAAACCAAGAGAAGAGGAAGGGAGCAAGAAGCCAGATCCTGGCACCGGTTCCACCACCTAATCCCGGATCAGAACCGTAGGACCCCGCGATCCCAAAAGCAACTCGGGAGGCCATAGAGCAACATGCTGCTGCCTATGTAGAAAGAGTCCGTCTTCGGATGATTGCTCAAGGAATACCTTTCGAAGGACCCAGGATTGCAGAGGAGGCTAGACCAAGTACCCAGGTAGCGGTCTTTGACAGACTCGGGCCGCTAATACTAGTGCAGGATCAACCCGGAGATCTTAGACATCGACTGGTGAAATCGGCTTTCGACTTGCCGCCTAGAAGGGGCCAGCCAATGACCAGGCCAACAGCAAAAAGAAGAAATCCTTATCCCGATGCTGGTGGCAGTACTGGACCTAGGAGGGACCAGCAAGATACTAGGCCTCGGGGGGACGAATGCAAGGAACCAACTATGGAATCAGAAACTTCGGACAACGAAGACTCTGTAGCCCGATCCAGACACAACGGATCCAAACACCTTGAGGATCAGATGGCCAAGATGACGAAGGAACTCGAAGAATTAAAGAGAGGGAAACACCGGGGTACCCGGAAGAACCCCTTGGGGGAGATGAACGCGCCTTTCTCCAGAATGATGGTTCACTGGTGCAAAATCCTAAGAAGATAGAATTAGGACAATGTTCAAAGAATGCACAAGTAAAGGTGGTGTCAAAAAGGCAACCTTAAGCTCAACTCACTAGAGCCCCTCAAGACAACATTTCTCAACACTTGGCTCGCAAAGGAAAGCAACCAATCATGCAAACTCAACCTAGGAAGCAAGCTAGACTGGTTCAACAACGAAGATTGATTGAACCTACTCAACCACAAAGACAAAGGAAGGCTCCCATGCATTCACAAGGACAAGGTATGATTCCTTATTTCATTCCTACATGTCATTTTTGTGGTTTTGATGGTCATATAAGACCAAGATGCTTTCAATACATTAAAATGTGTAGAACTAGAAGCATGATTGAGAAGAGAAAGAATAGAGCTAAGATGTATGTTCCTAGGAATGATAAAATTGATTTGCATGATCCTAGGACATCTAGAGCCCATGTACCAAAGACCTCTAGGAAAGTAAATGTTGTTTCTAGATGGATTAGAAGAAATGAAAATGTTTGCAATGTTGCTCAAATTGCCTTAAAAGCTAATTCTTCTAATTTTTGGTATTTAGATAGTGGGTGCTCTAGGCACATGACGGGAAATAAGAGTTTCTTCGAGACTCTTGTCATGGAGGAAGGAGGATGTGTCACCTGAAAAGAATACGGTGTGTTTTCTTTATAAAGCTGGAGGGGGGGGGGGGGGTGAATAGATTTTATCTAATTATTACCCAATTTTTGCGTGCATGTCAATTTTATGAAAATACCCCTAGCAAGTCAAAAATACATACAAGTGTAATAAGATGCGGAAATAAAAAAACACTTGATTTTTACGTGGAAACCCAACCACTGGGAAAAACCACGGGCTGTTTAGTGCGCCACACTCGAACCTCGAAATCTTGACACGCCCGAAACGGGTCTATCCACAGCGGCGCCAACGACTTGGTCGACACACGCAGGACACGACAATTCTATAAATTGTCGGTAAATGATGGGGCGTGTGAATTTATCCACAAGCGCACGGATCATTACGATCGCATAGAGGCAAGTACGGTTCGTTCCATAGGGAATCGTGAGGTACCTTTTATCGGTTTTAATCTTATATGTTACATATACTATTTACACTAATTACAACATATTTACATGCAAGAAAAGTAAATGGTGGAGGATGGCACAAACAAGCAATTAAACTAAGATGCAAGAAAAGTAAAGGAGGATAGCAAGTAAGCAATTAAACTAACTAATAACTAAATTAAGCTAAGATGGCATTTTAACTAAATTACACTAC
The DNA here is from genome assembly GCA_008009225.1 of Acer yangbiense. Classification (NCBI taxonomy): domain Eukaryota; kingdom Viridiplantae; phylum Streptophyta; class Magnoliopsida; order Sapindales; family Sapindaceae; genus Acer; species Acer yangbiense. Next base: position 27,299,089 of record CM017764.1, read on the forward strand.
ATCAATTACACTAAGATGATTTTAATCTAAATTACACTAACTAACTAATTAACCAACTAATTACCATCTAATGCAATGGTCTTGCAAAAGTGGTAATGAGACTTAGGATGTTGGGATATTGGTGTACAAGTGCAATCACCCAATCAATTAGTTGATTTCTATTGATTACCTAGGATAGTCTAAAACCTTTAATAAAGACACATACATCAATACTCATTCATGCATGGTCTAAATTGTATTACATGCTTATGAATTTGTTAATTCAAACAACACATATATAAATTAAAGCTCAAGATATAAAATCAACTCATATCATAGATAATATACAAAGTACACCAAATTCCCAACATCAATACTTAGTTACATGAAATAACTAAAGTGGTGAAGCTGGTGTGAGTTAAGTTACACTAAACTATTCTAAGCTAAACTAAGCTACTTTTAAGCTATTTTGGTGGTATTTGGATATTTGGGAGGTGTGTTTTAGGTTTACAAAGGATGAATATATATAGGGAACTATTTTGGGGAAGTTTTGGATGAAATATCCTCCAAGTCGGTCATCGCGGCGAGCTCAGAACCACTGGCCGGTGGGTTTGTGCCCGCCGTCGAAGCTCGCGGTGGAGAAAATGGAGTCGGCGGCGAGTTTCTTCCTTCTGGATTGCGGGCACTTTCCCGCTGCATGAAACCGCCGTCTTTTGGCGAGCTTGAACGTTCTGGTTCGCGGGGGAATGGCCGCCGAATCAAGCTTGAAGGCTTGAACATCCATGGAGGTTTGGAGGATTTGTTGGAGTTGAAAACCTTTGCATGGGAGGCTAAAAGTGGGTCCATCGTGACCATCGTGGAGTGGGCTTCCGATCTGGGAGAAGAACCGCTGGAAAAGTGGCCGGCAAACCGTCAAAAATGGTCATTGAAGTTGCCGGGTCGGTACCGGTTCGGGGCGGGTCTGAATCGGGTCAGGCTTACCCGGTTGCTGAGGAAGACGACCTGACGTCAGCGTGACGTCAGGCGTGATGCAGGCAGCGCCAAAACGGTGTCGTTCCAGGGGGTGACGTGGCAGCTGACTCTGTGCTTTGCTGGCGAATTACAATCAGCACCCCTGATCTTTCCCCTATTCATAGAATCTTCAATAAAGTCCCGAATTTTGCACTTTAGCCCCTGATTTGTCCAAAATTACATAATTGCCCCTGAACTTCCCTAATCACCTGAAACACTTATTTATCCGTTAAATACCCGGTTTTACCCGAGAAACAAGCACAAAAAGATAGGAAAAGGGAGCGCTAAATGTGAACATTTAGAGCGCGATCAAAATCCACTAATTGAAATGGAGTTTACAACCTATGTAGACCTCGTCTAACACTCCGGTCAATAACCCCCCACTTCTACCACGCGGGCCTTTAAAAGTGGCTCTAGTCCAATTGCTTATGTGACCACCTATTCCCGGTGTCCGACCTAATCCCGGTCAATCACACAAGACTTAAATCTCTCAAAAGAGATGCACAACCTATGTGAATATATCATGATATTCAAATAACAAAAAAGGCTAGGTAACCTTAGATGCTTATCTAGGATGATGAATTTGTAATTAAAGCAATCCTAGATATTAATGGCTAAATGACATATCAAATAGCTTAGCTAATCAAGATTAATCAAAAACCTAATTAGCTATCACAAAATAACACTCAATCAATTCATCACAATTAATTCTCTAATCTTGTATTTATCATATGATCAAAAACATACAAGTAATTTAAAAGAGAATATGCTTGATAGTAAAATACTAAAATAAGATGAAATTAATCAAAATCTTACCAAGCATGTTGTGATGATGCAAACCCAATCATATATGAATGCAAGATGATCTTTGATGCAAAAAGGATTTGATTTGAGTGTTTAAAGGTGAGTTCTTGATTTGATTTTTTCTCAAAAATCTCTCTTTGAAGTTTAGGGTTCTAATGACTCTAAGAACTTGATCAGAGAATGAGAAAGTAAGATATTTATAGACATGAAGAATTGGGCTTGTAAAAAGACAAGTTTGCCCTTGAAACGCACCGTTCGGCTGTTTCAATCGGCGGCTAGGCCACCGATCATAACCGCCGAATTGAACCCGAGAAGAACAGGGGAACAACAGCGGTTTCATTCGGCAGTTTCGTGACCGCCGATCCAACCGCCGAGTCAAACCTGAGAGATTAAATCGATCAGGTATGAACGGCGGTTTCTAACGGCGGTCGTGACCGCCGATCGTGACTGCAGAATTGCTCCAGACACTTCTGGAAGTAAACGGCGGTTTTATTCGACAGCCATGCTGTCGATCATAACAGCCGATCACCAATAAAGGTGAAAAACAAGGAGAAGCCAAGGGCATTCTCCATAGGCGGTCTTCGCGCAAAACCAAGCACATTCTAGTGCACGCGCGGACATTTTTGAACATCCTTCGGGAAACGAATTACTCCACACTAAAAGCTAACATACATGAAGTGCAAGTGTGGGTATTGAATGCATCCTAATGCCTATCATGTCATGGCATTTCATAGAACAAGATGCAATCAATTTAATGCAAGAAGAGATATTGAATAATCAATAAAGCACAATGCACACAAAATATAAACACAACATTCAAGAATAAGAGTTATGCATGTTGTGTGTGTGTGCTAACTAAATCTCTTCTAAGAAAGAACTAAGCACTAGAGATTATACCTTTGGCGTGCTTGTCCCTTGAGGTCTTGGAAAGGGTCTTAGATCTTCAAACTTAATCACCTAGTTACAACCAAACCCCAACATGTGGTTTGTCCACGAAATAAGCCAATCAATTAATGGGAATCCTTACATCACCTTTGGTGATGGATCCAAAAAGAGAGTCGTAGGAAAAGGAACCATTTTCGTTCCCGGATTACCCTCCTTATCCAATGATTTGTATGTTGATGGCTTGAAAGCCAATTTAATAAGCATTTCACTTCTTAGTGATAATGGATATTCCGTCATGTTTAGTAAAAATGATTGCTCTATCCTAAAGCCTGATGGACAAACCTTGTTAGAAGGTATGAGATCTAGCGACAATTGCTATTGTCTTAGAATAGTCTCAAAAAATGTGTCCATGGATGAGCAAATTGAGTTGTGGCATGAAAGACTTGGCCACATGAACTTTGGGGATTTACGAACCCTTAGAAAGTTCAATTATGTGCGTGGCCTCTTTAAGCTTGGGAAGAAAGCCAATGGTGTTTATGGACCTTGCCAACAAGGAAAACAAACCAAAAGTATGCACAAAAAGGGCAAGTATCTCTCCACCAAGGAGCCTGATCGGACCAAAATTGGTACGATTTTGGCCCTCACTTCCATCTCTTTATGCCTGATTCTCGAGCATATCCCGTGATTTAATGGTGTGAATTAAGTGTTTTCAGGTATTTACAGAGTTCAGGGGCATTAGAGTAATATTGGTCAATTAGGGGTGAAACTGTAATTATTGAAAGAGGATTGAATTTATTTTGAATTTAGAAGAGTTCAGGGACCAAAACGTAATTTTCCAAGCAGCCACGCCACCTCATTTAGTGAAACGGTGAGTTTCATGAGAATTTAAATTTGGGCTTTCTAATTAGACAGGCCCAACGTGCAATATGGTGTGTTAAAGTCCCAAGTAATCCTATGTGGTGAGCTCACCACACCTAAGCCTAAACATACCCAAGGGACTACTAAATGCACCCTATCTTCACCCAATCTTCATCTCCTACCTCTCGACTGGCAGCCATGGACAAGAAGCTCCAAACCCTTGGTTTTTCCAGCCATCGAAAAGAGTCCTCCTTACCTCATCTCTGGTCGATTTCCGGACCAAAAAGACGATGAACTCAACACGAACTCAATGATCCCATTTTCGGTCACCAAAGCTCCGGGATCTCCAAGCCATGAATCTGGTCTAGTCGTTGGCATCACGCCTCCTCCGTCGCCTTCAATCCAAATTGTGACAACACTACGAAATAAATCCACACGAATGTCACGGTTTGTGCGTTCAATGTCGCCACGGCGACAGGGAGTTGTTTTGGCTCCAGTTGATGTCGCCCCAACATCGCCCAAGCGTCACCATTGAAGCAAAATAGCGACCTTCTCTATGTTCAAATCTGATTGGGTGTGAAAATTACAAGATGCACCCCTCTTAGGCTCTTATGGACTAAACGGTAATTTTCCATGCAACGGGGGTGTTTTGCTAATTTACCACCCGTGACCTAAAATGATAACCCTATAAATTCATCACTGTTTTCCCTTTTTGAACAACTCTTGTGGATCAAGAAACCTTCTTTCTCCACCATTCCTAATCCCACCATTCTCCTCTCCAATAAACACTAAGATTATCTCACCACAAACACTCCTCTCTTTCCATCTTCTCCACCCATTTCCTTGGTCACTTTCTATTTGACTCCACCTATCTAGACATATCCTCAACACCCACTCTTTGCACAAGATTCAAGCAAGGAAGCTCAAGGAAGGATCAAACTTACAAGAGAGACCCTAGGGTGATTTCTTTACATTTTACTTCCTTTTCTTGTTTGTAATTATGTGTAATTAAACCCCCATTTTAGGGGATGATTTGATAGACTTTTTGTACATGAGTATTTATTAAAGCTTTGAATATTATGTTTGCATGAGTATAGTTTTATTTACTTTTTAATTAGATCTTGCACTTATGTGATTAAATGAGTATTGACACACTTGTTGATTACAATCTGTTGTAGGATTATTTGTGATAAAATTGATTGAGTTATTGACACACTTGATTGATTATAGCACATAGTGAATAGGATAGGTTGTTGGTGGGGATATCACCCCGATTGCCTAGGCCATTTGATCGTCACAAACCGATCCTGTCGTGACCCCCTCTCCTTAATCTATTAGGCAATGCGGTGAGAAGTTGCTTAGGGTTCATAGTGACGGTCTAAGCAACACTTCCAAATGAGATCGGTCATTGATTGTGTAGATTGCGCATTAAAAAAGCCATGTATGAATTTCTCAGAGTCCATCTATCATTTCCCTATAATTTCTATTAATTGTTTAATCCATTTACTTGTCTAGGTTGTTTGTATTGGATTCCTATCTCCATTCATTTTCTCTTTACATTCTTGTAATTTAATTTGCATGCATTGTTTGGTGGTTTCTCAAACCACACACTATCCATCTAACCATGATTTACTTTATTGCACACTAGTTAGACTAACTTAGATTAGATAGCAAATCGATTAATCTAGCCTAAACCCTGTGGAACGAATCTTAAGCTTACCGCTTTACTAGTTTTCAAAACTTAAAATATATTGCGTAAGAATTCATTTATAAACATCTTTTGATAATTCACAATTTGGTAATGACACGAAAAGCGAGTCATCAAAGCCCCTAGAGTTTCTCCACATGGATCTCATGGGTCCTATGCAAACCGAGAGTTTAGGTGGAAAGAGATACATTTTTGTTTGTGTTGATGATTTCTCTAGGTTCACACGGACATATTTTCTTAGAGAAAAATCCGAAACTTTTGATAAGTTTAAAATGCTTTGTACTAAAATTCAAAATGAAATGAACTCAAACATTAAAAGCATAAAACGAATTAGAAGTGACCATGGGAGAGAATTTGAGAATGCTTCTTTTGAAACCTATTGTGATAGTATAGGTATCTCCTATGAGTTTTCAGCTCCTAGGACACCTTAACAAAATGGAGTTGTGTAGAGGAAGAATAGGATCCTTCAAGAGATGGCCCGTGTGATGTTGCTTAGCAACAATGTCCCTAGGAACCTATGGGCCGAAGTCATCAATACGGCTTGCTATATAGGAAATAGAGTTTTCCTACGGCCCGAAACTAGAAATACATGCTATGAGCTATGGAAAGGTAAAACGCCAAATGTTAGCTACTTTCACTCCTTTGGAAGCAAATACTACATTTTAAATGACCGTGATCAACTTGGCCAATTTGATGCTAAGAGTGATGAGGGTATCTTTATTGGCTATGCCTTAAATAGTATAGCCAATAGAGTTTTCAATTTGAAGACTCGAAGCGTCATGGAATCATCCAATATTGTCATTGATGATGAAAGCCTCAAGTCTAGTAACCATGAGGAGGAGGTTGTTATAGTTGATGACTCTCCCTTGGAGAATGTTGTGGAGACTCCCGATGTTGGGACATCCAATGATGATAATGAGAACACACAACCTATTGATAGAGTTCCTCTCTTGAACTCTAAAGAACCCACTCCATGGGTTAGACAACTCCGTGATAAAAATGACATCATTGGAGAGGTTAATGAGGGTGTTAGGACTAGCCGTCAAATAGCTAATCTCATTAGCTACACTTGCTACACCTCTCAAATAGAACCCAAAAAGGTTGATGAAACCTTAAATGATGAATTTTGGGTTCTTGCAATGCAAGAAGAGCTAAACCAATTCGAAAGGAATGAGATTTGGACTCTAGTTCCTAGGCCTAAGACCACTAATGTCATAGGCACCAAATGGATATATAGGAACAAATCCGATGAGGATGGCAACATAGTGCGGAACAAGGCTAGACTTGTAACACAAGGGTACTCTCAAATTGAGGGTATCGACTTTGAGGAGACATTTGCTCCCGTTGCCTGTTTAGAGTCCATTAGGCTTCTCTTGTCCATTTCTTTTGTGCATAAGTTCAAATTGCACAAAATGGATGTCAAGAGTACCTTCCTTAATGGCTTCTTGCAAGAGGAAGTGTTTGTTGAACAACCCAAGGGGTTTGTGGATGCACACCACCCCAACCATGTCTATCACCTCAAAAAGGCTTTGTATGGGCTGAAACAAGCACAGAGGGTTTGGTATGAGCGCTTCACTCAATTCCTTGTCAACAATGACTACACAAGGGATAGTGTTGACAAGACACTATTCACCAAGAAAAACAATGATGAGCTCTTTATAGCTCAAATATATGTTGATGATATAGTGTTTGGCTCCACCAACAACACCAAGGTCCAACAATTTGTTGATGTTATGTCTCATGTGTAAGGATTCACATATATTGATTGGCTTATTTCGTGGAGAAACTACTTGTTGGGGTTGATTGTATAAGGGTAGTTTATGTAGGGAAAAATCGCAGTACACGCAGCGGAAGCGAGACTAAAAATAGATTTAGTATGTTTTAAAATTTTTCCTTTTTATGAACCTTAACCCTTTAAATTAATTAACCATATATAAAGTAACAAAAAGTAGAATACCTTTTGTCGCGTGATCCGATTGACTTAGGTCGATGGTAATCTGTAAGATCTTCAATCCTAGCACGAACGTGAATCACCTAGGAGCGTGGTCTCCCTTTTCTTTGAATTGCGTACCTGAGAGTGGACAAACAAACTTTCTTTTTCTTTTGTTAGTCACAAAACAATCAAAAGACCATAAAGATTATTCCGGTCACTTTTCAGTTCTCAATCTAATGATCGAAACTCGATGTTGTACACACAAGCTTATTGATGAACAAGCAATTAGTGTACCATCAAAAGAATAATCTCTTCTCTCTTTTATGTCTTGGTAGAATAATCAAACACTTTTCTATGAGTTGAGAAGAAGAAGAAAATTGATTCAGTGAACCAGTGGGGTGGCCGAATTCTATAGCATGTATTATATAGGGTGGCCGAAATTTCTTCTCCTCTTCCTTTAGGGTTGGCCGAATCCTACATGTGATACAATTAGGGTTGGCCGAAAATCCTCTACAAAAAAGGATTTGTGCCTTGCCCTAATTTCAATCAACTTTAGAATCCTAACCCTAATTTAACTCATAAGTATTTTATTCTTTTATTGACTTAATAAAAAGACTTCTTATTTGATTAAATAAATAAACTTAGTTATTTATTTTCTTACCAAACAAGTCTTTTACTTTTAGTATACATATAGTATAACTCTAGGAAACATATTTCCTAATCAGAAAAAGATTTTGTTTCTTAATTAAATAATTAATTAATAAATTAATTAATTATCATTTAATCAAACAATAAAATAAAATAATATTTTTGACTATGTATATAGCCTTGCTGCCCCACTTACAATAAATGGGCCAAATATTATTTCCTTATTTTATTTAATCCATTGGACTTTAAATAAAAAGCCCACATGTGAACCAGACCCATTCTTACTAAAAGAAACAAGCCCACATGTCTTTCATTAATATATTAATATAATTGATCAGCCCATTAAACAAATAATGTGCAAATTATATTCTTAATATATTAAATACAATTCGATGGACCCATAAATTGGTCCGGTAGATTATATCAAGTGATCCATGCAAGTCCATGTGGATTAGGGATCTTGGCGGGCTATCTAAATTTAAGCTTCAATAGACAAAACCTAATCACAATCAACAAATGATTTACTTAGGTCCGATCCATTAATTTTAACTCATTCCACTAAAGAGCTAAAATTGAACTCTTAAATAAAGATAGAATAAGAAGATGTTCCTCATTCATACCCTAGACAATCATGTTGGAGATAGTGTATCCTCGTGATTAATATCAGTAATCGCCAAGAGTTCATAGACCGCCTATAACTCTCCAAGTTACTATATTTACTCATATGACCACGTTTTGAACTTGGATATTTTGACTTGTCCAGAAGCCATGTTTTCAATAGTCACTATCGAAAACTCAACGTTGAGATTTAATATCCAATTACCTCAAAATATCCATATGATGATATTATACTCTCATTTAATAAATGGAGCCACGATGTCCATATCTATAAATGAAGTCTTCTATCGATTAACAAATGAATATCACCAAACTATCGAGGATAAACTGTGCTATATAGTCGTACTCATTGATAACTCAAATGATATCACTTGCAACCATAAGTCCATCATTTATCTCAGGATTAAGATAGACTCTCCGATTGTCCTGATAATGAAAAGACTATTATCTATTGACGGTTCTAGATAAAGCTTTTCATTGTGATCCTATTCAATGCACCTAGTGCACTAGATTCTTTTACTCGAAGACACTCTGATGATTTTAGACTCATCATATCTCATTTGATCCCACTCAAATGCTAGCAAAAGAATTCTACAACTTTAACAAGATAAAGGTGCCCAACCTTTAACTTAAGTTGTGAACATTATTCAAGACTAACTAAAGAATTGTGTCTACCTCATACATATCCAGATGTACGAACAATTCTTCTTTTCTCATAGTCTTTAGACCTTATGATTATTTACTTTGACAATTATAATATTAAACTATAAATGCTATAAGATTTGTTAAACCAAAAATCACTTTATTAATATGAAAAAGATTGTCAATTACAATATTACGCTCTTGCTATTGAGCTTAATCCTAATAGTTTAGGTGATTGAACTTCAAGCTCGAAGGCCCTTTCAAGACCTTAAGGGACAAGCACGCCAAAGGTATATTCTCTAGTGCTTAGTTTTTTCTTTGAAGAGATTTAGTTAGCACACACACACTTAGCATACTTGTACTTGTGTGTATTCTCTTCATATGACACATTTCACTCTTGCACTTTGTTTGATGTATCTTGTTGTGTTTGTGTGTTGTGTAATTCGTTTCCCGAATATGTTCGGAAACGTCCACGCTTGCCTGAATGTGTGCTTGGTTTTACGCGAAGACCGTTTAAGGGGAATGCTCTTGGCTTCTCCTTTGGATTCACCATTACTGGTGAATCGGCGGTTTGATCGGCGGCCTGACCGCCGAATTGAAACCACCGTTTCAGTCTAGAAAGGTCTGGAGTGATTTTACGGTTACGATCGACGGTCCCCGACCGCCGTTCGAAACCGCCGTTCATACCTGATCGATTTAAATCTCTCAGGTTTGATTATGCGGTTTAATCGGTGGTTACGAAACCGCCGAATGAAACCGCCGTTGTACCTCTGTTCTTCTCGGGTTCAATTCGGCGGTTATGATCTACGGCCTAGCCGCCGATTGAAACCGCCGATTGGTGCGTTTCAGGGGCAAACTTGTCTTTTCACATGCCCAATTCTTGATGTCTATAAATATCTTACTTTCTCATTATCTGAAAAAGTTCTTTTACTCCTTAGAACCCTAAACTTTAAAGAGAGATTTTTGAGAAAAAATCAAATCAAGAACTCACCTTTAAACACTCAAATCAAATCCTTTTTGCATCAAATTTCATATTGCATCTTCTATGACTATATAGAATGCAACCATGATTGGGTTTGCATCATCTCAACTTGCTTGGTAAGATTTTGATTTAGTTCATCTTATTTTAGTATTTTTACTATCAAGTTATTTTCTTTTAATTTACTTGTATGTTTTTGATCATATGATAAATACAAGTGTAAGGTTACCATTTGTTGATTGGCTCATTTCGTGGACAAACCACATGTTGGGGTTCTTTGTAAGGGTATCTTAGGTGTTGTTGTTATTGCTCAAGCCTTTTGAAGACCTCGTCTTGATAAGCACCGAAGGTAAATTTCTATGTGCTTACTTTTCTTTAAAGAGATTAGTTGCACACACACACTTAACATTCATTGCATATGTGTGCATTCACTTCACTTGTCACATTTCACACTTGCACTTATTTTTTATATTTTGTTGTGTGTAATTGTGTCCTGTTGTCTTGTAATTCGTTTCCCTATAGTTTTCGGAAACGTCCGCGCATGCACTAGAATGTGCTTGGTTTAGCGCGAGGACCGCCTACGGAGAATGCCCTTGGCTTCTCCTTGGTTTTCACCTTTGTTGGTGATTGACGGTTATGATCGACGGCCTGGCCGCCGAATGAAATCGCCGTTTGCTTCTAGTAGTGTATGGAGCAATTCTGCGGTTACGATCAGCGGTCACGACCGCCATTCGAAACCACCTTTCAAGACCTAATTGATTTTATCTCTCAGTCTAATTCGGCGGTTGAATCGGCGGTCACGAAATCGCCGAATGAAACCGCCGTTCATGCCTGATTGATTTTTTTATCTCAGGTTTGATTCGGCGGTCACAAAACCGCCGAATGAAACTGCCATTGGTCCCCTGTTCTTCTCGGGTCCAATTCGGCGGTTATGATCGGCGGCCTAGCCGCCGATTGAAACCGCCGATCGGTGCGTTTCAGGGGCAAACTTGTCTTTCAACATGCTCTATTTTTCATGCCTATAAATACATCACTTTCTCTTGTTCTGAATGTAACTCTTTAATCATCAAGAACCCTACTTTCAAAAGAGAGATTTTTAAGAGAGAAAGCAATCAAGTTTGCTCATTAAACACTCAAACCAAAATCCATTTGCATCAAAGTTCATCTAGCATTCTCTAGCATATCTAGGATGCTTGCTTGCATGGGTCTTTCATCATCACACTTGCTTTGGTAAGTTTTTCACTATTATCATACATAATTAGTGTTTAATTTATTATGGCATCTTTTTATTACTTGATTGTTCTTAGATTAATTCTAATATTCAAGATAGAGATTGTTGTGTTGATTTGATTAAGTGTTGTTTTTATGATAGATATCTAGGTTTCTCTAATCTATGATTATCTAAGCTAATTGACATGTCATTTAGCTTTAATATCTAGGATTGTTTTTAATTGCAAATTCATCATCTTAGATAAGCATATAGGGTTTCCCTTGCCCTATGTTGCATTTGAATATTCATATATTCACTTAGGGTGTTAATCTCTTTTTAGAGAATTAAGTCTTGTGTTGTGACCGGGATTAGGTTGCTTAATTCGCAAGCAATCGGACTAGGTTCACTCATACCGGGATTAGGTAGGTGTGTGATTACTTCTGGGATTAGGTTGTAATCATTTTACACATTTAGTGGATTCGAGGTTCGAGTGTGGCTTACTTACTAGCCCGTGGTTTTTCTCGTGAGGGTTTCCACGTAAAAATCAACTGTTATTTAATTTCCGCATTTTATACTTGATTTACTGCTTTATCTATTTAGGGGTAATTTCGTAATTTTGACTAATCACGAAAGAAGCTTAAAATCTATTCACCCCTCCCTCTAGATAGTTTTATACACACCGTGCTATAATTTGTTTCAATTGGTATCAGAGCGGGTTCCTAGACATACATAGGTGATCCACTGATCCTTGCTTATTTTGGTGTGTTTTGCATTTTGTGTGATTTTTGATCATTCATACATTTGCATTCATTTCATTCATTCATAAACACTATGAGTGGAAACGGTGGAAATGGTGGTGGCAATGAAGGTGCTTCTAGCACAAGGTCTCCACTTCTTACCGGATTGAACTATTCCCAATGGAAAGGGAATATGGAATCCTACATACGCCAAATTCATGACCGTGCATGGATGGCGGTGGAAGATGGATATGATCTACCCAAGATGACTCCCAGTGGTGGAGGAGAAGAAGTTTTGAAGCCAAAGGCGCAATGGAACGCGTAAGAGTTTGAGGCTTCAAAGTGGAATAGGAAGGCGATGCATGCCATCTTATGTGCTATGGATGAAAATCAATACATATTAATTCAAAATACTAGGATAGCTAAGGAGGCTTGGGACATCCTAGAGATTGCACATGAGGGAACCGAAGTGGTGAAGGACTCTAAGCTTCAAGTCCTCCAAACTCAATTTGAGATGCTTAAGATGGAGGAGAACGAGTGCTTCAACGACTTCGAGATCAAGTTGATGGACATAGTCAACCAAAGTCATCAACTTGGTGATCCATATTCGGATAGGAGAATCAAGCAAAAGATTATGAGATCTCTTCCGGATAGGTTTGAATCAAAAGTAACGGCTTTAGAAGAAAATAGTGGATATAAGGATATGAAGCCGAGTGAGGTGATTGTGAGATTCTAGCTTATGAGTCTAGGAAGGGTCATGTCTCCACACCTCCTAACAAGCAAAAAGGAATTGCTTTGAAAACCTCCAAGGATGAAAATGAGGCAAAGAAGAATGACTCGGTCGAAGACCTTGCATTATTTGTGAAGAGATTCAAGAGGGTCATGAAGTTCGGGAAAAAGGACTTTGGTTACAAAGGTCAAAACTACAAGAAAAAAGGTTCCTACAACAAGTTTGAGCCTAGGAAAGAGAAGACCGAAAGGAAAGGGGTCCGATGCTTCGAGTGTGGTGGCATAGGCACTTTGCCCCCGAATGTGCTAATCACAATGACAAGAAGAAAGGTAAAGTGATGGCCGCCATATGGAGTAGTAGTAGTGATGACTCCATTGAGGGAGATGAGTCTTCAAGTGATGAAGAGCTCATGGCTAACCTCCTAGCTTTTGCCTCCTCCCATAAAAGCAAAAGTGCTAGTGAGAGAAAGGAAATGAGTCAAGAGGAAAATGACTCAACTGGAGAAGAAATTGATTCCTCTTCTAACTCCATAAATAGTTTTGTGGAGAAAAATGTGCTTGCTAAATACCATGCCGAGTTTAATGATTTAGCAATCAAGAGCACAAGAAAGATCAAGATGTTGAGAGAAGAAAATCTTGAGCTTTCATCTCAAAATGACCACTTAAGTGAATAAGTGGAAAAATTCAAGAAGATGGAAGATAAGGTAAGAGAGGAGTTAGTCTTATCTAGGAGGAATGAAGAAAGTCTAAAGAGGGAGCTTGAAGAAGTAAGAGAGTCTATGACTAGGATGGATTCTAGCACCAAGAAGCTTGACCATATGCTTGGTGTTGGAAAGAGTCCATGTGACAAAAGGGGTCTTAGGTATGAAGATGGCATGAAGATCTCAACCTCTAATAAGACCATGTTTGTCAAGAGTTTGAGGAACGAAGAAACTTCATGTGTGCAAATTCCTAGGAAGAAGTTAGAAATAGGACAATGTTCAAATGCACAAGTGAAGATGGGGCCAAGAAGGCAACCTCAAGCTCAACCCCTTAGGGTCTCTCAAGCCAACATTCCTCCAATTGGCTCACAAAGGAAAAAGGCCAATCATGCAACCTCAAGCTAGGAAGCAATCTAGACCGGTTCAACAACGAAGATGGATTGAACCCATTCATCCACAAAGACAATGACAAGGTATGATTCCTTATTTTACTCCTATATGTCATTTTTGTGGATTTGATGGTCATATTAGACCACATTGCTTTCGATATATTAAAATGTGCAAGACTAGAAGCATGATTGAGAAGAAAAAGAAAAGAGCCATGATGCATGTTCCTAGGAATGATAATATTATTATGCATGATCCTAGAACATCTAGAGCCCATGTACCAAAGACCGCTAAGAAAGCTAAGATTGTTTCTAGGTGGATTAGAAAGAATGAAAATGTTTGCCATGTTGCTCAAATAGCCTTGAAGGCAAATTCTTCTAATTTTGGTATTTAGATAGTGGGTGCTCTAGGCACATGACGGGAAACAAGAGTTTCTTCGAGACTCTTGTTATGGAGGAAGGAGGATATGTCACTTTTGGTGATGGATCCAAAAAGAAAGTTGTAGGGAAAGAAACCATTTCTGTTCCCGGATTACCCTCCTTATCCGATGCTTTATTTGTTGATGGCTTGAAAGCCAATTTAATAAGCATTTCACATCTAAGTGATGAAGGATAATCCGTCTTATTTAGAAAAGATGATTGCTCGATCCTAAAGCCCGATGGACAAACCTTATTGAAAGGTATGAGATCTAGCGACAATTGCTATTGTCTTGAAGCTAGAATAGTCTCAAACAATGTGTCCATGGATGAGCAAATAGAGTTGTGGCATGAAAGATTTGGCCACATGAACTTTAAGGATTTAAGAACCCTTGGAAAGTTCAATTGTGTGTGTGGCCTCTCTAAGCTTGGGAAGAAAGCCAATGATATTTGTGGACCTTGCCAACAAGGAAAACAAACTAAAAGCATGCACAAAAAGGGCAAGTATCTCTCCACCAAGGAGCCCCTAGAGCTTCTCCACATGGATCTCATGGGTCCTATGCAAACTGAGAGTTTAGGTGGAAAGAGATACATTTTTGTTTGTGTTGATGATTTCTCTAGATTTACATGGACATATTTTCTTAGAGAAAAATCCGAAACTTTTGATAAGTTTAAAATGCTTTGTACTAAAATACAAAATGAAATGAATTCTAACATTAAAAGCATTAAACGGATTAGAAGTGACCATAGGAGGGAATTTGAGAATGCCTCTTTTGAAAGCTATTACAATAGCTTAGGCATCTCCCATGAGTTCTCGGCTCCTATGGACACCTCAACAAAATGGAGTTGTTGAGAGGAAGAATAGGGTCCTTCAAGAGATGGCCCGAGTGATGTTGCTTAGCAACAATGTCCCTAGGAACCTATGGGCCGAAGCCATCAATACGGCTTGCTATATAGGGAATCATGTTTTCCTAAGGTCCGGATCTAGAAACACCTCCTACGAGTTATGGAAGGGTAGGAAGCCAAATGTTAGCTACTTCCACACATTTGGAAGCAAATGCTACATTTTAAATGACCGTGATCAACTTGGCAAGTTTGATGCGAAGAGTGATGAGGGTATCTTTATTGGCTATGCCTTGAATAGTAGAGCCTATAGAGTTTTCAACTTGAAGACTCGAACTATCATGGAATCATCGAATGTTGTTATTGATGATACAAGGCTGAAGTCTAATGACCATGAGGAGGAGGAAGTTTTAGAGGATAACTCTCCTTTGAAGAGGTTTGTGGTGACTCCCAATGTTCGGACGTCCATGACAATAATGAAGTCACACAACCTATTACTAGAGTCCCCTCTTGGACTCTAATGAACCCGCTCCATGGGTTAGAAGACTCCATAACAAAGAGGATGTTATTGGAGATGTGAATGAGGGTGTTAGGACAATGCGTCAAATAGCTAATCTCATTAGCTTTACATGCTACACCTCTCAAATTGAACCCAAAAAGGTTGATGAAGCCTTAAATGATGAATTTTGGGTTCTTGCCATGCAAGAAGAGCTAAACCAATTCGAAAGGAATGAGGTTTGGACTCTAGTTCCTAGGCCTAAAAGCACTAATGTGATAGGCACCAAGTGGATTTATAGGAATAAATCCGATGAGGATGGCAACATAGTGCAGAACAAGGCTAGACTTGTAGCATAAGGGTACTCTCAAATTGAGGGTATTGACTTTTAGGGGACATTTGCTCCCTGTAAGGTTCCCATTTGTTGATTGGCTCATTTCGTGGACAAACCACATGTTGGGGGTTCTTTGTAAGGGTAGCCTAGGTATCGTGTTTTTGCTCAAGCCCTTTGAAGACCTCGTCTTGACAAGCACCGAAGGTAAATTCTATGTGCTTACTTTTCTTTAAAGAGATTAGTTGCACACACACACTTACCATACATTGCATATGTGTGCATTCTCTTCACTTGTCACATTTCACACTTGCACTTATTCGTTATATTTTGTTGTGTGTAATTGTGTCGTGTTGTCTTGTAATTTGTTTCCCGATTGTTTTCGGAAACGTCCGTGCATGCACTTGAATGTGCTTGGTTTAGCGCGAGGACCGCCTACGGAGAATGCCATTGGCTTCTCCTTAGTTTTCACCTTTGTTGGTGATCGGCGGTTATGATCGGCGGCCTGGACACCGAATGAAACCGCCGTTTTCTTCTAGTAGTGTTTGGAGCAATTCTACGGTTATGATCGACGGTCACGACCGCCATTCAAAACCGCCGTTCAAAACCTGATTGATTTTATCTCTCGGCCTAATTCGGCGGTTGAATCGGCGGTCACGAATGAAACCGCCGTTTTCATAACCTGATTGAGTTTTAATCTCAGGTTTGCTTCGGCGGTTAGATCGGCGGTCACGAAACCGCCGAATGAAACCGCTGTTGGTCCCCTGTTCCTCTCGGGCCAATTCGGCGGTTATGATCGGTGGCCTGGCCGCCGATTGAAACCGCCGATCGGTACGTTTCAGGGGCAAACTTGTCTTTTCACATGCTCTATTTTTCATGCCTATAAATACATTACTTTCTCTTGTTCTGAATGTGACTCTTTAATCATCAAGAACCCTACTTTCAAAAGAGAGATTTTTAAGAGAGAAAGCAATCAAGTTTGCTCATTAAACACTCAAACCAAAATCCATTTGCATCAAAGTTCATCTAGCATTCTCTAGCATATCTAGGATGCTTGCTTGCATGGGTCTTTGATCATCACACTTGCTTTGGTAAGTTTTTCACTATTATCATACATAATTAGTGTTTAATTTATTATGGCATCTCTTTTATTACTTGATTGATCTTCGATTATATTCTTATATTCAAGATAGAGATTGTTGTGTTGTTTTTATGATAGATATCTAGGTTTCTATAATCTATGATTATCTAAGCTAATTGACATGTCATTTAGCTTTAATATCTAGGATTGTTTTTAATTGCAAATTCATCATCTTAGATAAGCATATAGGGTTTCCCTTGCTCTATGTTGCATTTGAATATTCATATATTCACTTAGGGTGTTAATCTCTTTTTAGAGAATTAAGTCTTGTGTTGTGACCGGGATTAGGTTGCTTAATTCGCAAGCAATAGAACTAGGTTCACTCATACCGGGATTAGGTAGGTGTGTGATTACTTCCGGGATTAGGTTGTAATCGTTTTACACATTTAGTGGATTCGAGGTTCGAGTGTGGCTTACTTACTAGCCCGTGGTTTTTCCCGTGAGGGTTTCCACGTAAAAATCAAGTGTTATTTAATTTCCGCATTTTATACTTGATTTATTGCTTTATCTATTTAGGGGTAATTTCGTCATTTTGACTAATCACGAAAAATTGGGTAATAAGCTTAAAATCTATTCACCCCCCTCTAGATAGTTTTATACACACCGTGCTATAATTTGTTTCAATTGGTATCAGAGCGGGTTCCTAGACATACATAGGTGATCCTTGCTTATTTTGGTGTGTTTTGCATTTTGTGTGATTTTTGATCATTCATTTCATTCATTCATAAACACTATGAGTGGAAACGGTGGAAATGGTGGTGGCAACGAAGGTGCTTCAAGCACAAGGCCTCCACTTCTTACCGGATTAAACTATTCCCAATGGAAAGGGAAGATGGAATCCTACATATGCCAAATTCATGACCGTGCATGGATGGCGGTGGAAGACGGATATGATCTACCCAAGATGACTCCCGATGGTGGAGGAGAAGAAGTATTGAAGCCAAAGGCGCAATGGAACGCGCAAGAGTTTGAGGCTTCAAAGTGGAATAGGAAGGCGATGCATGCCATCTTATGTGCTATGGACGAAAATCAATACAAATTGATTCAAAATACTAGGATAGCTAAGGAGGCTTAGGACATCCTAGAGATTGCACATGAGGGAACCGAAGTGGTGAAGGACTCTAAGCTTCAAGTCCTCCAAACTCAATTCGAGATGCTTAAGATGGAGGAGAATGAGTGCTTCAACGACTTCGAGATCAAGTTGATGGATATAGTCAACCAAAGCCATCAGCTTGGTGATCCATATTCGGATAGGAGAATCAAGCAAAAGATTATGAGATCTCTACCCGATAGGTTTGAATCGAAGGTGACAGCTTTAGAAGAAAATAGTGGATATAAGGATATGAAGCCGAGTGAGCTGATTGGGAGACTTCTAGCTTATGAGTCTAGGAAAGGGCCTATCTCCACACCCACTAAAAACCAAAAGGAATTGGTTTAACAACCTCCAAGGATGAAAAGGAGGCAAAGAAGGTTGACTCGGATGAAGAACTTGCCTTGTTTGTAAAAAGGTTCAACAAGGTTATGAAGTTTAGAAGAAAGGGTTTTGGATCAAAAGGTCAAGATTTGAAGAAAAAGGGCTCTTTCAAGAAGTTTGAACCTAGGCAAGAAAGGACCGAAAGGAAAGGGGTCCGATGTTTCGAGTGTGGTGGCATAGGTCATTTTGCCCCCGAATGTGCAAATCACAATGTTAAGAAGAAAGGTAAAGTGTTGGCCGCCACATGGAGTAGTAGTAGTGATGACTCCATTGAGGGAGATGAGTCTTCAAGTGATGAAGAGCTCATGGCTAACCTCCTAGCTTTTGCCTCCTCCCATAAAAGCAAAAGTGCTAGTGAGAGAGAGGAAATGAGTCAAGAGGAAAATGACTCAAGTGAAGAAGAAAGTGATTCCTCTTCGAACTCCATAAATGGATTTGTGGAGAAAAAGGTGCTTGCTAAATATCATGCCGAGTTTAATGATTTAGCAATCAAGAGCACAAGAAAGATCAAGATGTTGAGAGAAGAAAATCTTGAGCTTGCATCTCATAATGACCATTTAGGTGAACAAGTGGAAAAATTCAAGAAGATGGAAGATAAGCTAAGAGAGGAGTTAGTCTTATCTAGGAGGAATGAAGAAAGCCTAAAGAGGGAACTTGAAGAAGTAAGAGAGTCTATGACTAGGATGGATTCTAGCACCAAAAAGCTTGACCATATGCTTGGTGTTGGAAAGAATCCATGTGACAAGAGGGGTCTTGGGTATGAAGATGGCAAGAAGATCTCAACCTCTAACAAGACCGTGTTTGTCAAGAGTTTGAAGAACGAAGAAACTTCATATGTGCAAATTCCTAGGAAGAAGTTAGAAGTAGGACAATGTTCAAATGCACAAGTGAAGATGGGGCCAAGAAGGCAAACTCAAGCTCAACCCCCTAGGGTCCCTCAAGCCAACATTCCTCCACAATTGGCACACAAAGGAAAGAGACCTATCATGCAACCTCAAGCTAGGAAGCAATCTAGACCGGTTCAACAACGAAAACGGATTGAACCCTTTCATCCACAAAGACAAGGACAAGGTATGATTCCTTATTTTACTCCTATATGTCACTTTTATGGATTTGATGGTCATATTAGACCACATTGCTTTCGATATATAAAAATGTGCAAAACTAGAAGCATGATAGAGAAGAAAAAGAAAAGAGCCATGATGCATGTTCCTAGGAATGATAATATGATTATGCATGATCCTAGAACATCTAGAGCCCATGTACCAAAGACCACTAAGAAAGCTAAGATTGTTTCTAGGTGGATTAGAAAGAATGAAAATGTTTGCTATGTTGATCAAATAGCCTTGAAGGCAAATTCTTCTAATTTTTGGTATTTAGATAGTGGGTGCTCTAGGCACATGACGGGAAACAAGAGTTTCTTCGAGACTCTTGTTATGGAGGAAGGAGGATATGTCACTTTTAGTGATAGAGCCAAAAAGAAGGTTGTAGGGAAAGGAACCATTTCCGTTCCCGGATTACCCTCCTTATCCGTTGCTTTATTTGTTGATGGCTTGAAAGCCAATTTAATAAGCATTTCACATCTAAGTGATGAAGGATATTCCGTCTTGTTTAGAAAAGATGATTGCTCAATCCTAAAGCCCGATGGACAAACCTTGTTGAAAGGTATGAGATCTAGTGACAATTGTTATTGTCTTGAAGCTAGAATAGTCTCAAACAATGTGTCCATGGATGAGCAAATAGAGTTGTGGCATGAAAGACTTGGCCACATGAACTTTAGGGATTTAAGAACCCTTGGAAAGTTCGATTGTGTGTGTGGCCTCTCTAAGCCTGGGAAGAAAGCCAACGGAATTTGTGGACCTTGTCAACAAGGAAAACAAACCAAGAGCATGCACAAAAAGGGCAAGTATCTCTCCACCAAGGAGCCTTTAAAGCTTCTCCACATGGATCTCATGGGTCCTATGCAAACCGAGAGTTTAGGTGGAAAGAGATACATTTTTGTTTGTGTTGACGATTTCTCCAGATTTACATGGACATATTTTCTTAAAGAAAAATCTGAAACTTTTGATAAGTTTAAAATGCTTTGTACTAAAATACAAAATGAAATGAATCTAACATTAAAAGCATTAAACGGATTAGAAGTGACCATGGGAGGGAATTGGAGAATGCCTCATTTGAAAGCTATTGCAATAGCTTAGGCATCTCCTATGAGTTCTCGGCTCCTAGGACACCTCAACAAAATGGAGTTGTTGAGAGGAAGAATAGGGTCCTTCAAGAGATGGCCCGTGTGATGTTGCTTAGCAACAATGTCCCTAGGAACCTATGGGCCGAAGCCGTCAATACGGCTTGCTATATAGGGAATCGTGTTTTCCTAAGGCCCGGATCTAGAAACACCTCCTATGAGTTATGGAAAGGTAGGAAGCCAAATGTTAGCTACTTCCACACATTTGGAAGCAAATGCTACATTTTAAATAACCGTGATCAACTTGGCAAATTTGATGCTAAGAGTGATGAGGGTTTCTTTATTGGCTATGCCTTGAATAGTAGAGCCTATAGAGTTTTCAACTTGAAGACTCGAACCGTCATGGAATCATCGAATGTTGTTATTGATGATACAAGGCTCAAGTCTAATGACCATGAGGAGGAGGAAGTTTTAGAGGATGACTCTCCTTTGGAGAGGGTTGTGGTGACTCCCAATGTTGGGACGTCCAATGACAATAATGAAGTCACATAACCTATTACTAGAGTCCCTCTCTTGTACTCTAATGAACCCGCTCCATGGGTTAGAAGGCTCCATAACAAAGAGGATGTTATTGGAGATGTGAATGAGGGTGTTAAGACAAGGCGTCAAATAGCTAATCTCATTAGCTTTACATGCTACACCTCTCAAATTGAGCCCAAAAAGGTTGATGAAGCCTTAAATGATGAATTTTGGGTTCTTGCCATGCAAGAAGAGCTAAACCAATTCAAAAGGAATGAGGTTTGGACTCTAGTTCCTAGGCCTAAAAGCTCACATGTGATAGGAACTAAGTGGATTTATAGGAATAAATCCGATGAGAATGGCAACATAGTGCGGAACAAGGCTAGACTTGTAGCACAAGGGTACTCTCAAATTGAGGGTATCGACTTTGAGGAGACTTTTGCTCCCGTTGCCCGTTTAAAGTCAATTAGGCTTCTCTTGTCCATTTCTTGTGTGCACAAGTTCAAATTGCACCAAATGGATGTCAAGAGTTCCTTCCTCAATGGCTTCTTGCAAGAGGAAATGTTTGTTGAACAACCCAAGGGGTTTGTGGATGCACACCACCCTAACCATGTCTATCACCTCAAGAATGCTCTATATGGGTTGAAACAAGCACCGAGGGCTTGGTATGAGTGCCTCACTCAATTTCTTGTTGACAATAACTACACAAGAGGTGGTGTTGACAAGACACTATTCATCAAGAAAGACAATGATAAGCTTTTCATAGCTCAAATATATGTTGATGATATAGTTTTTGGCTCCACCAACAACACCAAGGTCCAACAATTTGTTGATGTCATGTCTCATGAATTTGAGATGAGTCTTGTTGGTGAGCTTAGTTACTTCCTAGGTTTGCAAATTAGGCAATTAGATGATGAGATTTTCATAACCCAAGCCAAATATGCCAAAAACCTAGTGAAGAAGTTTGGTTTAGAGAATGCCAAACATTGTGATACAACCATGAGTACCACTTTGAAGCTAAGCAAGGATGCTAGTGGTAAAAGTGTGGAACAAACTCTATATCGGGGCATGATAGGTAGCTTGCTTTATTTGACCGCAAGTAGGCCCGATATATCTTTTAGTGTGGGTGTGTGTGCTAGGTACCAAGCGAATCCCAAGGAGTCACATCTCTCTTCCGTAAAGAGAATCATTCGCTATGTGAATGGGACTTCCAACTATGGGATTTGGTACTCTTTTGACACTAATGCAAGTCTTGTAGGCTTTAGTGATGCGGATTGGGCAGGAAATTGTGATGATAGGAAAAGCACATCGGGCGGTTGCTTCCTCCTAGGCAACAACTTGGTGTCTTGGTTTTGCAAGAAGCAAAACTCGATTTCCTTGTCCACGGCCGAGGCCGTGTACATAGCCGTGGGGAGTGGATGCACACAACTCCTATGGATGAAGCAAATGCTAGTAAACTACGGATTCAACCAAGGTACTCTCACTCTCTTTTGTGATAACATGAGTGCCATTAATATTTCCAAGAATCCGGTGCAACATTCTAGAACTAAGCATATTGACATCCGCCATAATTTCATTAGAGAGCTTGTTGAAAATAAATGCATAGTACTTGAACATATAGGTACTAATGATCAACTTGCGGACCTATTTACTAAACCCTTAGATTCTACTCGATTTAAAACACTAAGTAGATCTATTGGGATATGTCTTGTGGAGTGATGTGTTTTGTTATTTGACCCCATATGGGAAACTCAAGCAAAGAGAGCTATTTTGCATTCTTGTAACTTGCAAAAAATTCTAAATAACTTATGCCTCTTCTTTTAATTGTTTGAGTAAGCTTGGTTGCACATATGTATATATGTTTTCGATTCAATAAGTGTGAACCTTGCTTGTCTACAATCCATGTCATATTTATGTTCAAACATGCATTTTTGGACTAGGAGATGTATGTAGGAAGTATGATTTGAATGACCTATGATTATCTCCATGACATGATGTTTCTTAAATAGCATGCTAATGTCAAATGAAAAAGCATGAAATTCATATAACATGCTCACAAGAAAAGCATGAATTGATGATTGCATACTCTTAAAATGTAAAACCTTGTGTGAAAGCTTATGAGACTCAAAATGAATAAAGGATCTTGTATCCGTTCAAAGGAATTTACATTCCAAATGTCTCTCCTTCTTTATTGGTTGAACATGGCTACTATCATACGGATATCTTATCCTGAAAAATCAAATAGGGTGCAAAGTCGCTCATGCCATGTTTCGCTTATAAAGTTGGATATAGTTGTTCTTAAATTGAAATCAATATATTCTATATCCTTGCTTTACTCATGACATTGGTGAAATTGGTTTGAATTCTTATTAGAAACCTTTGTCATTTGCTTTGCCAAATACCATTGTGTTTTGGACTTGAATGCTACATGTCTTGTATGCAAAGCATGTTTGATTCACACATTTTCTTTCAAATAAATCTCCTTGTTGCTCTCCAAATTAATTGAGATGCATAATGTGACTTATATTAATTATGCAAATCTTGCATGCTACTATCTCTCGTTGCTATGAGTGACCCGGTTGGGGACTACTCCTTTGCCTATATCATGACAAAAATGGGGAGTAGTTTATGGTAAGTTGTGCATATTGGGGAGAACATTCATTGAGGGGGAGTAACCCGTTGAGGGGGAGCATTGCATACACATACATTTCATAATGTTGTGCCTAATCTTTTACAAATGCAAATGCTTGTTTTTGTTCTCACTTGATTCATCTCACTTTTTACTTGTATTGGAAATGTTAGAAACTTTCTTTTCAGGGCTTGATTATTCTACAAGAGATTGAAGACTTGAAGTTTTATTTTCTTATCTCTTTGTACTATAGAATATCATAGTTATCCCGTTGTTTCTTTTTTAATGTGAGGAATCAATGTGAGTGGTGGTTTTGTCACGAAATAACCAAAGGGGGAGATTGTAAGGTTCCCATTTGTTGATTGGCTCATTTCGTGGACAAACCACATATTGGGGGTTCTTTGTAAGGGTAGCCTAGGTATCGTGTTTTTGCTCAAGCCCTTTGAAGACCTCGTCTTGATAAGCACCGAAGGTAAATTTCTATGTGCTTACTTTTCTTTAAAGAGATTAGTTGCACACACACACTTAACATACATTGCATATGTGTGCATTCTCTTCACTTGTCACATTTCACACTTGCACTTATTTGTTATATTTTGTTGTCTGTAATTGTGTCATGTTGTCTTGTAATTCGTTTCCCGATTGTTTTCAGAAACGTCCGCGCATGCACTTGAATGTGCTTGGTTTAGCGCGAGGACCGCCTACGGAGAATGCCCTTGGCTTCTCTTTAGTTTTCACCTTTGTTCGTGATCGGCGGTTATGATCGGCGGCCTGGCCACCGAATGAAACCGCTGTTTGCTTCCAGTAGTGTATGGAGCAATTCTGCGGTTATGATCGACGGTCACGACCGCCGTTCAAAACCGCCGTTCAAGACCTGATTGATTTTATCTCTCGGCCTAATTCGGCGGTTGAATCGGCGGTCACGAATGAAACCGCCGTTTTCATACCTGATTGATTTTTAATCTCAGGTTAGATCCGGCGGTTAGATCGGCGGTCACGAAACCGCCGAATGAAACCGCCGTTGGTCCCCTGTTCCTCTCGGGCCAATTCGGCGGTTATGATTGGCGGCCTGGCCGCCGATTGAAACTGTCGATCGGTGCGTTTCAGGGGCAAACTTGTCTTTTCACATGCTCTATTTTTCATGCATATAAATACATCACTTTCTCTTGTTCTGAATGTGACTCTTTAATCATCAAGAACCCTACTTTCAAAAGAGAGATTTTTAAGAGAGAAAGCAATCAAGTTTGCTCATTAAACACTCAAACCAAAATCCATTTGCATCAAAGTTCATCTAGCATTCTCTAGCATATCTAGGATGCTTGCTTGCATGGGTCTTTCATCATCACACTTGCTTTGGTAAGTTTTTCACTATTATCATACATAATTAGTGTTTAATTTATTATGGCATCTCTTTTATTACTTGATTGATCTTAGATTATATTCTTATATTCAAAATAGAGATTGTTGTGTTGATTTGATTGAGTGTTGTTTTTATGATAGATATCTAGGTTTCTATAATCTATGATTATCTAAGCTAATTGACATGTCATTTAGCTTTAATATCTAGGATTGTTTTTAATTGCAAATTCATCATCTTAGATAAGCATATAGGGTTTCCCTTGCTCTATGTTGCATTTGAATATTCATATATTCACTTAGGGTGTTAATCTCTTTTTAGAGAATTAAGTCTTGTGTTGTGACTAGGATTAGGTTGCTTAATTCGCAAGCAATAGGACTAGGTTCACTCATACCGGGATTAGGTAGGTGTGTGATTACTTCCGGGATTAGGTTGTAATCGTTTTACACATTTAGTGGATTCGAGGTTCGAGTGTGGCTTACTTACTAGCCTGTGGTTTTTCTCGTGAGGGTTTCCACGTAAAAATCAAGTGTTATTTAATTTCTGCATTTTATACTTGATTTATTGCTTTATCTATTTAGGGGTAATTTTGTCATTTTGACTAATCACGAAAAATTGGGTAATAAGCTTAAAATCTATTCCCCCCCTCTAGATAGTTTTATACACACCGTGCTATAATTTGTTTCACTCCCGTTGCCCGGTTAGAGTCCATTAGGCTTCTCTTGTCCATTTCTTGTGTGCACAAGTTCAAATTGCACCAAATGGATGTCAAGAATGCCTTTCTCAATGGCTTCTTGCAAGAGGAAGTGTTTGTTGAACAAACCAAGGGGTTTGTGGATGCACACCACCCCAACCATGTCTATCGCCTCAAGAAGGCTCTATATGGGTTGAAACAAGCACCGAGGGCTTGGTATGAGCACCTCACTCAATTTCTTGTTGACAATAACTACACAAGGGGTAGTGTTGACAAGACACTATTTATCAATAAAGACAATGATGAGCTTTTCATAGCTCAAATATATGTTGATGATATAGTTTTTGGCTCCACCAACAACACCAAGGTCCAACAATTTGTTGATGTCATGTCTCATGAATTTGAGATGAGTCTTGTTAGTGAGCTTAGTTACTTCCTAGGCTTGCAAATTAGGCAATTAGATGATGAGATTTTCATAACCCAAGCCAAATATGCCAAAAACCTAATGAAGAAGTTTGGTCTAGAAAATGCCAAACATTTTAATACACCTATGAGTACCACTTTGAAGCTAAGCAAGGATGCTAGTGGTGAAAGTGTGGAACAAACGTTATATCATGGCATGATTGGTAGCTTGCTTTATTTGACCGCAAGTAGGCCCGATATCTCTTTTAGTGTGGGTGTGTGTGCTAGGTACCAAGCGGATCCTAAGGAGTCTCATCTCTCTTCCGTAAAGAGAATCATTCGCTATGTGAATGGGACATCCAACTATGGGATTTGGTACTCTTTTGACACTAATGCTAGTCTTGTAGGCTTTAGTGATGCGGATTAGGTAGGAAATTATGATGATAGGAAAAGCACATCGGGCGGTTGCTTCTTCCTAGGCAACAACTTGGTGTCTTGGTTTTGCAAGAAGCAAAACTCAATTTCCTTGTCCACGGCCGAGGCCAAATACATAGCCGTGGGGAGTGGATGCACACAGCTCCTATGGATGAAGCAAATGCTAGTAGACTACGCCGTTGTTCCCCTGTTCTTCTCGGGTTCAATTCGACGGTTAAGATCTGCGGCCTGGCCGCCGATTGAAACCGCCGATCGGTGCGTTTCAGGGGCAAAATTGTCTTTTCACATGCCCTGTTCTTGATGTCTATAAGTATCTTACTTTCTCATTATCTGATCAAGTTCTTTTACTCCTTAGAACCATAAACTTCAAAGAGAGATTTTTGAGAAAAAATCAAATCAAGAACTCACCTTTAAACACTCAAATCAAATCCTTTTTGTATCAAATTTCATATTGCATCTTCTATAACTATATAGAATGCATCCATGATTGGGTTTGCATCATCACAACTTGCTTGGTAAGATTTTGATTTAGTTCATCTTATTTTAGTATTTTTACTATCAAGTTATTCTCTTTTAATTTACTTGTCTGTTTTTGATCATATGATAAATACAAGAATAGAGAATTAATTGTGATGAATTGATTGAGTGTTGTGTTGTGATAGCTAATTAGGTTTTTGTTTAATCTTGATTAGCTAAGCTATTTGACATGTCATTTAGCTATTGATATCTAGGGTTGATTTAATTGATTATATCATCAACCTAGATAAGCATCTAAGGTTCCCTAGCCTTGTTTGTTATTAGAATATTTATACATATTCACATAGGTTGCAAAATCTCTTCATTGAGAATTAAGTCTTGAGGCTAAGATTGCTTAGGCCTCAAGCAATTGGACTAAAGCCACTTTTAAAGGCCCGAGTGGTAGAAGTGGGGGGTTATTGACCGGAGTGTTAGACGAGGTCTACATAGGTTGTAAACTCCATTTCAATTAGTGGATTTCGAGGTTCGAGTGTGGCGCACTAAACAACCCGTGGTTTTTCCCAGTGGTTGGGTTTCCACGTATACATCAAGTGTTATTTAAATTCCGCACTATATTACACTTGCTTGTATTTTTGACTAGTAGAGGCATTTTCATAAAATTGACTTGCATGTGTAAATTGGGTAATAATAGTTAAAATCTATTCACCCCCTCCCCCTCTAGATATATTTATCATACACACTGAGCGTTTATTCGTTCCTTTCATCATGAATTTGAGATGAGTCTTGTTGGTGAGCTAAGTTACTTCCTAGGTTTACAAATTAGGCAATTAAATGATGGGATTTTTATAACCCAAGCTAAATATGCCAAAAACTTAGTGAAGAAGTTTGGTCTAGAAAATGCCAAATATTGTAATACACCTATGAGTACCACTTTGAAGCTAAGCAAGGATACTAGTGGTAAAAGTGTGGAACAAACGTTATATCGGGGCATGATAGGTAGCTTGTTTTATTTGACCGCAAGTAGGCCCGATATATCCTTTAGTATGGGTGTGTGTGCTATGTACCGAGCGGATCCTAAAGAGTCCCATCTCTCTTCCGTTAAGAGAATCATTCACTATGTGAATAGGACTTCCAACTATGGGATTTGGTACTCTTTTGACACTAATGCTAGTCTTGTAGGCTTTAGTGATGCGGATTGGGTAGGAAATTGCGATGATAGAAAGAGCACATCAGGCGATTGTTTCTTTCTAGGCTACAACTTGGTGTCTTGGTTTTGCAAGAAGCAAAATTCGATTTCCTTGTCCACGGCAGAGGCCAAGTACATAGCCACGGGGAGTGGATGCACACAACTCCTTTAGTTGAAGCAAATGCTAGTCGACTATGGATTCAACCAAGGTACACTCACTCTCTTTTGTGATAATATGAGTGCTATTAATATTTCCAAGAACCCGGTACAACACTCTTGGACTAAGCATATTGACATCCGTCATCACTTCATTAGAGAGCTTGTTGAAAATAAATGTATAGTACTTGAACATGTAGGTACTAATGATCAACTTGCGGACCTATTTACTAAACCATTAGATGCTACTCGATTTAAAACACTTAGTAGATCTATTGGAATTTGTCTCGTGGAGTGATGAGTTTTGATGATTGACCCCATATGGGGAACTCAAGCAAAGAGAGCTATTTTGCATACTTGTCACATGCAAAAATTTGAAATATCTTATGCTTCTTTATTTAATTGCTTGAGTAAGCTTGGTTGCACATATGTATATATGTTTTCAATTCAATAAGTGTGAACCTTGCTTGACTACAATCCATGTCATATTTATGTTCAAACATGCATTTTTGGACTAGGAGATCTACATAGGAAGTATGATTTGAATGACCTATAGTTATCTCCATGACATGATGATTCTTTTATAACATGCAAATGTCAAATGAAAAAGCATGAAATTCTAAATGACATGCTCATATGAAAAGCATGAATTGATGATTGCGTTCTAAAATGCAAAACTTGTGTGAAAAGCTTATGAGACTTCAAATGAACAAAGGATCTTGTATCCGTTCAAAGGATTTTAAAATCCAAATGTCTCTCTTTCTTTATTAGTTGAACATTGCTACTATCATATAGGTATCTCACCTAGAAAAATCAAATAGGGTGCAAAAAGTCGCTCATGTCATGTTTCGCTTATAAAGTTGGATATAGTGCTCTAAAATTGAAATCAATGAAATCTCTATATCCTTGCTTTACTCATGACAATGGTGAAATTGGTTTGAATTCCTATTAGAAACCTTTGTCATTTGCTTTGCCAAATACCATTATATTTTGGACTTGAATGCTACATGTCTTGTATGCAAAGCATTTTTGATTCATACATTTTCTTTAAATAAATCTCCTTATTTCTCTCCAATTAATTGAGATGCATAAAGTAACTTGTATGATTATGCAAGTATCTTGTATGCTACTATCTCTCTTTGCTATAAGTGACCCGGTTGGGGACTACTCCTTTGCCTATATCATGATAAAAAGGGGAAGTAGAAGTGGTAAGGGGAGCTGCTAATTGCAATGGCAATTGTGCATGTTAGGGAGACTATACATTAAATGGGAGTAACCCTTTGAGGGGGAGCATTGCATACACATTCATTGTATGATGTTGTGCTTAAAATCGTAAATGCAAATGCTTATTTTAATCTCACTTGATTAATGTCACATGTATTTTTAGGAAAGTATAGAAACCTTGTCTTGCTGGTTTGATTGTTCTACAAGATATTGATGCCTTGAAGATTTTATTCTTTAAATATCTCTGTGTAATGTAGAAGATCTATTGTGTCCCGTAGTTTCTATTCTTTTTGTGAGGAATAAATGTGAGTGGTGGTTTTGTCACAAAATAGCCAAAAAGGGAGATTGTAAGGATTCTCATTTATTGATTGGCTTATTTCGTGGACAAACCACATAATGGGGTTTGAATTGTAAGGGTAGTTTAGGTGATTGAGGATCAAGCTCAAAGGCCCTTGTTCAAGACTTCAAGTTGATAAGCACCAAAGGTAATATTTTAAGTGCTTACTTACTTTGAAGATATAGTTGCACACACTCATAACTCATGCATATGCTTATCTCTTGTATGTTGTGTGTCTTATATATGTGTATTAATGTTCATTAATCTCTCTTCTTGCATGTTTACATGATTTCATCTTGTGATTATAATGACATATCATGTTAGGCATTAAGATGCATTTTCTTTACCTTTTTACCCTTGCATGTTTGTGTGTAAGCTTAAAGGGAGTGTGATGTGCGCTGGTCGTCATGTGCCAGACCAGCGCAGATCGCCCAGTGGTCTGTCGCTGGTCGTGCGCTGGTCGTCCATCGTAAATCGCCCAGTGGTTTGCCGCTGGTCGTACGCCCCTCGCGTGCACTGGTCCACCAGCACTCAGTGCAATTTGTGCTTATGCGCTGGTCATACGCTGGTCCACCAGTGTAGCTCACCAATGCATAGAGCAATTTCTGGTGCGATTTTTCAAAACAACTACACTTTACTTGTGGCCTCTATATATATGTCTCTATGACTTTAGGTCACATTAGAGAGTTTAATATCAGATTTCATACTTAGGATATTTTTCAAAGCAAGAAAAATACACAAAGAACTCATCTTTAAACACTCAAAGCTAATTCTTTTTGCAATCAAATTTGATATTCCATCTTCTATGCCTACATAGGATGGATCCCTGCATGGTCTTGCATCATCACATCTACCTTGGTATGTTCTTCACTAATTTCATCTAACTTTAGTGTTTTTCAAATTAAGATTTCTCTTTGATTACTTGTATATCTTTAGATCATATGCTAAATACAAGATAGAGATTATTTGTGATGAATTGATTGAGTGTTGTATTGTGATAGATATCTAGGTTTTTATAATCTATGTTTTTATAATCTATGTTTGTCTAAGCTTTTTGACATGTCATCTAGCTATTGATATCTAGGATTACATTAATTGTCATTTCTTCATCCTAGATAAGCATCTAAGGTTACCTAGCCTTGTTTGTTCTTTGAATATCATCATATATTCACTTAGGTCACTTTATCTCTTCATTGAGAAGTAAGACTTGTGTAGCTTCTGAGATTAGGTTGCGTAAACCACAAGCAATTGGACTAGGTTCACTTATACTAGGATTAGGTAGGTGTGTGATTATATACCGGGATTAGGTTGTAATCGTTTATACACATTTAGTGGATTTGAGGTTCGAGTGTGGCACACTTATTAGCCCGTGGTTTTTCCCGTGAGGGTTCCCACGTAAATATCAAGTGTTATTTAATATTCCACACATTTTACACTTGCTATTTTATATTGACTAGTTAAGGGTATTTTTGTAATCTTGACCATACACGAAAATTTGCCAAAATCGTATAAAATCTATTCACCCCCCTATAGATTAATATTGAACACACCTTGAGAACTTTCAATAGGGTTTTAAATTCGATTTGGTTATAGGGCAGCAGGTCACAGCCCTAAAGGAGGACAACCTTGCACTTCAGGCTGAGTTGGAGGAGGCTAGGACTGATCTAGCCCGAGCAGAGGAAAGTGTAACTTCCCTGATCCAATCTGCCACTGAGTCTAAAACCGGCAGGCAGGCTACATTAGTGGAGTTGGAGTGGATGAAGCGTGCTTATGACACAGAGACAACAAGTCAGCATGCCACCGGGTTGAGAGGGAAACAGTGAAGGCAGAGAAAGTTGTCCTTCTGGATGAAAACAGGTTTCTGCGGGGCTCTATGAGGCTCTATGAGTATCCTGGAATCCCGGGTGGATTCCTCTTTCATGGATGGGTACTTCACTGCCTCGTACGAGGTTGCCAAGGCGTTTCCTTCTTCTTTCGACCTGCAAACAACCCTCAGTTGGGACTGGGACCAGATCATGGCTAGGGCTGCCTTGCTTTCAGATGCTGATCTTGACCAGAGGGGTTCTCAAGCTGCCACCATCCCGGATCCTCCTCCACATCACAGCTCAAGTGTAGGGTTAGAATTAACTGAGAATGGGGCACATGATCCTCCTGCTACTCAAAATGATCAAGCGTAGGACTCTGAGCATCCCGTCGAGATAGTATCATTGGATGAGGCTGAAGTTCCTGCTGAATCCGGGGTGCCAGGAGCTGAGGAAGTTCAGGCTGCTACTGGAGCCAAAGTGGTTGAGGAGGTGGATGCAACTGGCCAAGAGGGGCAGGCAAGAGAAAAGTAGCAGGATGCATGACTTTGTTTTTGTCATTTTATTTCATTTTCATTCCATTCTTGTAGCCCAAAAATGGGGGTTAGGCACCCTGATTGATTAAATGAAGATTTCTATCTTTTTGCAATTATACTGCCTTGCTTATAATATATCCCGGTAAAGTATGCTACTTGCATGTTTGATTATGAACCAAATAAAACTTACTTAGAATGCTGTCAGTACTTAGCCTCTAGCTTGTTTACCTGGCAATAGAGGACCCCAAACTTATATTATCTTTGGGAATAGCTTTTGGACGATAGTCCCCTTATAAGATTTAATATAAATTTTGCAAGATCCTGATCAAGTAATTTTGACCAAGTATGGAACGACCTAGGTTAGAGCAAATCAATCCCGGTAGGAGTCCAAAGTTGCTTAGGTACTCCGATTAGAATGTTGTAAGTTTGTATATTAAATAATCCCCTTCGTAAGGAATACCGATGCTGAACCAATCCTAATTGGCTACCTAGTAGACTTCTATCATGGAAAATTTTCACATATATGCATGGCGAGATAAAGTATCTGGTATCTTGATAAGGTTACCTGATCCTTAGAGATTTGTCCTGGTAGGCAACTAAGGCCACTTTAACACCAAGTTTTTTATGTGTAGATATGGCGAAGCAAGGTATCAGGTATCAGGTATCAGGTATCCTGATCCTTTGGCAATCTGTCCTAGTAAGCAACTAAGGCCACTTTAGCACCAGGTTTTTCATGTGTAGATATGGCGAAGCAAGGTATCAGGTATCCTGATAAGGTATCCGGATCCTTTGGCGATCTGTCCTAGTAGGCAACTAAGGCCACTTTAGCACCAGGTCTTTCACGTGTAGATATGGTGAAGCAAGGTATCAGGTATCTTGATAAGGTATCCCGATCCTTTGGCGATCTGTCCTGGTAGGCAACTAAGGCCACTTTAGCACCAGGTCTTTCATGTGTAGATATGGCGAAGCAAGGTATCAGGTATCCTGATAAGGTATCCCGATCTTTTGGCGATCTGTCCTGGTAGGCAACTAAGGCCACTTTGGCACCAGGTTTTTCCTGGAGAGAGGTATTCTCTGTCTGAGGCTTCTGGAGGTCCATATAGGTTCTCCTGGTCTTGAGGATGTAGAGTCTGGTAGGTGGCTACGCCTCTTAGACATTTATGCACCAGATCTTTCCCAGAGAAGGGTATACCCCGACCAAGGTAGTAGGAATGCCATGTGGCCTTTCCTAGTCTTGAGGCGATCAGAAATGGCGAAATTTGTAAGGCGAACTCAATAGAATCATGTAGGAGAACAAAAACTAACTTTATTGAATTTCTTAAGAAGCAAATACAAAGCAAAAATTGGGGTACATATTTAGAAGTATACCAACTGAGATAAATTATTCTTCAAACTCTAAGGGTAAAACCTTTTCAGGTGATCGGCATTCCAAGTGTGGTCTACCGGGTAAGCATCCATGTCTTCTAGCTTGTAATCCCCCTTTCGAACCACTATCTTTATCAGGTAGGGACTTTCTCAGTTGGGGGCTAGTACCCCGTCAGACCTTTTCCGGGTATTCTGGGTCACCTTCTTGAAAACCAAGTCTTCTTCTTTAAAGTTTCGAGTCTTCACTTTTTTATTGAAACATCGGGTTATCTTGCTCTGGTAGGCTGCTACTTGTTCTGCAGCCCTGTCTTGCTTCTCATCGAGGAGGTCTAGACTAGCTCTCAATTTCATTTCAAAATCTTCTAATTCAAAATGTTGGATGTAAGGTCTCATTAAATTGATTGGCTTATTTCGTGGACAAACCACATTTTGGGGTTTGATGTGTAAGGGTAGTTTATGTGATTGAGGAACAAGCTCAAAGGCCCTTTTCAAGACCTCAAGGTGACAAGCACTCCAAAGGTATATCTTTAGTGCTTATTTTTCTTTGAAGAGATTAGTTGCACACACACACTTAGCATACATTGTATATGTGTACATTCTCTTCACATGTCACATTTCACATTTCACATTTCACATTTCACACTTGCACTTCTTTGTTATATTTTTATGAGTGGATTTGTCCATAGATGAGTTCTGAGCGATTCAGAGACTTGTCTATATGTTTCGGATGATTTCCGAGATATTTGGGACATTCCGTGTTTTTATCAGAAACTGAAATTCAATTTCGAGCTTAGAGTGGAAAGTTATATAATTTTCCATATTTATGATTGAGTCTGGGTCTATATTCCGAAGACGGAATTGAATTCCGAGTTCCGAGATCAAAACTGGACTGAAGATCATTTGGAACAGAAGTTGGCTTTGTGTGGCATGAAAGCCATACCAAGAGAGGCTTGGCGTGCAGCTCATGCAAAAAATGCCTCTCGGTCCGCGTTGGCTACACGCCACACTAAGGTTGCACATTGGGGAAATGGGGATGGATATAAGTCCCCCCATCCCCACTTCTCAAACCCTTCCCCATCCCACCCCATTTGGGGAAAATGGGGATGGGGGAGTTTTGGGGGGAGGTCCCCCCATCACCATCACCATCCCCATTTCCTCATTTTCTCCGTTTTCTCCCGTTTTTCCCGTTTCCCCGTTTACCCCATTCCCCTATTTCCCCATTTGATTGAAAATTACAAATTAAACTAAAAAAAAAAAAAAACATTCCATTACAAATGCAAAAGAAAATACATTACAAAATAATGTCAAATATATATATATATACACGTTACAAAATAATATCAAAGAAAATACATTACAATATATATATATATATAATTATTTTTATAATATTTTAGGGGAAATGGGAAAATGGGGATGGGGGGAGGTCCCCCCGGATGGGGGAGGGTCTCCCCATCCGCATCCCCATTTCAATTTGAGGATGATTTTCATCCCCATCCCTCCCACTTTCCCATTTTCCCTCAAAAAAATTTTCCCAAATGGGGATGGGGAAGCGGGGAAACGGGGATGCAGGGGAAAATGTGCAACCCTACGCCACACTCACGCCAAATTGCTCTCTCGGCCCACGTTTGACTCACGCAGTCCACATGCCACACACAGCTGATGCATTTTGCTTTTGATTTTTCAAAGCTATTTTATTATGTGCATTAAGTTGCACGTGAACTTGTGTGTGATGTGATTGCTTGATTGCATGAGTGGATTTGTTTTGACAAATCATTGGACCATTTGGGTTTCTCTCACGTGAGCTCACCTCACTAGATTAGTCTCAATTGATTTGTTTTCTCTCAAATGCAAAAACGGTGCGTTTTGTGTGTTTAAACTCAAATATATATTTGTATAAAACGTGCAGATGTGCAGTTTTGTCTTTGATATTATCTAATGTATATCAAAAGTCTAAAACGGTGCAGCTTTGAATTCTACCCAATATATATATTTATTTTCTTCACTTCGTGAGATACAGAGAAAAAAAATGTACACTTTTAAGAGTAAGAACATTTTCAAGAGAGAAACTCCCAAGAACTTTTCTTTAACTCTCAAAATCAATTTTCATTTGCATCAAAACATCATCTAAGCATTTTCTAGCATAGTTAGGATGCTCATTTGCATGGGTCTTGGTCAACACACTTCCCTTGGTATGTTCTTTACTATTATCATTTATAATTAGTGTTTTATGTATCAATGCATCTCTTTTATTATTTGCATGTTCATAGATTAACATCTAATATTCAAAATAGAGATTCTTGTGTTGACATGATTGAGTGTTGTATTGTGATAGCTATCTAGGTTTATTTAATCTATGTTTAGGTAAGTTTTTTGACATGTTATCTAGCTTTTAATATCTAGGATTGAATTAATTGCAAAATCATCATCTTAGATAAGCATATAGGGTTACCTAGCTCTAAATTGCATTTTGAATATTTCACATATTCACATAGGTTTTATTATCTCTTCTTAGAGAACTAAGTGTTGTGTTGTGAACGGGATTAGGTTGCTTAAATCACAAGCAATTGGACTAGGTTCACTTATACGGGGATTAGGTAGGTGTGTGATTATATACCGGGATTAGGTTGTAATCTTTAACACATTTAGTGGATTCGAGGTTCGAGTGTGGCGCACTTATTAGCACGTGGTTTTTCCCGTGAGGGTTTCCACGTAAATGTCTAGTGTTATTTAATATTCCGCACATATTACACTTGTATTTCATATTGACTAGATATGGGCATTTTAGTAATATTAACCTATAGTGAAAATTGGGTAAAATATATTCACCCCCCCCGATTAATATTAAACACACTGTAATTTGTTTCATTGGACTCTGAAAGATGTCAGTCTATGCTCGATAGGCGAGACTGCTTCTGTTCCAAACGCTAGTGAGTAGGGGGTTTCCCCAGTAGCAGTCCTCTTGGTAGTCCGATATGCCTATAGAACATTAGGAAGCTCTTTTCAACCCACTTTCCTTTCTTCTGTTGGAGTTTCTTCTTAAGGAGCTTCTTGATGGTCTTGTTGGTAGCTTCCACTAACCCGTTAGTCTGAGGATGGGCTACCAATGCAAAACGAAGGTTGATACCCCACTTCTCACAGAAAGACTTGAAATTGGCATTGTCAAACTGTTTACCCAGATCAATGATTATAGCCATCGGGGTACCGAACCTGCAGACGATGCTTTCTAATCGAGGTATAAAAGTACCTATTTTATACCCCTAATTCCTATTACTTTATGCTTGTTTCTTTGGTAAAACCGGGTATTTAATGGTTTAAATAAGTGTTTCAGGTAAATAGAGGAATTCAGGGGCATTGTGGTAATTTAGGAGAAATAGGGGCTAAAGTGTAATATTCTGAGGACGATTGAAAATTCTTTGAATAGAAGAGAAGTTAGGGGAGCAAACTGTAATTACCCGGTAGACCCGACCCGACCCGACCCGACCCAACCCGACCCAACCCGACCCGACCCGACCTGACCTGACCTGACCTGACCTGGTGTGACCCGACATGCAACCCGACCTTTTCCACCCGTTTTTGATGGTTTTTTCTGCCAAATTCCACCTAGATCGCCATAAATACTCCTTCAGGTCACAATGGAACCATTTTGGGCCTTCCATGCACATGTTTCCTCTCTCCTCTTAGAAGCCAAGCTTCCATGGAAATCCAAGCTTCAAGCTTGCCTCCACGCCTTCTTTCCAGTGAACCAGATCGTCCAAACCCGCGGATTCTCCACTACTTTGTGCTAAGAGAAGGAACCCGCGAAGCAGAATGATTAAACTCGTGGGAAAAGCACCAAAATGCATCGTGACTTCATGCCGCGAGAATGAACCCGCGAGATTAACGTTTCAGAGGGTTTTTCTTGTCCTTTCACGTGAAGATATTTCCCAAACCCCTTCCTCTATAAATATACCTCTTTTGTGCATAAAAACCATATCCCTAATATCTAAATAACCCTACAAACCTCAACCACATTTACAGTATTGCACTATTTACATACCTACACATATATCAACCTATATTGCACCAATTTACACCATCAATAGTCTAGCATAGTTTAGAGAACACAAGCTTGGGAAAGACAAGGAGAAGTCTAGCTAGCTTGAAGACTTCACAAGAGATTGGTTGTTTTCTTTATCTCTTTTGCTTACTTTAGCTTGTTGTTGTATTTATACTACATGTTGATGTTGGGAATTTTGGTGGGATTGTAATAATATTCATATTTTGGTTGATTGTTTATTTGCTTGAGCTTAATATATGCATGTTAATTGATTAACCATTCAATTGATATAATGGATTTAGACTAATTGAGACATCAATAACATGCATGAATGATTATTTGTGTATGTGTCTTTATCCTAGTGTAGATTGGTGAGAACCAATCTTGCACTGCTTAAAGCTCACTATCACTTGCCGATTTTATTTTAGAAATCAACTGTCTTAAAAATTACAATTTCAAAAGACATCGAATTGTTTAGACATCGGTTATAAAAACCGATACATGAAAAAACCATTTAAAAGCAAGCTTTAGCATCGGTTCCATGCCCTTGCCAATCTGACCTATGTCCACATCAAGGGCAAGTATTTGCTCACTTTTGACCCATGAAACCATGCATGAGTGTAGCGATTGGGATTCACGATCGCTTCTGAGACTGAATAATTGAGGAATTTAGTTAAACGTTGGAGTATCGAAAAATTTGGAATTAGTACAGTTTTAATTGATTTGGACTAAGATCTTGGAATTTTAGTTTTTATACCGTTGGAATTTAAGTGAATTAATACAGCTCCAATCGCTTCAGTTTGACTGAAAAATTGATCAAACTTTCAAATTGTTCCCGTTGGATCTTAGATCTACAATGTTACTTAATTTTGCTTGTTTGACCACATCCATGCTTTACTTTTCATGCAATTGTAATTAGAGTAAGTTTTAAGGAAAGAGTACACAAAAATTGTATATATATATCTAACTTTCAAAATACCGACTTCTTTATACCGTTGGATTCGTACCGGACTTGCCAAGGTTTTATACACAAAAGTATCTCCTTGTTGGTACTCATGAATAATTGATCATAACTTTCAAAATACCGATACCTTTACTTGGATTCGTAAAAAAAGTGAAGAATCCACTACAAAAAAAATACGCCAAAAGATGTTTTAAGGAAAGAGTTTGCGACCTTTGACTGATTCATAACTTTCAAAATACCACCCGGAACGTTCTTTATACTTGTGTAAAAATGGGAAAAAAAAATTAAAGGAAAAATTTTACGCGACCTTTGAGTACTCATGAATACATAACGTACGTTCTATTATTCGATCACCGTTATTTTGTTGCCATACAGTTTTAAGAAAAAGTTTGCACAAAAATATCTTCAATTGGTAATTGATCATAACTTTCAAAATACCGCCCATAATTTTATGTTCTTTATACCGTTGGATTCGTATCGAAAATCAGCATGGATGGTTTCCGCGCGTTTTTTTTTTTTTTTTTTTTTTGGTCAATTGTGTAGTTTTACCACTTTGACTTTGAGGTTGCGAATTCCTCATAATGACAATTAATTGTCATTATTATCATAGGTGGGGTTGGCCGGTCGGTGGCCGAACGGTTTTTTAAATCGGTTTTAACTAAAACCGATGTCTTTTCTCCTAGGTTTTTAAATCGGTTTTAAGTAAACCGATTCTTTTCTACTAGGTTTTTAAATCCCCGCAAAGTTCAAAAACCGGATTTCTTTTGCATTTTTTGTAGTAGCTCACAACTAGGAATATTATTACATGAAAACCATTTCCTAGCATTTCCATGCCCTTACCACCTCACAAGTACACTTTCCCATGACCATGCATGAGTGTAGTTGGTAATTAGTTTAGTTTAGTTAATTAGTGTTTAATTAGTTAATTGATTTGGTAAGCTTGTTAGTTTAGTTAATTTAGTGAATTAATGCTAGCTTAGTTGTAATTTAATTATTGCCATCTTAGATTAGTTACTTAATTTTGCTTGTGAGGAATTAGAGTAAATATTGTAGTTCCGGGTATACACCTCCTTGTTGGGAACGATACCTTTACTCGTAACCACTATACGTGGCGAACGATTCGTATACTTGTGAAATGGTAAAAACTCACGCGCCATATCATTTACCGTAGTTTATTAGAACCGGTCATTCGGCGCCGATCACTTTCCTTTACGAAGCTTGTGGTTTTTGCTTCAGTTATTTGGACTAGGGATTTTGCTTCCACCCACCGGGTAAAGTAATCTATGGCCACTACAGCGTGCTAGGCTTGAGCAAGAGCAGTGGGAAGTGGCCCGATCAAGTTCAGCACCTAGATAGCAAATGGGTAAGGTGTGCTGATTGAAGTGAGTCTTTCTGGAGGTAGGTGATAAAGGTTTGCTGTCTTCTGACAAGATTCACAGGATTGCGCAAACTTCTTTGCATCCTGATGAAGACTAGGCCAGAATTATCCCATCCTAAGAACTTGGTAAGCCAAAGTCTCACCTGATACATGGTTGCCATAGTCCCTTGCATGTACCTCATTTAGCACCCATTGAGCATCATCCGGATGTAGACATCTTAGCAATAGAAGTGACTTTCCTTTGCGGTAGAGGTATCCTTCTACCAAGCAATACCGGGTAGCAGTCCTTTTGAGCTTGCGTGCTTGATCCGGATCTTCTAGAAGAGTGTCATTTTGGAGGTAATCAGCTATAGGATTCATCCAGTAAGGGAGTCGGTCAATCGGGCTCACTTCTAACCCCGTGGTAATGCTGGGTCGGGGTATTAGTTGGAGTGGTATCCCTTTTGGTAATGTTCGTCCTCTGGTTGCAGTTATCTTAGACAGGACATCTACTCAATGATTCTTCTCTTGAGGAATCTATTCCAATTTCATACCATTGAACCTTGTTGTAGCTTCTTGGACTTTTTTGAGGTAAGCTATCATGTTGTCACCCTTCGCCTGGTACACACCAGATACTTAGTTAATTACAAGCTGGGAATCACTTCTAACCAGGAGGAAATCAGCCCCCAATTCTTCAGCAACTTTCATCCCCGCCAATAAAGTTTCGTACTCCGCCTCATTATTGGTGGCTTTAAACTCGAACCTGAAACAGTGGCTATATTTGATCCCCTCAGGATCGGTAAGGACGATCCCGGCTCCACAGCCGGCTTGATTTGACGTTCCATCCGTATATAATATCCAAGTCTTGCAATCAGTGGGCCATTCTAGGGATTCCAGATCCGAGCTCGGGATCACAGTGGTATCCGGATTTGAAGTCGTGCTGAATTCTGCTACAAAATCAGCTAAGGCCTAAGCCTTGATTGTCGTTCTTGCCTTGTATTTTACGTCAAACTGAGTGAACTCTAAGGCCCACAGGACCAGCCTGCCTGATAAGTCTGGTCTTTGGAGGAACTGTCTCAGTGGTTGGTCTGTTATTACTGCAATTGTGTGAGCTTGAAAATAAGGCCGAAGCTTTCTAGCTGTAGTTACAAGTGCATAAGTGAGCTTCTCTCGGAGAGTATAATTCTTCTCAGATTTTGTCAGAGCACGGCTCACATAGTAAATTGGTCTTTGGGCTCCATCACTACACTCCTTCACTAAGGCCTCGCTTGTCGCGGTTTCTGATACTGCCAAGTAAAGCTGTAGTTCTTCTCTTGGAAGGGGTTTCACCAGTTACTAGCTAGGTACTTCTTCAACGCCTGAAATGCTTACTCACTCTCTTGATCCCACTTCATCTTCTTACCTTGCTTAATGATTTTGAAGAAGGGTAAGCACTTATTTGTAGATCGGGATATGAAACGATTCAATGCGGCTATCCGGCTGGTTAACCCTTGTGCCTATTGGAGGGTTGGAGGGTTGGAGGGTTGGAGGGGATTCAAGATCCATGACGGCCTTAATCTTCTCGGGGTTTGCCTCGATTCCTCTCTCGTGTACCATGAACCTAAGAAATTTTCCTACTGCTACCTCGAAAGCACACTTAGCCGGATTCAATCTCATCAGATTTTCCCTTATTACTTGGAAGGTCTGGCGCAAATCCTCTAGGTGTTGGTTGGTCATCTGAGACTTGGTGATCATGTCATCTATGTACACTTCCATAGACCTCCCTATCTGCAACTTGAATAACTTGTTCACTAAGCACTGGTAAGTGGCTCTAGCATTTTTGAGACCGAACGGCATCACCTTATAGCAATAGAGGCCCTGTCCAGTGATGAAGCTGGTTTTGTCTTGATCAGTAGGGTGCATCATGATATAGTTGTACCCCGAGAAAGCATCCATGAAGCTTATATGCTTGTTACCTGCAGTGGAATCAATCAACTGATCTATTTTAGGCAGATGGAAGCTATCCTTTGGGCAAGCCCGGTTGAGATCGGTATAGTCCACGTACATACGCCACTTCCCATTAGCTTTGGTCACCATAACCACGTTGGCGATCCACTCGGGGTATCGGGATTCTCTGATGAATTTGGCTTTCAGAAGCTTATCCACCTCTTTCTGTACAGTGGCATTTCACTCGGCGCTGAAATGTCTTCGCTTCTGTTTGACTGGCTTAAAGGTTGCGTCTACTGCCAACCTATGAGCAGCTAGGCTGAGAGGGATACCTGACATTTCATCATGACTATAGGCAAAAATGTCATTATATTCTTCAAGTAGTTTTACCAGGTTTCTTCTGACTTCACAATCCAGCACGCCACCTATCTTCAGTACTTTGGTCAGGTCTCCCTTTCTGATTGGTATCTCTTCTAACTGCTCTGTGGGATGACCACTAGTCCATCCCCGTTCTTCCTCTTCCTTTTCCTTTTCCTTTTCCTTTTCTTCTATAATCATATCCGGCACCTCTCCTTCTTCTAGGATATAGTGATCTTACTCCGATACCCCGCGGCTTGGTTCACTAGTTACATGGGCGCATTGCTTGGCTAATGTTGTAGGGTTAGTAGACACTGCATAACAGGTGCGGGGTGCTTGCTGGTCCCTTTGGACTTCTCCTACCCTGGTTCCTACTAGGAATTTTAGGACGTTGTGATAAATGGACAACACTCCCCTGATTCCCGATAGGAAAGGTCTTCCCAGGATCGCATTGTAGGTGAACGGGGTATCGACCACAATAAACTTTGTCATGATGTTCTACTGAAGGGGAGCTTCTCCTATTATTACAAGTAGAATATGCGTCCCAACTGGCATTACGGAGTCCCTTGTAAAACCAAACAAGGGCGTGGTGCAACTGTTGTAGCAAGGGTTCTTCATGTTGAGCTTGTCCAACGCTCCTTTGAATAAAATGTCCACGCTGCTCCCGGTGTCTATTAAGATGCGGTGAACCCGGCAATTAACAATCTATACCGTGATCACCATTGGATCATCATGAGGCTGAACTGTGTTGTAGGCATCATCCTCAGTGAAAATGATCCAGGTAGAGCAAGGATTGTCTTGGGATCCCCTAGAGACCCGGAGTACATCATGACCAGTAGCAAGCCTCCGGATCTTCCTAGCATGGTTCTTCCTTGAGTTGTTGGAAGTCCTTGCTAGTGTTGGGCCTCCGCTGATGGTATGAATGACTTAGATTTGCTGCATCAAGTCTTTATTATTATCTCGCATCTCCCCTTGCACCTTTTTTCCTGCCTTGATGCTATCCCGTACCTGCTGCAAAAATTCAACTAAAAGTCCTCCCCTTACCAATCCTTCGATCTGGTTGCGGAGGCTGTAGCACTTAGATGTATTGTGTCCTACGTCCTCGTGGAAATCACAGTACTTGTAACGGTTTCTTTGATTAGCTGGGATCTTCATAGGACCGGGCTTCCTAAGCAAACCTTTATTGCGAATGGCGAGGTATATGGTCTCTCGAGATGCATTGAGATGAGTGTAATGATTGTATCAGTCTTCTTCACTCGCTACCCGTGCTACTTCTCTTAATGAGTGTGTTGTTCTATGAGGGGTCCTTCTCACCAGGTATCTATCCCGATGCTGGGAAGAAGGTGGCGGCTGGTAGGTCGACTAGTTTGGAGGATGATTTTGAAACTTCTTTACAAGTGCAGGCTTCGGAGACTCCTTCTTCGGCCGTTTAGATGATCGAGCTTTATTGTGCTCGACCTTGACCCAGAGTTGATCATCTATGTCCACCTGCTCCAGTGCCTTGTCATAAGCTTCTTGGTAAGTCTCTAGTGGATGCTTGGCAAACGACCGGAACAATCTCCTAGCCCATAGGTTTCTTCTGAAGTTAGCCAAGGTCTCCTTCTCGGTAAACACTCCCATCTGGATCACTTCTGTAAGGATTCCCATTTATTGATTGGCTTATTTCGTGGACAAACCACATTTTAGGGCTTGATGTAAGGGTAGCTTAGGCATGTGATGGTTGATGACTTGCACAACCAAGGCCCTCTTAAGAAAAGAAGCACCAAAGGTAAATTCTAGTGCTTACTTGCTTTGAAGAGATCTAGTTGCACACACACACAACTCATGCATATTTCTATAACTTGTATGTTGTGTGTTTTTATATGTGCATGCATATTCTTGAACATCTCTTCTTACATGTTTTAATTGATTGCATCTAGTTTATTACAATGCCATGACATGTTAGGCATTAGGATGCATTCAATGCCCACACTTGCACTTCATGATTGTTAGCTTTAAGTGTGGTGTAATTTGTTTCCCGAAGGATGATTGGAAACGTCCGCGCTTGCACGATGGTGTGCATGTCTTAGTGCGATGGTTGACCACTTGAGAAGGTCTCATTCTTCTCTTGGATAAAAGTTAGATTCGGTTTGGTTATTTGGAGTAAAGTGTCTAGTTTTAAAAGATTGGATTTCAAT
The DNA here is from genome assembly GCA_008009225.1 of Acer yangbiense. Classification (NCBI taxonomy): domain Eukaryota; kingdom Viridiplantae; phylum Streptophyta; class Magnoliopsida; order Sapindales; family Sapindaceae; genus Acer; species Acer yangbiense. The sequence goes on from CM017764.1 coordinate 27,343,740, forward strand.
GATTTAAATGTTTTTCAAAACTGACCTTTGTATGGTCTATTGACCATAAATTTTTATAAAAAGATTGAAATTGAGTTTTGTAAAATTCTGGACAAACTAGACACCCATACCTTTCCAACGGTCTATTATTCGTAATATTTCATGACCGTTTGGTTTGGTTTTGAAATCTCCAAAGTGACCACTAAAACAGGGCATCAAAGCTGTTATCCGAATCTGACCTTTGGTCACTCAATTGACCATAACGTTTTCTACAGACATCAAAATGTCATTCCATAAATTGGAGTATAAATTAGACTTCCATATCTTTCCAACGGTATATTATACGAAAGGTTTTGATGTCGTTTGGTCATGTTTCGGTGCGCTCGAATTTGGAGCTGAAGTTCTGTCGCATGATTCTGCGGCCTGGCCGCCGATTTGGCCGCAGAATGCCCAGTGACGTCTTTTTAACATTCTCAAAATGTCGTAGCTTCATTTGGCACCTATAAATACCCTCTTATATCTCCTTCTTCAAAATAACTCTCCTAACTGAAACCCTAGAGAGAGAATTCACTTTCTAGAAAGAGAGAGATATTCTTGAGAGAGAAAGAGAGATTCTTGAGAGAGAAAGCACCAAACTTGCTTCTTTAACAATCCAAACCCAAAACCCATCTCCATCTTGCATCATTCAACATCATTTGAGCATGGGTCTTCATGGTTTCATGACTAGGTAAGTTAGAACTTCATTAAATATCATTTAATGTTCTTCTTACTCTAGATTAGGTATTTATTGCATGATTAAATACCTAGACTCTCTTTATTGCATATATTTATGAGTCTTGATAGCATGATTGGGTTTGTATTTTGATAGCTTAATTGATTAGGTCATTTTTGCCTAAAAGCTAAGTCATAAACATTCTTATGTGATTTATTGATAACTAGGTTGATAGATTGTCTTTTAATCAACTAGTTAAGCTTTTGAATGTTTGTGAGTTGTTTGTTGACAATTAGGTTGCTAGAATCATCTTGCATCTAATTGAGTCCTCATGTGTGTTCATGTAGGATTATTTATGATAGCTAGGGTTTCATGCTTATATGCCATCTAGCTAATTAATCTCATTGCATGATTGAGATTGTTTTTTGATAGCTAGGATTTCATGATTGATATATACATCTAGCTAATTAATCTCATTGACATGTTTGAGATTGTTTTTGATAGCTATTGTATCTAGGATTGGTTATCCTCTACGTAGCTAAGCTTTATGACATGTCATTTAGCTCTTGATATCTAGGATTGTATTAATTGTCATATTATCATCCTAGATAAGCATACAGGGTTACCTAGCTCTATTTGTTCCTTGAATATCATCATATATTCACATAGGCATTTTTATCTCTTCATTGAGAAGTAAGACTTATGTGGCTTCTGGGATTAGGTTGCCTTTTCTCACAAGCAATTGTAAGTCTTGTGTGATGACTGGGATTAGGTCATACACCGGGATTAGGTGTTCACATAAGCAATTGGACTAGGTTCACTCATACCAGGATTAGGTAGTGGTAGTGAGTTACATACCGGGATTAGGTTGTAATCTTCATTATCATTAGTGGATTCGAGGTTCGAGTGTGGCGCACTTACCAGCCCGTGGTTTTTCCCGTGAGGGTTTCCATGTAAATATCAAGTGTTATTTAATTTCTGCATTTTATACTTGATTTATTGCTTTATCTAGTTTGGGGTAATTTCGTAATATTGACTATACACGAAAAATTGGGTAATATCTTTAAAATCTATTCACCCCCTAGATAGTTTTATACACACCGTGCAATATTTGTTTCAACTTCTTTGTGAAACTTCTCTATATAGGATCTTAATGTTTCTCCCCGTTCCTGGATCACATACTAGAGTAGGACGGGGTCCTTGGGACGAGGTTTAATCCCCTGAAACTGAGCACAAAACTCTGTAGTAAGTTTTGTAAATGAATCCACACTACTTGGAGGTAACTTTCTGAACCAAGTCATGGCACAGTCGGTCAAAGTGGAAGGGAACATTCTGCACATCGCTGACCGGGTAGCATTCTGGACCTCCATCTGGTGGACAAAGCTCTCCATGTGGCTCACGTGGTCTTCTGATCTAGAATATTTCTCAGCGGACATCTTGAATTTGGGGGGTAACTCTGCTTCTCTAATCCTCATGGAGAAGGGTGTATTCATCTCCCTCAAGGGGTTCTTCCAGGTACCCCGGTGTTTCCCCTTCCTTAGCTCCTCGAGTTCCTTTCCCATTTTGGCCATTTGATCCTCAAGACGTTTGGACCCATCGTGCCTGGATCTGGCTACTGAGCCTTTATTATCTAAAGTTTCTGATAGCGCGATTGCCTCTTTACGCTCCTCCCTCTGGGGCCGGGTACCCCGCGGGTTTCTCTTGGGCCCGGTACTACCACATACATCGAGTTGTGGAGCTCTCTTCTCTGCTGCCGGTCTAGCCGCTGGCTGGATCCTTCTAGGAGGGATGTCAAATGCTGACTTCACCTGTTGGGGTCTAAAATCTCCAGGATGATCTGGTGCTAGCAATGGTGGCCCGAGTCTTTCAAAGACTGGTACTCGGGTACTCGGTCCAGCTTCTCCCACGAGGCTAGGTGCCTCGAAAGGTATTCCTTGAGCGATCATTCAAAAGCAGATGCTTTCTAAGTAGGCAGCAGCGTGCTGCTCCATGGTATCCCGATTTACCTCCTAGACTGTGGGGTTCTGGGCGTGGAGCCCGTATTGGGTGGAGGAACTGGTGCCGGGATCTGGCTTTTCGCTTCCCTCCTCTTCCCTTGGTTTCTCTGAGTGGAATTGAGGGAATGGGGCCCTAAGGGGTTGGGATGCCCCTGAGAGGATCGAAGCCTCATCTTCTAAGTCTTCTGGGTAGAGCTAGGTAGCTTTGTAAAGAGATGGGAGTATTTCCCACAGACGGCACCAAAAAGTGTTAACTGAAAATTGTCACCGGGGTGAAACTCCACTTTCAAGGGACCACGATCGTGATAGACCATGGCCCAGAGGGGTATCACGTAGTTCGATACCTATACAAATCTCTGAAAATAACTTGATGTAACAATGGTGGAAAAATGGGACAGATATTTTATTATATTGTTATAAAAGAAAAATACAAATCCTTCTACTATCAAAGCATAAAGTACAACGTAGGAATGATTCTTGGTAGGTCTATGTAGATAGTGACATGGTTGATAGGTCTTGATGGATAATCATAGGCGAAGTCTGACATAGTCAGTGATGGAGTTTTCGTACATTATGATAAGTGGAAAATATCAAGTAGGGTCTAGGACTCAGAAAATGCCTCCCTCTTATGTGTGATAATATAATGTATATATAGGTCTTGTTTCTTGCCATACACTTCTATAACTTCGGTCTTGTGACCTAGAGTTTTTTAGGGCATTCCATGGCGATTGTCGAGAAGATTGTCTCTTTCCTTCTAGGAATCGAGCGATCCCTTATTTGGCGGAACTTTGATGGAGTTGACTTGTATTTCATATAGGACTTGTTAACCAAAAATTGTCATTGGGGTGATTTTTCCTATTAACAACTTTAATGATTGGAATCGGGGTAGATCACAGTCGGATAGGTATCAAGTAGTTCGATACCATTGGCTTCCTAATAAAATGATGTAAAATTTAATGTTATAGAAGGATCATTGATTAGTCATTTATTGTATATGTTTTTTATCCCCATTCCTCCAATCAATTGCTTGTTTCTCGAGTCTTTTTGGGATTTAATGTGTGTGTGTGAGCATTTTCAGGATTTTGGATCTAGATGAATAAATCGAAGAATATCAGGCAAAAAGTGTTATTTTGAAGACTTCAGGGGCTTTCGTGCAAATATTCAATAGTGCAGTTGAAATCGCTCCCAATTCTTTAGCAGCGATGCAGCAGTGTTCTGAAACCAGTAGCTACCGCTGCCAAGGCGCTGCCGCGCTGTTGCCATAGCTGCAGCGGTTCCCCGTTTCTCGTCAAGAGTGCTGCCACGCCGCTGCCACACTGGCAGCGGTCATGGCAGCGGTTTGGTGATTCTTGCCCGATAAGGAGTCTTTTCGTATTCAGATTGAGGGGGCCTATATATATATTGAGTAGTCTTTAGGGCTGCTGCCTGGCTGGACTCTCCGATTTCAGACATCCCACAATTTTGCTCATCACACAAATTCATCATTCACCTTACTTATAGAAGATTCGAATATGAAGGAGTTCATCGAGGATTTGAAGAATTTGTTGAAGCTTTTCAATGGGTTTTATCTTTTCTCCCTCTTGTTTCTTTGTTTCTAATATGTGTAACTAACTACATACTAGGGAGTCAATGTGAACCGCTATGAATACTCTTTGTTAGAATTGACTATTGTTAACCACCTTTTTTGGCAAAGGTCCAAAGAAGAATTTTCCATCCATGTCAAAGTCATTTGATTGATGAAAGAATGAACCCAGGATCCTGAGGATCCCGCTACCACACTATCTCGGTGCCTCGCTACCGTATGATCTATGATACACAGTATCTTGATGCCGCGCCATATTGGTATCCTGGTACCCAGTACCCCGCACTTGGTACCCCACACCCCGTACTTGGTACCCGATACCCCGCACCTAGTACTCAGTACCCCGCACCTGGTACCCGGTGTCCCGCACCTGGTACTCAGTACCCCGCACCTGGTACCCGGTATCCCGCACTTGGTACTCGGTGCCCTGCACTCGATACCCCGTATCATGTTTCCTGCCCAGACCGATCCTCCAAGCACCTCCCAACCACCTAACATATAAGGCATCAACAAGGGAGGTCTTAATACACCATCTGTCAGATTACCAAGGAAGACCAGAACCATGCTACAAGAATGACAGTATGCGCAAACATTCAAATACGAGGAAGATTGACCTTTCTGGCCATTCACAAAGCCATTAATGGAGATAGTCAACCCTATTAATAAAGATTCACAACGCCATTAATGAAGATAGTCAACTCCTTAATGGCCATTCACAACGCCATTAATGGAGATAGTCAACGCCATTAATAGAGATAGTCAATCCTATTAATGGAGATAATCAACCGTATTAATGAAGATAGTCAACTCTTTAATGGCTATTCACAACGCCATTAATAAGAGATCAGTCAACTCTTTAATAACCATTCACAACGCCATTAATGAGAGAATATTCAATTCAATCAATGACAAATCAGTCTTCCTATAATTGTGGATTGGTTGACTAAATTGATGGAGTGGGCAACAAGAATTAGAACCTATATATATAACAAAGCTCTCTATCGAACAGGATCTTCTTCTCCTCCCAAAAAAAGACCTGCTGCTTCTTCCCTAACAAGGCTTACTTTTTCTTCTTCTTTTCTACTGATTAGAGAAAGGGCCTACGCCGGCCTATTATTGTAAGCTCTCTGGAGCACTTATATTGTATTATTCTCCTACTTTTGTAAGCTCCCCGGAGCACGCCTTATTGGTAATTATATAAAGGATCTCTCTCCACTGGATACTACCTAGGGGTTTTTCAGCATATGATCATACGTGATGCTTTTTCCCCCTAGGCCAATCCACCTTCTACCATATATCAGAATCCTTCTTATCTTACTACTTACACTCGCTATACCTAGTAGATTTGCAAGAATCAGCGGGATATCGGGCTACTAAGTATCCCGCTAACCTCGATCTATCCAGATCCGGGTCCTTCATATACTGTTAATTAGAAATTACACCCCGGTGACAATTTTGGGTTAACACTTTGGCGCCGTCTGTGGGAAGATCAGTTGACCAACGTGGCTTCCCTATCTCTACATGAGCGTATGTTTCTTTATCTCTTACATATAATCGCTATACATGTGTTTTAATGCATTCCACTAATATGTTCACTACATGCTTATGCCATGATGTCATGTTGCCATGATACTTTATTTCACCCTACTAGTTCTTTTATTACTAGTGTGATTTTATAAAAAGTTTTCATGGATCCTGTGAACTAAATGAACGCCTATTATAATTGGTTGATATTTCGCCTTAAATGTGTTGAACATATGAAGTGCATCATGATGTAGATCTATAGGATCTAATTTATTTATTGCCATGCAAGCTTAACCTTCTATTATTGAAGTGATTGATTCATTATTCATGGCATATTATTCATGTGGTATACCCATTATCCATATTTGTATATGCTGTATGTGTACCACGAATGGTCCTCACTTTGTCATTTGACGACTTTTGTTTGATGTGGAGCAAATATGATGTATGGGGCTCCTAGTGGAGCCAGTATCCTATACTGCCCCAATGCAGCAAGTCTGCTCATATACTTGTAGAGCTCTTCTACAGCCGCTCCGCTACCGGTAGATCTCATATCTAGCAGATCCACCCCGTACACCTAAAGCTCCTATGCAGTAGAGTTGTACCTCTCCTGCTTCCTTACAGAAGATTTACTCCGCTACCGGTAGATCTCATATCCAGCAGATCCGTTTCGGTACACCCATAGCTCCTATGCAGTAGACCTGTACCTCTCCTGCTTCCTTACAGAAGATTTGCTCCACCACCGGTAGATCTCCTATCCAGTAGATCCGCCCCGGTACTCTAAGAGCTCCTATGCAGTAGAGTTTCACATATTCTGCTTCCTTACAGCAGATTTACTCCAGTACCGGTCAACACGTGCACCCAGGAAGCCAACTCAACTCTGTGATCGTAGGGGCAGCACGACCGGTAGAAGGCCAATGGCTCCACACTTTTTATACCGGGTCGGACAACGCCCTAGTGAGCCATTGTGGTTTAGATTCTTTTCAGCAGGGTCCAGAGCCTTATTTTAGTTGCTGGGGACTTCTACGATCCCAAACATGCTTCAGGACCAATACCATACCAGTGGCTCCTCTCATTTTATATCGGGCCCTTCAACGCCCTAGTGAGCCATTGAGGTTTCGATTCTTTTCAGCAGGGTCCAGAGCCACATTTCAGTCGCTGGGGACTTCTACGATCCCAAGCATGCTTCTGGATCTGCATCATACCGGTGGCTCCTCTCATTTTATACCGGGCCCTTTAACGCCCTCGTAAGCCATCGAAGTCCCGATCCATTCGAAGAGGACCCAGAGGCTTCCAACATTTGCTGAGGCCTCCTACATGCCTAAGCAAGCCTCTAGAGTAGCAGCACCATTGCCAGACCAGTGGCTCCTCATTTTTTGTACCAGGTCAGACAACGCCCTAGTGAGCCACTGTGGTTCTAATTCTTTTCAGCATGGTCCAGAGCCTCATTTCAGTTGCTGGGGACTTCCATGATCCCAAGCATGCTTCTGGACCAGTACCATGCCGGTGGCTCCTTTCATTTTATGCCGAGCCCTACAACGCCCTAGTAAGCCACCAAAGTCCCGATCCGCTCGAGGAGAACCCAGAGGCTCTACATATTTGATGAGGCTTCCTACATGCCTAAGCAAGCCTCTAGAGCAGCAGCACCGCTGCTAGACCAGTGGATCCTTAACTCTTGCACCGGGCCAAACAACGCCCTTGTGAGCCACTGTGGTTCCAATTCTTTTCAGTATGGTCCAGAGCCTCATTTCAGTTGCTGGGGACTTATATGATCCCAAGCATGCTTCTGGACCAGTACCATGCCAGTGGCTCCTCTCATTTTATACTAGGCCGGACAACGCCCTAGTGAGCCACTGTGGTTCCGATTCTTTTCAGCATGGTCCAGAGCCTCATTTCAGTTGCTGGGGACTTCCATGATCCTAAGCATGCTTCTGGACCAGAACCATGTCATTGGCTCCTCTCATTTTATACTAGGCCGGACAACGCCCTAGTGAGCCACTTTGGTTCCGATTCTTTTCAGCATGGTCCAGAGCCTCATTTCAGTTGCTGGGGACTTCCATGATCCTGAGCATGCTTCTGGACCAGTACCATGCCGGTGGCTCCTTTCATTTTATACCAGGCCGGATAACGCCCTAGTGAGCCAATGTGGTTCCGATTCTTTTCAGCATGGTCCAGAGCCTCATTTCAATTGCTGGGGACTTCCATGATCCCAAGCATGCTTCTGGATCAGTACCATGCCGGTGGCTCCTCTCATTTTATACCGGGCCCTTCAACGCCCTAGTAAGGCATCAAAGTCCTGATCCATTCGAAGATAACCCAGAGGCTTCCAACATTTGCTGAGGCCTCCTACATGCCTAAGCAAGCCTCTGGAGTAGAAGCACCACAGCCAGACTAGTGGCTCCTCACTTTTTATACCGGGTCGGACAACGCCCCAATGAGCCACTATTGTTCCGATTCTTTTCAGCGGGATCCAGAGCCTCATTTCAGCTGCTGGGTACTTCTTGATTCCCTAGCAAGCCTCTGGACCAGCATAATATATGAGGCTCCACACTTTTGTACCGAGCCCTTCAACGCCCTAGTGAGCCTCCTAGGTTCCGATTCGTCCGAGTGGGGTCCAGAGCCTCGTTTCAATTGCTGGGTACTTCTTGATGACCTAGCAAGCCTCTAGACCAGCATAATGTAGGAGGCTCCTCACTTTTGTACCGGGTCGGACAACACCCAAGTGAGCCACCTACAATCCCGATTTGTCCGAGTGGAGTCCAGAGCCTCATCTCAGTTGCATGATACTTCTTGATGCCCTAGCAAGCCTCTGGACTAGCATCGTGAAGGTGGCTCCTCACTTTTGTACCGGGCCGGACAACGCCCAAGTGAGCCACCTACTATCCCAATTCGTCCGAGTGCAGTCCAGAGTCTCATTTAAGTTGTTGGGTACTTCTTGATGACCTAGCAAGCCTCTGGACCAGTATAATGTAGGAGGCTCCTCACTTTTGTACCGGGCCGGACAATGCCCAAGTGAGCCACCTACGATCCCGATTCGTGCGAGTGCAGTCTAGAGTCTCGTTTCAGTTGCTGGGTACTTCTTGATGACCTAGCAAGCCTCTGGACCAGTATAATGTAGGAGGCTCCTCACTTTTGTACCGGGCCGAACAACGCCTAAGTAAGCCACCTACGATCCCAATTCGTCCGAGTGGAGTCTAGAGCCTCGTTTCAGTTGCTGGGTACTTCTTGATGCCCTAGCAAGCCTCTGGACCAGTATAATGTAGAAGGCTCCTCACTTTTGTACCGGGCCCCTCAACGCCCAAGTAAGCCTCCTAGGTTCCGGTTCGTCCGAGTGGAGTCCAGAGCCTCATTTCAGCTTCTGGGTACTTCTAGGATCCCAAACATGCCTCTGGACCAATACCATCAAATGAGGACTAGCAGTTCCTGATTTCTTGTACCGGGCCACTCAACGCCCTAATAAACAACCGAGGTCCTGGTTTTTGTTCTAAAGGAACCTCGAGCCCCATTATGATCGTTGAAAACTCTCATCTACCCCGAGCAGGCCCCTAGACCAACTGTAGTACTTGGGGACTGGAAGCTCACTTTTCTCTCTCGCAATCCCCAAGGGAGGGACGGTGACCCCTACATTCAGAGATCTGACTAGGTTACCGATCTATGATAAAAGCGCCTGAAGACCGAGATTTCTTGTGTAGAAATACCTGATGCCCTGGACCGACATAAACCCTTCAGGAGGATCGCCATAACGAGCCAGGAGAGTTATACAACACTTCTGATGCCCTGGACCGGGTTAACCCCTCCAAGAGGATCGCCATAACGAGCCAGGAGGGTTATACAACACTCCTAATGCCCTGGACCGGGTTAACCCCTCTAGGAGGATCGCCATAACGAGCCAAGAGGGTTATACAACACTCCGATGCCTTGGACCGGGTTAACCCCTCTAGGAGGATCTCCATAACGAGCCAGGAGGGTTATACAACACTCCTGATGCCATGGACCGGGTTAACCCCTCTAGTTAGATCGCCATAACGAGCCAGAAGGGTTATATAACTCTCTTGATGCCCTAGACTGGGTTAACCCCTCCAGGAGGATCTCCATAACTGATCACCTCAAGACCAGGAAAAGCCATATGGCATTCCTGCTGCCTTGGTCGGGGAATACCCTCCTCTAGGAAGGATCTGGTGCACAAGTGCTTAAATGGTATAGTTGCCAGCCAGACTAAGGATGCAGAGTCATCCTCCAAACCAGGAGAGCCTATACGGCAATCCTGAAGCCTCGGTCGAGGAATACCCCCCTCCAGGACATATCGCCTAAAGACCAAGATCCCCTAGTAGGATGCCTGGTGCCGAAGATTCACCAAACGGAAGACCAAGAGAGCCTATAATGCACTCCTGAAGCCTCGGAAAGAGAATACCCCTCTCCAGGACAGATTGCCTAAGGATCAGGATCACTTATCAGGATACCTGATGCCACAGATTCGCCATATGATGAACTAATGGTTAAGTGGCCTTAGTTACCCACCAGGACTTTCTCACCTAAGCATCAAGACTCTTGATGTTGGAATATCTAGTACCCTGGTTCGCCTAAGTCAAATGTGCTAGGAACGATTTTCGTTTCAAGTGAAGATTACTAGTAAGAAAAAAGGAGAAAAATTCTTCAAGCATTTCGGATCCTGACTCCAACCCTAACTAGGTATCAGTGTTCAAGTCAGGGGGGACTTCTGTTAACCACCTTTTTTGGCAAGGGTCCAAAGAAGAATTTTCCATCCATGTCAAAGTCATTTGATTGATGACATAATGAACCCAGGATCCTAAGGATCCCGCTACCACACTATCTCGGTACCTCGCTACCGTATGATCCATGATACACAGTATCTTGATGTCGCGCCACATTGGTATCCTGGTACCCAGTACCCCGCACTTGGTACCCCACACCCCGTACTTGGTACCCGGTACCCCGCACTTAGTACTCAATACCCCGCACCTGGTACCTGGTACCCGGTGTCCCGCACCTGGTACTCAGTACCCAGTACCCAGCACCTAGTACTCGATATCCCACACCTGGTACTCGGTGCCCCGCACTCGATACCCCGTATCATGTTTCCTGCCCAGACCGATCCTCCAAGCACCTCCCAACCACCTAACATATAAGGCATCAACAATGGAGGTCTTAATACACCATCTGTCAGATTACCAAGGAAGACCAGAACCATGCTACAAGAAGGACAGTATGCGCCAGCATTCAAATACGAGGAAGATTGACCTTTCTGGCCATTCACAACGCCATTAATGGAGATAGTCAACCCTATTAATGAAGATTCACAACGCCATTAATGAAGATAGTCAACTCTTTAATGGCCATTCACAACGCCATTAATGGAGATAGTCAATCCTATTAATGGAGATAATCAACCGTATTAATGAAGATAGTCAACTCTTTAATGGCTATTCACAACGCCATTAATAAGAGATCAGTCAACTCTTTAATAACCATTCACAATGCCATTAAATAGAGAATATTCAACTCAATCAATGACAAATCAGTGTTCCTATAATTGTGGATTGATTGACTAAATTGATGGAGTGGGCAACAAGAATTAGATACTATATATATAACAAAGCTCTCTATCGAACAGGATCTTCTTCTCCTCCCAAAAAAAGACCTGCGGCTTCTTCCCTAACAAGGCTTACTTTTTCTTCTTCTTTTCTACTGATTAGAGAAAGGGCCTACGCCGGCCTATTATTGTAAGCTCTCTGGAGCACTTATATTGTATTATTCTCCTACTTTTGTAAGCTCCCCAGAGCACGCCTTATTGGTAATTATATAAAGGATCTCTCTCCACTGGATATTACCTAGGGGTTTTTCAGCATATGATCATACATGATGCTTTTTCCCCCTAGGCCAGTCCAAGTTCTACCATATATCAGAATCCTTCTTATCTTACTACTTACACTCGCTATATCTAGTAGATTTGCAAGAATCAGCGGGATATCGGGCTACTAAGTATCCCGCTAACCCCGATCTATCCAGATCCGGGTCCTTCATACACTGTTAATTAGAAATTGCACCCCAGTGACAATTTTGGGTTAACAACTATATTTCCATTAATTCAGGTTTTGATTTATTCAATTCATCCTATATCTTAATTCTTTATTCTTGTTGATGCATAGTTTTATGCTAGATAGGAATTTAGGGTTTTTAATTGTGATTTATATCTCAAGTGTTTGAGTTAAATTAAATTATAATTGAGAGCCAATATTTAATTGAATGAATAAAATTAGCAACCCCAAGGGTTTGGGACGCAATTTTGGTTCACTTGTTCTTGAGCTTAATGGGTTTTTGGTTGTGATTCATATCTCTAGTTTTTGAGTTAAATTGAATTACAGTTGAGAACACTTGGTTCATCCCAGGATCATACGGTAATAATCATAAATAAGATAAGATAAGAACGAACCCTTAACTTGAGTAACATCTTTTATCAAAAGTCAATTCGAAGCATTGAGTAGACATAGTTGGGGAGCATTGATGACCTAGTCCTCTCACCTCTTGATCACATTCGCATATTCTTGTTTCTTGCTTTCTTAGATAATTTTGTTCTAAATCAATCAATCAATCTCAAATCTCTTGGATACTGTTAATTGCTTAGCTTTAATTAGAATTAGTTATAACTAGTAGATCACTTTTCCTCGTGGGAACGATCCCTACTTGTCGCTGTACTTATCTCACGATCCGTGCACTTGCGAGTTAGGTTTTTATAACATGATTTTACACATCAATCATATGTAACACTTTTTATTGATAATGAAAGCATGATAGGAGTACAATGGAGTTTTTAGGTAGCTATGGTGATGGGATGAAAGACACTCAGTTGGTGATGGTGATGGAGCTCTCATACATGTTGATAAGTGGAATAAATCTCAAATAGGGTTAGGCATTCAAGTTGCCGTCCCCCTTCTCGTGTGATAATACGATGTATATATAGGTCTTGTTTCTTGCCATGCACTCATATAACTTCTGTCTAGGGTTTTAGCAATTACAGGACTTTCCATGGCGATCAACGAGATAGTCGGGGGATTTGATCCTTAGAATCAAGCGATTCCTTCTCTGGCAATTTGTGTGGGAGTTGACTCCTCATTCAAGTAAAAGACTTAGTGGCGAGGATGAGCATAATTCTTTGTTTATCTTGAACTATGTCGTTTTATTGTCGATTTAAAATTGTCTTTTGATCGTGCTAGGCTGACTTTTACAATCTCTCATTCCCAGTACTTTATCTGTTTGGTGAGTTAGTTTGAAAAAAGGGTCATGGTAGCTTACCCCTTTAATGGACCATGTATCGGGATACTGGGTATGCTTGGTAGCAGGGTTCTGGATTCTGTGTGGTAGCGGGGTACTGGATTCCGCAGTAGTTGAGTCCCGAGAACCTCGTCTTCTGTGTTTCCTAGTACTTCTTGGGTTTAAGGACCCTTGATCCCTATTTGGGCTGGTAGGAGACTGTACCCGGCCAATTGGTAGAGTGGCGGGGTATCGGGATGCTCTTCTCAGATGTCTTTCTATCTCGATTTATCCTCCAATGTTGATGGAAAATTCTTCTTTGAGCCCATGCCATTTTGACAGTTAACAGAAGTCCCCCCTGACTTGAACACCGGTACCTCGCTGAGGTTGGAGTCAAGATTCTTAGTTCGCTTGAAGGATTTTCTATCCCGCTCGCTTGTCTGCTTTTGTTTGGCTGGCTTCCACTACTAGGGAGGAAATCTTCCTTGGATACGATGGTATTTAATGCACAGTCCACGTGTAAGATGACGATTGCTCCGTAGATTTTTAAACGAGCCATTTTGGCGTAATTTTCTCAAAACCGCCTCGAACACGTCTCCGGTCATTACTCCGTATTTCCTCTTCTATTCCGATAACTGTACACCTTTGTCTATAAATACACCACTCTCTCCTTCACTTGCTCACGCTCACTTGTATTCAAAAAATCAAGAACCATCAAAAACCTTCTCTTCAAAAATCTTCCTTTTTTTCTTCCTTCAAGAATCATCCTTTCACTGCAATGGCGTCTCCATCAAAACTCCCTACCTCTACACAAGACCCTCCTCCAACTTCGACAAATCCTCAACCTGATTCACCAAACCCTTCTGATAGCCTCGACAACCTATTGAACATGCAGCGGGTAGAGTCAGAGGAGAGTTCCCCGATGACTAAAGGGAAGAAATGAGGTCGGATAAGGGTGACGTTACTGGTGATGGCACACCATCTCAACATCGTCACTCTGACAGAAATCCCCGAATCGGGTCGGGTTTCCACAATAGACCTCTTATAGGTAAAAATATCCTTTTAGTCATGTCACCACCATAAGAGGCCACATAAGCAGAAGTGAAGGGAAATCAACCTAAGTAGCAAAAGCCTAAGACAACCCAACCACAGACCAAGGAAATTGGCTCGGGCAAACATAGCCTACTCGAGCCTACTCGGGCGTACTCGGGGTTCAACTAGAAAGATAGTTGCGGAAACTCACCCCCCAAACATATGGGTAGAATCAATAACTAGCACCCCTACAATAAGCTACAGTGTAACTGCTCAGAATTCACCAAGGAAACAAGCAGGTCTCCCGTAAATAAAGGAATAAGAATCCTGTCCAAATTATGACTCAGCCAAACCAGAAGATACGCTACACCAAAGTAGGAAAGCAAGTCCTTTTAGGACTGAGAAAACTCCCAAAACTTAGGCACCACGACACAAAACCCTAATAATACCCACAAACCCTAAACAACTATGTATAAATACCCTTGTAAAACATAAATAAGGGGATGTGAGAATGGAAGGGAGAGATCAGAGTGTGTATTCAATTAACAGTTTTCATAGTGAATTTGTCTTCGTTGCTTAGGCAACAACCCGTGGATGTTTCTCCGACCATCGGAGTTTTACCACGTATTTTTGTTCATCATTACTAATACTTTGTTATGTTAATTTCAATCATTCTTGTTCGTAAAACTGATATCAAATCGTTTGTTGAGTGACTACAAAAAAATCACCGTCAACAATTGGCGCTAGAAGGAGGGGGAAAATAAAAAAAACTTGTGAAGTAATGGCCGGCGAAGGAGATGGTAGCGATTCCAGATACAGTCCAAGATTACCAATTAACGACTTGGAGGATGATGCCACCCTAAATACTGCGGATGTAATCTTAGCAATTGCAGACCAATCAACTGCCCTGGTCAGTATCCAGCGTTTCCCTCCAACTAATGAAGAAATCATGCAACGATTCCGGGCCTCTCTGCAGCAACTCATATCTGACGCAGCAAGGTAAGGAGTTGATCTTTCCACTACGGAGGGTTTAACTTCACCCCACAACCTGTCCGCTCCATATCAAACAACAATATTACGCTCCACGGTGGTGATACCAACACCTGACGCGCCTTTAAAAGCAAGCCGAGACCCTACAAACAGGCTAGAGATTTTATCCGAAAGGCAAGCCAGGGATAGCAGAAAGCGTAGAAAGGAAGGATATTCAGATAGAAGGTATGATCCATATCGAATGGTGCGGAGTCAGGACCAACCCAAGAAGCGTATTCACCGGAGAGATCAGTCATCGTCAGGGGAGAGTGGGCAGTATTATCGTCACAAACGCCAGAAGGGCACAGTTCGATTACATGGCCTAAACCGAGAACACAGGGAGCAGAAATCGGAGGAGAGAGGCCACAAGTTGACCATCAGTCAAAATTTCAATGCAATGGGTGAACCAGAAGGAGATAGAGACATACTCATACAGAGCCTGACCCGGGAGGTGCAAAACAATCGTCGACAGATGGATGCTTTGGTCAGGCGGTACGGGCACAATGAATTGTCGGATGACGAATCCGGTAGCCCTTTCACCCATGGAGTTCTAAGGATGCCTTTCCCGGAGAGGTTCAGGATGCCACACGTAGAGCAGTTCAAGAAAGATACCGATCCAAAAGAACACGTCCAGAGGTATAGGAGCGCCATGGCCCAATACGTCCACAATGAACCTCTTGGGGATCTAGGTTCTCGGTGGTTCGGCAGATTACCAGCAGCAAGTGTAAGCAGCTTCGGCGAACTGAGAAAAGCTTTCTCAAGGTAGTTCCTTGGGAATGTACACAGGAAGAAGTCAGTGGCTCACTTGTCTCAGCTTAAGCAAGGAAAAGACGAGTCTCTGAAGAAATACTTGGGGAGGTTCGGTCAGGAAGTATCAGAGATCGGGAGTGCGAACGATGAAGCCATCATTGCAGCATTCATCAACAACCTTCAGAACGGCCAGCTATCCTTTGATTTAAGAAGAGCTCGCCTAATCAGTTATGCCGACATGATGGACATGGCTAGGGGTTATGCTTTAGCCGAGGAAGAAGAAATTGTAACATGAGGTTACTTTGTACATGGTGGTCGTTGATCTCCGCAAACGTGGTACGCGATAGTTCTATAAACTACCGGTAAATGATATGGCGTGCGAGTTTATACCCTTTCGCAAGTATACGAATCGTTGGCCACGTATAGTGATTACGAGTAAGGGTTTCGTTCCCACAGGGAGGTGTATTGGTACACTTAAGTCGGTTCTACGTCTTATGTTATAGTCAAACTATTTACACTATAAACACTAATTACATGCATAAAAATAAAGGGAGGATGGTGGCAAGGCAATTACACTAGCTAATAACTAAATTGCGCTAAGATGGCAATTATCTAAATTACACTAAGTTACCACTAACAATTATCTAAATTAACAAGCTTACTAACCACAATTAACTAATTTAACACTAACTAACTAAATTAACTAAACTCATGCATGGTCATGCAAGAGTGAGGATTGGATATGCAAATGCTAGGAAATGATGTTCATGCAATAAATCCAATTCCTAGTTGATGGTACATATGCTAACAAGATTAGTATTCACCAATCTAAACTAGGATAAAGACACATACATAATTGATCATTCATGCATGCTATTGATATCTCAATTAGTCTAAATCCATTACATATCAATTAATTGATTAATCAACTAACATGTATATATTAAGCACAAGCACATAAACACATCAACCAACTATTGAATATTATTACAATCTCACCAAAATCCCAACATAAACATATAGTTATACATATAACAACAAACTAAAGAAAACAAAGAGATAAAGAAGACAACACAAACACTTGGTGAAGTCCTCAAGCTAGCTAGGCTTCTCCTTGACTCTCAAAAGCTTGGAAACAATGGTGGTTTGTGAGATTCTAAGCTATTCTAAGGTTATTTATGTGATAATTGGTGTAATTTACTTGTTTGGATATTTAAGGATGTGGTTTTTGTGCACAAAAGAGGTATATTTATAGAGGAAGTGATTTGGGCATGGTTTGGGGTGTGAAAAGACCAGAATACCCCTGCAAAATATCACATTTCAGCTCGGATGGGGGTCTGGTGGGTTCATGCTGCGGGATATGTCTAGCCGCACGAACTAGCCAAAATCATGGCGAGCTTGGACGGCGGGAAATGTCTAGCCGCACGAACTAGCCAGAAATCTTGGTAAGCTTGGACGGCGGGAAATGTCTAGCCATCCAGAAGGTCTGAACTAGCCATGGTTTCGGCGAGTTCGTGCTCCCCTGCTCGGCGGTTTCATTCCAGCTGCACGAACCAGCCGTGGTCTTCTTCACTATTCACATAATATTCAATATTTCTCCAAATCTTGCACTTTTGCCCCTGATTTGTCCAAAATGACAACAATGCCCCTGAACTTCCCTATTTACCTGAAACACTTATTTAATCCATTAAATACCTGGTTTTACCCGAGAAACAAGCACAAAAAGATAGGAAAATGGAGCGCTAAATGTGAACATTTGGAGCGCGATCAGTCGTCCAGAAAGAGCCAAAACAAAAGATCAAGCTAAGGCACCAGACACCAAAGGTGACAAGCAAAAGAACAAAGCACGTGACGGACGGGATGGCCGGGATGGCCGCCGAGCTTATGATCCAAAACCGATCAGCCGCGCCAAAAGTTCCAGGGCAAATACACAAATTACACCCCATTGAAGAAAGACCAGGAGGAGATATTAGCTATCTTGGAAGAAAAGAATATGTCCAAAGAGCTGCCTAAGCAGTTGACTTATGCTCAGAGGGACACCACCAAGTATTGCAGATTACATAAAGAGAACGGACATGAGACATCCAAGTGCTTCCAGCTAAGGGATCACATCGAGACCCTTATCCGAGAAGGGCACTTGAAGGACATTGTCCTAAAGAAAGCCGATAAGGCAGATGGACAGAAAAATAGCCGACAGGGGGGATGAGAAAGGAAGCTGAGTCCCAAGAGAGCTGGAGATGAAGGAGCAGTTAACACCATCTTTGGTGGGCCAGCAACTGGTAAAAGTAATAGGGAGAGAACCCAGGAAATTCAGGAAGCCGTGGAAGCCCGAAGAGACCTCGACGTTAACTCCATTGAACCTGACCCGAAAAGGATCAAGGAAGGCTGGGATCCAATCATCTTCACAGAGGCTAATTCTCACGGAGTATATGTAAAACCAAACGATGCGCTGGTCATCAGTGCTCGAATTGGTCACAGGGAGGTCCACCGAATCTTGATTGATAATGGAAGCTCAACGGATATCTTAAGTGTAGAGGTGTACGATCAGTTGAGATTAGATAGAAAGGACCTACAGCCCTTTCATATCCCACTCAGAGGATTTGGCGGAGCAGAGGTGAGGTCACTCGGCACAGTAAAACTACCAGTAAAGATCGGGAAGGCCCCTTGTTAGAAGACAGTGTTGTTCAATTTTGTGGTTATGGATACAGAGAATTGGCCATACAACGCCCTGTTCGGCCGACCATTCCTGAATAAAGCGAAGGCAGTAACAGCAACGTATGCCCTCATGATGAAGTTCCCAATTGAGTATGGGGTAGGCGTGGTCAAAGGAACACAAGAGATGGCGCGAAGGGCGAACTTGTCAATCTACAAGGATAGGGAATTACACCAAGTATATACTATATCAGCCGAGCAGGCCGTCGATGAACCTGAGGAGCAAGCAGAGGCACCAAAGAAATTTGAGCTAAACCCCAGAGAAGAGCCTGAAGCAAAAAAAGATGAGCCGACCGAAGAGGTGGCGTTAGACCCAGATGAGCCAAGTAGAACAGTAAAGATAGGAGCAAGCTTAAGTGAACACATCAAAGCCAAACTCATCACACTATTAAGGGATTACAGGGATGTGTTTGCTTGGAGTCATAGAGATATGCCCGGGATAGATACAAAGGTGATATCGTATTATCTCTCCATCGACCCGGAGTTCTGCTGAGTGGTACAAAAGAGAAGATTGTTCAATCCAGAGAGAAGCATCACAATCAAGAAAGAGGTGGAGAAGTTGCTTTCTGCAGGGTCAATAAGGGAAGTCAAATACCCGGAGTGGGTGGCCAATGTAGTATTGGTCAAGAAGAAGAACAATCAATGGAGGATGTGTGTAGACTTCACGAATTTAAACAAACCTTGTCCGAAAGATAGCTTCCCACTACCGAGGATTAACCAGTTGGTAGATGCGACAGTAGGACACGAACTACTGAGTTTTATGGATGCTTACTCGGGATACAATCAGATCCAGATGAATAAGGCGGATGAAGAAAAAATAGCTTTCACCACGGATCAAGGACTGTATTATTACAAAATGATGCCGTTCGGACTAAAGAATGCTGGGGCAACGTACCAGAGGTTGGTAAATAGAATATTTGCTCGACAGATTGGGAGAAACATGGAGGTTTATGTGGATGACATGTTAACCAAGAGTATCACGGCGGACAAACATTCAGAAGATTTGAAGGAAACCTTTGATGTCCTGAGAAGGTATAAGATGAAGCTCAACCCGAGTAAGTGTGTGTTCGGGGTACCGTCGGGAAGGTTTTTAGGTTTTCAGGTACACCAAAAAGGGATTGAGGTAAATCTCGAGAAGATTAAAGCATTAGAAGAAATGGCTTCACCAAGAACATTAAAGGATGTGCAGAGGCTGACGGGATGCCTTGCATCACTCAACCGGTTCATAGCAAAATCAACAGACAAGTGCGCCCCCTTCTTCATGGCAATAAAAAAGGGAAAAGGGCTTGAATGTAGCGAAGAGTGTGAAATAGCCTTTCAGAAGTTGAACGGTTATTTAGGACAAGCACCCATTCTTTCAAAACCGGTAGTCGGAGAAACCCTGTACCTACACCTCTTAGTCACAGAAGTGGCGACAAGTTCGGTACTGATTCGGTTAGATGAGGGAGTACAAAGGCCGGTGTATTACACGAGCAAGGCGTTGCTACCAGCAGAAACCAGGTATTTGCCAGACGAGAAAGTAGCACTGGCTCTGATCACAGCAGCCAGGAAATTGAGGCCGTATATTCAAGCATATGCAATAGAAGTATACACGGACTGCCCGTTAAAACTCATCTTACAAAAGCCAGAACTGTCATGAAGGATGACCAAGTGGGCAGTGGAGTTAAGCGAATTCGATATCAGGTACACGCCAAAGGCAGCAATCAAAGGGCAGGCGGTGTCAGATTTTACAGCGGAATTCACCGAGCCGGACGCCGAGGTAAGAAGAATGATGGAAGGTGAACATGCGAGTAGGTTCCAATGGAAGTTGCATGTAGACGGATCATCAAACACACATGGCAGCGGGGCGGGAATAATCATAACAACCCCGGAAGAAGACACCGTGGAGTGTTCCATGAGGTTTGATTTCAAAGCAACCAACAATCAAGCGGAGTACGAAGCTTTATTGGCCGGCTTGAGGGTCTGTATAGCAATGGGAGCAGATGAGTTGGAAATTTACAACGATTCTCAGGTTGTGGTTAACCAGGTACTGAACGAATACCAGGCGAGGGATGAGCACATGATAACTTATTTGGACATTGCAAAAAAGTTGCTCAGAAAATTCAAGGTATACAAAATCTCTCAGATCCCTCGGAAGAGAACGAAAAGGCAGATGCCTTGTCCAAATTAGCTTCAGCCACCACAAGTATCAGGTCCAAAGCAATACCGGTGGCACACCTGACCAAGCCGAGTACAGCAGAATCTACGGAAGTCATGATAGTAGAGATCCAACCAGGCCCGAGCGACTGGACAGTCCAACTCAGAAAGTACTTGGAGGAAAACATATTACCGGAAGACACTGTGGAAGCTAAGCTCATCAAATACAGATCAACCCGGTACACAATTCCGAGGGGTGAATTATACAGAAGAGGGTTCTTAAAAGTACTGCAAAAGTGTGTTGCCGGCGAAGAAACCAAAAAGATCCTAAAGGATGTTCATAGTGGGGTATGCGGGAACCATACCGGGGGTAAGAGCCTAGCACATAAGGTACTTAGACAAGCATTCTACTGGCCGACTTTGTTTGTAGAGGCGCAGCGATTCGCGGAGAGCTGTGAGACATGCTAAAGAATAGCAAACGACATTCGGCAACCCCTAGAATTACTCAGAAGCTTAACCTCACCTTCGCCCTTTGCCATGTGGGGCCTCGACCTAATAGGACCAATGCCCACAGGAACTAAGGGAGGTGCGAAGCACGCTATTGTGGCAGTGGATTACTTTACCAAATGGGCAGAAGCAGAGGCACTCGTGCACATCACTGAGGCAAACACCACCAACTTCGTCAAAAAGAACATAATATACAAGTTCGAGATTCCGAGCATCATCATAACAGACAACGGGACCCAATTTGACAACAGCAAATTCAGGGAGATGTGCGAGGAATACAAAATCACAAATTATTACGCATCGCCCACCCATCCTCAAACCAATGGTCAGAATGAGGCAATAAACAAAGTGATCAAGCACACGCTAAAAGCGAAGCTGGAGGCAAGGAAGGGTTGTTGGGCAGAAAAGCTGCCTGAGGTACTGTAGGCATACCGAACAACTATGAGGTCATCCACAGGGGAAACTCCTTTCTTATTAGCATTTGGAACCGAAGCTGTTATCCCGGCAGAAACAACTTTCACCTCTCCCAGGGTTCGGCTATAAAGCTCAGAGCACAATGTCAGCATGTTGCAGCAGAACTTAGATGAATTGGAAGAAGTCAGAGATGCAGCACAAGTAAGGAATGCAGCGTACCAGCAAAGGGCTACGAGGTACTACAATTCTCATGTTCGCGTGCGTAAATTCCAGCTCGGAGATTTGGTACTAAGGAGGGTATCCCCAAACACCAAAGACAAATCAGCTGGATCTCTCGCTGACAAATGGGAGGGACCGTACGTCATTAAAGGAGTCGCTGGACATGGAGCTTACATGATAGCCTGACCAGAGGGTAGCCTAGTGCCCTGACCATGCAATGCATAGTACCTCAAAATCTTCTATCCTTAAAAAGGAACCTATCCCCACCTTTTGCTTCATCAATGAATTCACCTTCAGAAGGGAATAGCGGCCACTCAAAAGCCGACCAAATAAATAATGAAAAAGAAAAAATTTAGGGTGCTATGAAGCCGCAAGAGAGTGGACGAATAGTGCTCGAAGAGCGAAAAAGCTGAAGTTGCGTGCCCGCCTAATTAAGACGGTATAAACGCACCTCTTAGCAAAAAGGCGAATCCGAGGCATCAGGATAATTGGAAAACTGCTCGAAAGCACCGCCAGAAAGACTGGTGAGATACGCAGCCGTGTTGGCCGGTACATAAATACCCCAATGATTCGGCGAAAACCTTGTATAGACAAAACCAGGAGACGTCCTAGGTGACATATGCAAGGACCTTGGCGTATGGTTGTGGTGAGCCTCGACGTAACGCTAGTGCAAAGTAACTTCAAACATAAGGCTGTATTAATTAATTGCCAGTTAATAAGATACTCGGCAGAATAATCTCTCTTATGCCAGTTAAATAAGATACTCGGCTATATTGATTAATTGCTAGTTAATAAGAAACTCGGCTGTATTAACTAATTGCCAGTTAATAAGATACTCGGCAGAATAATCTCACTTATGCTAGTAAATGAGATACTCGGCTAGACCAAAAGGTTCCAAAAATCCTTAAGATCAGAGACAGCTAAGTACAGGCTATCAAATAAATTGTACTCAATACAGGTTTATTTCATCCTATTTATATGTATTTATCATACAGGGAGTCAAAACAGAAACAGTGGAACAGCATAAGAATAAAAGTTCATATAGATATAAGTGAAGGTGCATAGAAAAGTCGTTACAAGAATTAAAAAATAAGAGGATGGCGCTAGGGGTTGCGAACTGCTCCCGTCGACCATCGAGTCAGGTTCCATTATATACTCGCTTAGGAGGCTATCATCAGAAGGCCACACGATCACATCTTCTTCATCATCCATCCAGGCACTATAATCAGTCCCAAGGACGGGCCCAACGTCAGGATTCTCACCGTCGATCCCCACTTTCTGACAAGCATGAAAAGTAAAGAAGGAATCGGCAGTGGGAACTTCCAGTGCATGGGATGTGGCACCTTACCTTTACTCCGGCAATATGCTCGCCACTCTTTCATCTGGATCCGAAGAGACTCCAGAGACGTATCCATATGCTTCTTAATTGAAAGGCTCCAGTTGGCCCTGGCCCATTCAGTCACCCTATTCTTCATATTGAAGAACTCTCCAGCCGAGACCATCCTCCGCTGGTACTCCCGGAGAAGCAAAGCATCATAGGCCGGAGATTTTTTAAAACGATCAACACCCTGAATCTCCAATTCCAGCCTAACTTCCTTCGATAGGGACTTGACTGTCAAGGCCTGACGCTCCAAGTCTTCGATTCGGTGCTCATAAGATGATTTAGCGTCTTCAGCATTCTGCTCGGCCTAGAGCAAAGCATCCTGAGTAGATGACAACTGATCTTGCAAAGTCTTGACCTCCTCAGCAGCGAAACGTGGCTCCTTCTTGACAAGCCAACTCAACCCGAGCGCAGCGATCTTCACTCTCCTTTAGTTAGGCCTCTAGCCGCCTTATTCTTTTTGCCTGGGCTTCACTGGCTTGCCAAGCCTCGGACATCTCGGCTACTATCTGCAACAAATCAATAGTGAATAACAAAGTGAAGCAACAGTAGCAAAAGAAAATACAAAATCATACAGATAGTCGAGGCGTCACTCACATAGGAAGCACTGTTAAAGAAGCTGTAGAGTCGGTCAGACGAAGTGCTAACCCTAAAGCGACTCCAATGATCCTCCCCAATGTAAGCACGGCCTGAGGACATGGCTCTGAACATGGACTAGGGGGTGAGACCACTAGGTTGGCTCGGTAAGCCCGAACCACTGGCACCAGCATCAGGCATAACGGTAGATGTTTGAGCTGGGGGGGAAAGAGCCGACAAAATTTCCAGCATGAGTCTCAACATGATCCCCAGGGGGGTAGGAAAAAGTCTATTTTCAACTCTAATGCCAGTCTCCTCATCGCCTGAAGACGAGTCAACATAGGAAACCACCCGAGGAATCTTTAGGGCAGGACGCCCAGGAGAAAATAAAGCTTTCCTTTTTTCGGATTGCCTCCCGCTAGGGTCGAGGTTGGAGGCAGGATCCTCCACCTCAACAGCAATCCCAGCCTTAGGTGATAAGGGGATAGAAGTTGGTACAGAAACCGGAACCACAACAGGTGCAGTACCAGAAGGCCCCCCGACCCCGTCGATGTCTTGGGACGCAACAGCCGCTTCATCAATAATAGGACCCCTCAGATTGCCTTGATTGTCAGGTAAGTAGTCCCGCTCACCCGCACTGTCTGTAGCCGGGGCCGGAGTAACCCTAACAGAAACTGAAGCCGCCTGCCCAGGTTCTTCAACCTCAGATGGCTCCCCAACCTTCTCTTTCCCCTTGGATGAAGAAGTGCCTGCCTGATTGCCCTTCTCAGCAGCAGCCTTGTCTGCAGCAAGGTCCCCTGGATCACCCATATCTTCGGCCAAGTACGTCTCCATTTCCTAACCATGAGTCTCCTCGGTCGTATAATCAGGCACGTTCCCTTCACCATCTTCCTCAGGAAGATCCTCCAGAGAACTCTCATCAGAATCAAATTGTGGAGGGGCTACCCCAGCATCCCGCTGACGAATAGCCTCTTTTCAGCTCGCCTCCACGATACCTTTCATCCGGAGGGCCTGAGCATCACAAACAATATCTACATCGAACACTAAAAGAGATTTTCAAGTTAGTAAGCCGACTAGGAAAGAGAAACGTCAATAAAGTTCTATAAAAACTTACGGCGTTGTTGGCATGCAGTAATCTCAGGAAAAAGGCGAGCCCTAATCATTTTCTCTTCGTCGAAGAGGTAAGGTTTCCCCCTCTTCTCCAAAGGATGAACGGCCACCCGGGCCAAAGTTTTAAGCTCTTCGTCAGTAAAATAAGGAGTCGTATGATTCTATTTATCGGGCGAGCAAAAGTACTGAGGGACCTTGCGTGTCACCCGAGTACCATTAAAATCAAAGCTAATCGACTGGCCCCAGCGTTTACCCACGAAGAACCAACTATTCTTCCAGAATTTATTTGAAGAAAGGAAGCCCCAAACAAATCCCTTCATCTTCTCATCCGTGGCCAGTTCGACTTCACCCTTGACCATCACGTTTTTTGGTATCCAGTTCTCGAGCTGGGTCGAAAGAAGGAAATAAACCCCGGATTTCCCCAGAGGCCTCAACTAATAAAAATACCTAATTTCGCGAGGGCTGGGAGGTGGCCGCTTCATCCTATGCCACATGTGCCACATGCACATCAAAATCTGATAGCTGTTCGGAGTCAGCTGTGCCGGGGCAAGCTGAGCCTCAGCTAAGAACCAAGTAATGAAAGGCTGAAGAGGAAGAGTAACATCACAAGTAAGCATCGCCCCATAGATTGCCACTTGGCTGGGTGGGGGGTTCCATACAGCTCGGCCGTCAGTAGGACTTAGTGAGATAACGCCGCTGTCCAGATCAAACCGTCGCTTGTATTTATTGATCTCCTCAGGACCGACCACATTTGGCTCGATGTCATAAGCAAACACCCGCTCGGGAGAGAAAATAATGCGAGCCCCCTGTGCTCTTCTTCAAGGTCATTCTCAACAACTCTCTAGGTCCTGATTCGGCTCTCCCGGGAGTTAGAATCCTTATAGATTTTGCGCTCACTCTTCTTCTTCCCCATTCGATTCCACGGCCGAGTATCGCCACAGACGAAAACAGAAGGATTTGATTGAGCTTTAGGCTGATAAGACTCAGGTTTTGAAGAGTCAGAAGAAGCGGAAGGAACTTTAGAAGCAGGTGGAACTTCAGAAGTAGCAGGGACTTCATGGAAAAGCCCGGAAACGTCGGCGTCTAAGAAGCGAGGCTGATCAAAAAGAGAATCTCCCAGTAACCTGAGAACAACCGTGGCAGTGAGAGCATCGTTTCGTTTAATAGCAATCATACCAACAGTAAAAAAACGGTGCCTAGCTGCAGAATCCATGAGAACTAACCTTGATATATCAAAAAATCAGAGATACACGAACTGCAGAGGAAGGGTCTTCAAGTAAGGGTCTGGGGGGTTGAAACTAAGTATCTCGACAAAGCAAGACCAAGAAACGTCTAAACTCAAAACGGGTTGAAAAACAAAGTGCAGTTTTAATGAATTTCCCCAGAAATATAACAGATGCAGGCGAATTTTTCTCGAAGATAGAAGAAAATGGCGGAGGAAAAATAGAGATTTTCCCAAAAGTGCAGTTTATATAGGCGTGATATAGGTTTCAAAAAGAAACCAAAACCCTAGGAGATATGCGAAGAAGCGGGAAAACAGAGGGACGTGGGTTGTGATGTGGGCTATGCACAGGCGAGCAGAAAGGTCATGTCTCATAATTGCCCCGTACCACGACCAAGCAGAAGAAGACATGTGGCAACCAAAGAGCGCCTTGAGCCGTCGGAGAGTCAAGAAGTCACCATCAAGAGATTTTTAAATGAGTAGTAAATCAGGTGCTTACGGACGCAATTAAGACATGTCATTCAATGCTTCGAATCAGACGAGGATACATTAATATAGAAAATGACGAAGACAAGTTATAACAAAAGGGAGTATACGAGAGTTAAATATTTATCCCGAGAAGACCCGATTCAACACAGTCAGCTAAAATATTTAAGGGGGTATTGTTATAGGTA
The DNA here is from genome assembly GCA_008009225.1 of Acer yangbiense. Lineage (NCBI taxonomy): Eukaryota > Viridiplantae > Streptophyta > Magnoliopsida > Sapindales > Sapindaceae > Acer > Acer yangbiense. Next base: position 27,370,565 of record CM017764.1, read on the forward strand.
AAAATAGCCTTTTAGTCATGTTGCCACCATAAGAGGCCACATAAGCAGAAGTGAAGGGAAATCAACCTAAGTAGCAAAAGCCCAAGACAACCCAACCACAGACCAAGGAAATCGGCTCAGGCAAACATAGCCTACTCGGGCATACTCGGGCATACTCGGGCGTACTCGGGGTTCAGCTAGAAAGATAGTTGCGAAAACTTACCCCCCAAACATATGGGTAGAATCAGCAACTAGCACACCTACAATAAGCTACAGTGCAACTGCTCAGAACTCACCAAGGAAACAAGCAGGTCTCCCGTAAATAAAGGAATAAGAATCCTGTCCAAATTATGACTCAGCCAAACCAGAAGATACGCTACACCAAAGTAGGAAAGCAAGTCCTTTTAGGACTGAGAAAACTCCTAAAACTTAGGCACCACGACACAAAACCCTAATAATACCCACAAACCCTAAACAACTATGTATAAATACCCCTGTAAAACATAAATTAGGGGACGTGAGAATGGAGAGGAGAGATCAGAGTGTGTATTCAATTAACAGTTTTCATAGTGAATCTGTCTTCGTTGCTTAGGCAACAACCCGTGGATGTTTCGCCGACCATCGAAGTTTTACCACGTATTTTTGTTCATCATTACTAATACTTTGTTATGTTAATTTCAATCATTCTTGTTCGTAAAACTGATATCAAATTGTTTATTGAGTGACTACGAAAAATCACCATCAACAAGACCTAAAGACCCGGTTCAGATAGTGGACAAGGAGGACAAGGAGGATGCTGATGATGATGAAGAGAAGGATAACATTCCAGCTATAGACTCTACCGGAGTTCTCGTTGGATCCCTGTCCTCCTTTCATGATAGCCGGATCATCCCAGATTCGGTCTGTACAGTCGACACCCTAGCTCGTCTAAGGAGGGTTTACAGGATCCCGGATACTATCAACCTATCTCTCCTGCATTGGGGCTATGATGTATACACCCCTTATCCACGCCGTCTACTAATTCACATAACCACGTTCAAGTGTGTGGTCACGCTTCCTCTTCATCTTACCCTTCGCAGAGCCCTCGTTGCTTTAGAGTTGGCTCCCCTACAAATCTCTCCTGGGTTCTGAAAGAACTTAACGGGGTTCCTGGTGCTTTGGAGAGAGCAGTGTGAAAGATATGACATGCTGAGGGAGCCTGACTTCGATGAGATCCACTACATCTACCAAGTAGCGAAATTGGTACCCTGGGGCCAATTTTACCTGTGGCCCAAGAATAAGATGAAGTTCGTTATACCCGTGGTGAACATGAAATACAACCAAACCTGGAAGGATGAATGGGTTATGGTTGAAGGAGACCGAGGCCACTCAGTGCATATAAGGGGAACTGAGTATCCGGTCCCCACCCAATTCAACAAAAAAGACAAGTGGAGCATGGGAGTACTTTCTTTAGAATCCAGGGGGGTTCTCAGGAGGATCCAGGATAGGAGTTACATGAATTTTGAGTATCCTACCTATGACGCCTTTGAAGGTGCCTGGTTGGAGCGATATCTGAGGATATCCATCGCAGATCCGGGTAGGTAACTTTGCCCTTATGCTTTTTTTTTTTTTATTTTATTTTTTTATGTATATATATAGTACTAACCCTTCTTCTCTTTTGTAGTTTCGACTACTCCCCTCCTATCATCTACTTCTACTTCTTCTGGGCCAGTATTCCTGAATTCCTTTCTGGCCAGTTCTCATATTCCTTCTCTTCCCGGTGCTGGTGCTGGTGCTGCATCCGGGTCTCAACCGCCTGCATCAACCTCTCATCTAGCTATTACGAGGTTGCCATCACCTCTTTCTGCCTCTCCTTCTGTTAAGGTCGTAGCACGTCCATCTCTAAGCGAGATGTTGGCACGCACAGCCAAGGCTAAAGTCTCCCTAGTTCCAATCCTGAAACCGGCTACCGGTGTCGCTGCTTCCTAACCTACAGTAATGGCTCCTCCTCCTCCTCCTCCTCCTCCTCCTCCTCCTCCAATTGTACTAGTCAGGTGCCCAGCCAGGGTGGAGAAAGAGAAAACTACTGCTACCAAGGCCCCTCCTCCCACCGATCTTCCTTCAGGGTTGAGGTCATGGGACTATAGCCAAGAGGAGATCATCTCCAATTTCATTGATGCTTGTCCTGGTGGGGGCCTGCAGTCAATGTCCTCCCTGCCTACTGACATATTGGTGACCAAGGGGGCTTCTCTGCTTCTGAGGTATGAACCTTGACCCTCTAACTTGCTTGGTATAGATCTTTTTTAGAGATACTTACTATTTTTCTTTCTTTTTGTAAGGCTTTAAGTTTGCATTGTTTGTGGGGCAGTAGGTTAAGGCTCTGAAGGAGGCCAATCTCGCACTTCAGGCGAAGCTGGCAGAAGTTAAGGATGATCTAGCCCAGGCTAAAGAAAATGTAACCTCCTTGGTCAAATCTGCTTCTAAGTCTGAATCTGGAAGACAGGCTGCTTTAGTGGTGCTGGAACGGATGACACGTGCTTATGACATAGAAACTATCAAGTCAACACGCCGCCGAGCTAAGAGGAAAACTGTGAAGGCAGAGAAGGCTGCCTATCTTGATGAGAACCGATTCTTGCGGGGTTCTGTGAGTATCCTAGAATCCAGAAGGACAGGAGTAGCAGAAACTACCAGAAGAAGGATCAGCACCATGTAAAAAAAAAAAAAAAAAAAAACAAGAAGGATAGAACCACATACCCGGATGAGCGATGGATATCCTGAGATACTGGTCCAACCTAGCTCTTTCATAGGCATCGTTAGCGGGGTACTGCATATTCATGTAATTCCTCTCCTGGATCCTCTTAAGGATGCCAATGGACTCCGCGGAGATATTCCCCTTGTCCCATTTATCCCTCATGGTAAATTGGGTAGGGACCGGATACTCAGTTCCCCCAATATGTACTGAGTGGCCCCAATCTCCTTCTACCACGAACCATTCATCCTTCCAGGTCTGGTTGTACTTCACGTTAACACCGGGTACGATGAACTTCATCTTATTATATGCTCTCAGGTAAAATTGGCCCCTGGGTACCAAGTTTGCTACTTGGAAGATATAACGAAGCTCATCAAAACCAGGTTCCCTCGCCACGTTGTCCTTATCGCACTGTTCTTTCCAGAGCACCAGGAACCCCGTCAAATGCTTACAAAACCCCAGCGAGATTTGTAGGAGGGCTAGTTCCAAAGCAACAAATGCCCTGTGAAGTGTGAGATGAAGAGGAAGCCTGACCTTGCACTCGAAGGCGGTTGTATAAATGAGAAGGCGGCCTTGAGGAGGGGTATACATATCATAACCCCAGTGAGGAAGAGACAAGGTGATGGTATCAGGAATCCTATAATCCCTCCTCAAGCGAGCTAGGGTATCAACTGTGCAAACAGAATCCGGGATAATCCGGCCATCATAGAAGGAGGACAGAAGACCAATAAGGACTCTCGTAGAATCGACAACCGGAATACCATCCTCCCCCTCATCATCAACATCCTCGTCATCCTCTTCATCAATAATTTGGACCAGGTCTTCAAGTTTATTGTGGAAGCCCGACCAGCTACATCGTCTTCTTCCCGGCCTCGTTTCTTCATCAATGATTAGGAACTCTCCCCTGAATCGACCTTCTCCATAACAAGGAGGTCATCAAGGTTGTCAGGGGGGTTTGGAGAAGTTAGGTGAGGATTTGGTGAAGCTGGATGAGGGTCTTGTGAAGTTGTAGGAAGGTCTAATGGAGTCGCCATTGTAGAAAAAGGAAGAAGAAGAAGAAGAAGAAGAAGAAGGAAGGTCGGAAAGTTGTTGGAAAAAGGAAAAAGCTTAGAAAGAGAAGGCTAAGGTTTTCTTGCTTTTTTAAATTTTGAAATCGGTGTGATAGAAGGAAGAAGTTTGGGTTATTTATAGAGGAAGGTAGGCGGTTACCTAAATAAGCAAGGAAACCAGAATTGATGACCGAAAATGTGTAGGAGACGGTTTTGAGAAAATCATGCCAAAAATGGCCCATTCAAATAAGCGGACCACTCAGGGCTTGACACATGGATTGCTCATATATTATGAGCGTTCTGAAGGAGGATTTACATGTTGAAGGAGGATTTGCGCGCTGAAAGAGGATTTGCTCCAAGACAGTGGAAACCAGCTAGATAGGATAAGGAAAATCCTTCATGTGTCCTGGTAACCCAACTTCAACCCCAACAAGGTACCAATGTTCAAGTCAGGGGGGACTTCTGTTAACCGCCAAAAATGGCAGGGGTTCAAAGAAGAATTTTCCATCAACATTGAAGAAATAATTAAGATAGAATGGCATCATAGAAGAGCATCCCGGTACCCCACCACTAAAGTAATCGGATAGGCCTTATACTAATCCGGATCAAAATCAAAGGCTTATAGACTCCCAGGTACCAGGAAACACAAGAAGCCAAGTTCCTAAAGACTCCACTACTACATAATCCTGGTACCCCGCTACCACCCGGTACCCTGATACCCCGAAACTCTGGTACCAAGACCTAGTGGGAGGTGGGATACCTATGCACCCTGATCCCTCCTAGAGCCGGCCAACCAAGCAGTAAGTAGTAGATTAGCAGACTACCAAGTATTAAGGTAAGAGCAGATATGCCAAGATCAAGCTACTAAGAAGGACAGTGAGACGACAATGTTTTAATAACAAGGAAATTTACTCATTCCTGCCACTCGAGAGTTCTATTTGAAAGCAAAGTCAACTCTATCAAATTCCACCAAATAAGGGATCGCTTGATTCCTAGAATCAATCCTACGATCTTCTCACCAATTGCCATAGAACGTCCCGAAAATCTCTAGGTCACTAGACCGAATTTAGAGGAGTGCTCAGCAAGCATTAGGACGTATATATATAACATGTTACCATACAGAAAAAAGAACTGTAACTTGAGTCCAAAAACCCTACAATTTACTTTGCCACTTATCGACATGCACGAGAGCTCTATCGCCAACTGAGTTTTAACCTTTCTACCATAACCACTAGAAATCTCCATTATATTTACAGTATATGTTTATTATCAATAAAAACGTGTTCTTTGTGATCTTATCGTTATATCATTTTTTATTCACCATCATCATTGTATGTAATTCGCTTTACTGAGAACCCATAGGTATCGAACTACTTAATATCTCTCCAACTGTGATCTACCTCGATTTCAGTCATAAGAATTGTTAATTGGAAATTCACCTCGATGACAATTTTTGGTTAACACCTTCCACAATCCCAGAACTATATGCTACTATGCTTGATAGCAAGAAACGTATCATTGCCTTCTGTAAAAATGAATATTCAAAGATTAGAAAGGAGATGAAGGTTAGATATAAAGTTGTTGAAAATTATATTATTATTTATATATAATAGTTTAGTCCTTAATAATTTCCACTAATTTATTGATGTTGATGTTTAGAAGGGTGCTGAGCAAGATGATGAGGCTGTTAGAGATAACGGTGCTACAAATAATGTTGTTGTTGTTGTTGTTGTTGAGGAGGATGTTGAAGAACAGGGTGACCAGCAAGATGGTGAGGATGTTGCTGAAGATGATACTATTGGTAAGGAGGATGTTGTTGAAGATGAGCCTGTTGGTAAGGAGGATGTGGCTGTGTGGTAAGGGTGGTGAGGAATATGATGCTTTTGTTGATGTGGATGCTGGAAATGAGGGTGTTAATGGTGGTGAGCAAGAGGCTGTTGGTGAGGGTGTTAAGGGTGGTGAGCAAGAGGCTGTTGGTGAGGGTTTTAAGGGTGGTCAGCAAGAAGCTGTTGCTGGGGGTGTTAAGAGTGTTGAGCAAGAGGATGATGTTGGTGAAATTCGCAAGGGTTCTGAGCAAGGTGTTGGCAGTGATGGTGTGGCTGTTGGGTCTGCTGCAATTGAGGGTGATGAAATGGTCGAGGTACATTCTATAATAGTGATTTTGTCATGTATATCTATAATATAATAGTGTTTATGTCATGTATATGGTCGAGGCCTAGGAACAATTCTCTTAGGCCTATGAACAATTTTTTAGGCCTGAGAACAAATCTCTTAGGCTTGGGTACAATTCTTTTAGGGCTAGAACAATTCTCTTAGATCTGGGAACAATTTATTAGGCTTGGGAACAATTCTCTTAGGCTTGAATACAATTCTTTTAGGCCTGGGAACAATTCTCTTAGGCCTGGGAATAATTCTCTTCGGCCTGGGAACAATTCTCTTCAACCTGGGAACAAATCTCTTAGGCCTGAGTACAATTCTCTTAGGCCTGAGAACAATTCTCTTAGGTCTGGGTACAACAATTCTATAATAGTGTTTTTGTCATGTATATGAGTATATCAATGGTTTGTACTTTACTACATATTTAATTTTATCTAGGACTCAGGGGAAAAATCTATCATTGACTTGGAAGAATATCCATCCCCATCCGTGTGTTTTATTGCCCAGAACTTCCCCAGTAGTGTGGTAGCGCTTGATGGGGCCGACCCTAATGTTGAATACAGAGACATCGACAAACAGAGGGGTCGAAAGCGGTCAAGGTGGCACGAACGCCCTTGGACAGATCCCATGCCCAAGAAGACAAAGAAAACAAAGTCAAAAAAGGAAGCAATAGAAACAGTTGAATTCACATCTTTCTTGAAGAACGATGACCAAGTTAGGTAATATTCCATTCCTATAATATGTTATATTGCCATGATTTTTAATGTATTCATTTTTGAATATTTTTCCTCATGTAATGTGAAACAAATACTTGGTGTGTTTAATATTAATCTAGAGGGGGGGTGAATAGATTTTAATCGATTTTACCAAATTTTCGTGTATGGTCAAGATTACAAAAATCCCCTAATAGTCAATATAATATAGCAAGTGTAATATGGTGCGGAATGTAAATAACACTTAATATTTACGTGGAAACCCTCACGAGAAAAACCACGGGCTAGTAAGTGTGCCACACTCGAACCTCGAATCCACTAAATGAGTTAAGATTACAACATAATCCCGATATATAATCACACACACCTACCTAATCCCGGTATAAGCGGACCTAGTCCAATTTGCTTGTGATTTACGCAACCTAATCCCGGAAGCTACATAAGTCTCACTTCTCAATGAAGAGAAAATACAACCTAAGTGAATATATGAAATATCCAAAAATGCAATTAGAGCTAGGTAACCCTATATGTTTATCTAGGATAACAATATTGCAATTAAGATAATCCTAGATATCAATGGCTAGATGACATGTCAAATAGCATAGCTAAACATAGATTATGAAAAACCTAGATAACTATCAAAATACAACTCTCAAACATTCAATACACTAATCTCAATCTTGTATCTAAAATATATATGAAATACATACAAGTGATGAATGAGATTGCTTGTTAAGAAAGACACAAAATATGTAAGATATTAGTGAAAAACTTACCAAGCAAAGTGTGATGAAGAATCCATGCAAGATGACATCTAGGTGATCAAGGATGATGCTAGATGATGATTGATGATCATGGAAAAAGTGTTTGAGTAATCAAAGGTGAGTTCTTGGTATTTTTCTTGCTTTTGAAAAATATCCTAAGTATGAAATCTGAATATGAACTCTCTTAAGTAACCTAAAGTCATAGAGGCATATATATAGAGTGTTAAAGTCAAAGTGATGCGTTTTGATAAGTGACAAAAAAAATGCCTTCGGCGCTATACGAGTCGCTGTACGTAGAGCGACTTGTATAGCGCCTACCTAGAAAATATGAAGAACATGAAGAACATTTTCATAAGCGCTGTTCGTAGAGCGCCTAAACAGCACCACAACAATTGATGCTCTCGGGTCTCAGATAGGCGCTGTACGTACATCGCTTTTGAACAGCGACCATACAGCGCCTTCAAAAAACTGCATCAGTTCTGATTGATTTAAAACCCATTTTCCACCAGGTCAGGATAGGCACTGATCAAACAGTGCTTCTATAGAGCGCTTTGAATAGCGCCCTTTGCAAGTATACAATCCTAAGCCTATGCATGACATGGCATTGGACATATTAGATGCAATCAAAAGAACATGCAAGAAGAGAGATTAATGAACATTAATGCACACATATTAGACACATAACAAACAAGAATTAAACGAATGCATGATTTCTGAGTGTGTGCAACTATCTCTTCAATTGCAAGTAAGCACTTAGAAATTACCTTTGGTGCTAATCAATGATGAGGTCTTCCAAGGGCATTGAACTTGAACCCAATACCTAAGCTACCCTTACAATGAACCCCAATTGTGGTTTGTCCACAAAATAAGCCAATCAAATAAATGAGACCTTATATAATATATTCATTTTTGAATAGTTTTTATACCGGTCAAATCCTTCCCATGACGCGTCAAGATTTTGTAGACCTGGTCAACATCCAAAAGTGGATATCAGATATGGTAACATAATTAACTATGTATTTCTCCCTGGTTGCCTTATGTTACTTATTTAACGTACATCACTGCATTTACACAGCACATTCATAGTTACTTTAATATCCTATGGAGGAGGCGATCGAGCAGTGAGCTTAACTACGTGCAAAATATTGGATTGGTTAACACATCATTCTTCGTAAGTGTCTCCTAGTTATATGATATGGTATATGAAAATGTGTTTATGCATGTTTCTGAAAATGTGTTATAATGCATGTATGCTTTTGAGCCTATGATTAATTGATATAAGCCTTAGTGATTTGACAACACTTAACTACGTATGCTTTTGTGCAAATTATTGGATTGGTTAACACATCATTCTTCGTAAGTGTCTCCTAGTTATATGATATGGTATATGAAAATGTGTTTATGCATGTTTCTGAAAATGTGTTATAATGCATGTATGCTTTTGAGCCTATGATTAATTGATATATGCTTTTGTGCCAACAAGGAAAGCAAACCAAGAGTGTGCATAAGAAAGGTAAATACCTTTCCACCAAAGAGCCTTTGGAACTTCTACATATGGACCTTATGGGTCCTATCCAAACCGAAAGCTTAGGTGGTAGAAGATACATTCTTGTGGTTGTTGATGATTTCTCTAGGTTCACATTGACTTACTTCCTTAGAGAAAAGTTCGAAGCCTTCGAGAAATTTAAAATGCTTTGTGTCAAAATTCAAAATGAGAAAACTTCTCACATTAAAAGCATTAAGAAAATTAGGAGTGATCATGGGAAAGAATTTGAAAATGCTAGCTTTGAAAACTTTTGCAATAGCTTAGGCATTTCCCATGAATTTTTTGCCCTTATGACTCCTCAACAAAATGGTGTTGTTGAGAGGAAGAATAGAGTCCTCCAAGAGATGGCCCGAGTGATATTGCTTAGCAACAAAGTCCCCAGAAATCTTTAGGCCGAAGCCATCAATACGGCTTGTTACATAGGAAATAGAGTATTCCTTAGGCCCGGGACTAAACAAACATCATATGAATTATGGAAGGGTAGGAAACCCAATGTTAGCTACTTCCACATCTTTGGAAGCAAGTGATATATACTTAATGACCTTGGTCAACTTGGCAAGTTTGATGCCAAGAGTGATGAGGGTATTTTTATTGGATATGCACTTAATAGCAAGGCCTATAGAGTTTTTAATCTTAAGACTCGAAGTGTTATGGAATCATTAAATGCGGTGTTTGATGATTGTAGGCCAAACCATGATAACCATGAGGAGGATGTTTGTGAGATGGATGACCTTCCTTTGAAGGAAAGTGGTGAGACTTCAAGTGATGTAAAGTCAAACCAAGATGAAGAGGATGATTTGCCTCTTAATAGAGTTCCTCCCTTGGACTCTAATGAACCCGCTCATTGGGTTAGAAAACTCCATGATAAAGATGATATCATTGGAGATGTTAGAGAGGGTGTTAGGACTAGGCGTCAAATAGCTAATCAAATTAGCTATACTTGTTACACCTCTCAAATAGAACCCAAAAAGGTTGATGAAGCCTTGGAAGATGAGTTTTGGGTTCTTGCCATGCAAGAAGAGCTAAACCAATTTGAGAGAAATGAGGTTTGGACTCTTGTTCCTAGACCTAGAAACACCAATGTCATAGGCACTAAATGGGTGTTTAGGAACAAATCCGATGAGGATAGCAACATTGTGCGAAACAAGGCAAGGCTTGTTGCACAAGGATACTCTCTAATTGAGGGTATTGACTGTAAAGAGACTTTTTCTCCTGTTGCCCATCTTGAGTCTATAAGGCTTCTCTTATCCATTTCTTGTGTGTACAAGTTCAAATTACACTAAATGATGTCAAGAGTGCCTTCCTCAATGGCTTATTGCATGAGGAAGTGTTTGTTGAGCAACCCAAAAGGTTCATGGATCCACACCACCCCTCTCATGTCTATCGCCTTAAGAAGGCTCTATATGGGTTGAAACAAGCACCGAGGGCTTGGTATGAGCGCCTCACTCTTTATCTTGTTGACAATGGCTACTCTAGAGGTAGTGTTGACAAGACATTGTTCATCAAGTGCACTAAAGATGAGCTATTCATAGCTCAAATTTATGTTGATGACATTGTTTTTGGTTCCACCAACAACTTGAAAGTTCAACAATTTGTTGATATCATGTCTCATGAGTTTGAGATGAGCATGGTTGGTGAACTGAATTACTTCCTAGGCTTGCAAATCAAGCAAATGCATGATGGGATCTTCATATCCCAAGCTAAGTATGCTAAGAGCCTAGTGCAGAAGTTTGGCCTTGAAAATGCCAAACATTGTGACACATTTATGAGCACAACCTTGAAACTTAGCAAAGATGCTAGTGAAAAGCATGTTGAGCAAAGTCTATATCGTGGCATGATAGGTAGCTTGCTTTACTTAACCGCAAGTAGGCCTGATATTTGTTTTAGTGTGGGTGTTTGTGCTAGGTACCAAGCAAATCCCAAAGAGTCTCACCTTGTTGCAGTGAAGAGGATCATTCGGTTTGTGAATGGTACCTCAAATCATGGGATTTGGTACTCCTTTGACACTAATCCAAGTCTTGTTGGATTTAGTGATGCCGATTGGGCGGGAAATTGTGATGATAGGAAGAGTACATCGGGCGATTGCTTCTTCCTTGGGAACAATTTGGTTTCTTTGTTGTGCAAGAAGCAAAACTCAATTTCCCTATCCATGGCCGAGGCAGAATACATTGCCGCCGGTAGTGCTTGCACTCAATTGATGTGGATGAAACAAATGCTAGCCGATTATGGCTTGGAGCAAGGTACTCTTACTTTATTTTGTGATAACATGAGTGCCATAAATATTTCTAAGAATCCCGTCCAACATTCTAGGACAAAGCACATTGACATTAGACACCATTTCATTAGAGAGCTAGTTGAGAGCAAAATCATTGCATTGGAACATGTGGGTGTAGGGAAAAATACGTGCACGCAGCGGAAGCGAGACTAAAATAGGTTTAGTATAGTTTAAAATTTTTCCTTAAAGATGAACCTTAACCCTTTAATTAATTAACATATAATAAAGATATCGTACCTTTGTCGCGTGATCCGATTGACGTTGCGTCGATGGTAATACACAAGATCTTCCAATCCAATCATAAACGTGAATCACCTAGGAGCATGGTCTCCCTTCTCTTTGAATTGTGTACCTGAGGATGGATAACAAAACTTTTTCTTTTTCGTTAGTCACTAAACCTCCAAAAGATAACAAAGAACGTTCCGGTAACTTTTGAATTCTCAATCTAATGATCGAAACTCGCGTGAACCTTATTCGAAGTTGTGCACAAAGCCTATTGATGTATAAACTACTAGTGCACTATCGAAGTAAAACGATCTCTTCTCTTTTTCTCTCTTGGCCGAATTATCACACTAATCTCTAGAGTTGAATTTTATTTTTCTCAAGCAAAAGAAAAATATTCTCAAGCCAAAGACCTAGGGTTTTTTAAAATCTCTTGACCAATAAAGTATTAGTACTGAAAAACTAATACCCTTGCAAGAAGCATATATCTATATAATTTATATTATATATATCCGGCTAAGTGCCATATATACTTAAATTATATATATCAAATATATCTTCTGGCGTGCCATATAAAAGAAAATATATATCACTGTGCCATGTATATTATATATCTATATATATATATATATATATTTATATTAGCTATATATATATCATGTGGCTGAAAATCCTCTACCATGTAGGATTTGTGTCTTTTGACCTAAATCCTAAACCTAGGTAGATTTCATTAGAATTCCAAACCATAATCCAACTCTTTAGTGTATTTGTGACTATATCAAAGACTTCATAATTTGACTAGATAAATAAATTCTCTTTATTTATCTACTTACCAAATAAAGTCTTTAATATTTATTATACTACCACAATAATATACTACTAAGAAACATATTTCCTAGTCAGAAAAAGATTTTGATTTTTAATTAAATAATTAATCAATCAATTAATTAATTTCTATTTAATCAATTAATAAAAATAAAACAATATAATATCATATATATATCTCACCCATGTGCCATATATATTAATATATCTATATATTGTTTTTCTATTTTATTAAATCCATTGGACCTTAATAAAAAGCCCACATGTGAATTAGGCCCATTCTTACTAAAAGAAACAAGTCCACATGCATTAATACAATTCTAGATGGACCCATAAATTAGTCCGGTAGAATATATCAAGTGATCCATGCAAGTCCGTGTGGATTGGGGATCTTGGTGGGCTATCTAAATTTAAGCTTCAATAGACATAACCTAATCACAATCAACAAATGATTCACTTAGGTTTGATCTATTAATTTTAACTCATTCAACTAAAGAGCTAAAATTGAACTCTTAAATACAGATAGAATAAGTAAATATTTCTCATTCGTACCCTAGACAATCTTATTGGAGATGGTGTATCCTCGTGAAGAATATCAGTAATCTCCAAAAGCTCATAGACCGTCTATAGCTCTCCAAGTTACCATATTTACTCATATGACCACATTTTGAACTTGGATATTTTGATTTGTCTAGAAGCCATGTTTCAATAGACTCTATCGAAAACTTAACGTTAAGATTCAATATCCAATACCTCAAAACATCCATATGATGATATTCTACTCTAATTTAATAAATGGAGCCACGATGTCCATATCTATAAATGAAGTCCTCTATCGAATAACAAATGAATATCACCAAACTATCGAGGATAGATTATGCTATATAATCGTACTCATTGATAACTCAAATGATACCACTTGCAACCATAAGTCCATCATTTATCTCATGATTAAGATAGACTCTCCGATTGTCCTGATAATGAAAAGACTATTATCTATTGACGGTTCTAGATAAAGTATTTCATTGTGATCCAGTTCAATGCACCCAGTGCACTAGATTCTTTTACTCGAAAACCCTCCGATGATTTCAAACTCATCATAACTCATTTGATCCCACTCAAATGCTAGCAAAAGAATTCTACAACTTTAACAAGATAAATGTGCCCAACCGTTAACTTAAGTTGTGAACATTATTCAAGACTAACTAAATAATTGTGTCTACCTCATACATATACAGATGTACGAACAATTCTTCTTTTCTCATAGTCTTTTGACCTCATGATTATTTACTTTTGACAATTATAATATTCAATCTATAAATGCTATAAGATTTGTTTAAATCAGAAATCACTTTATTAATATGAAAAGATTGTTAAAAACAATATTACACTCTTGCTATTGAGCATAATCCTAACAGTGGGAACAAATGACTAACTAGCGGACTTGTTTACAAAGCCCTTAGACACCCTTAGATTTGGGAACCTTAGCAAGTCTATTGGGATTTGTCACTTAGGTTGAAATGGTATGTCTTGACCCCATATGGGGAGCTCAAGCAAAGAGAGCAAAGTTGCATGATCATGCATTGTGCTACATTAATATATTTTATTCCTCTTAGTTAATTGCTTAAGATGATTGGTTGTACATGCTTATATGTAATTTTCTTAATAAGTGTGCTACATTGCCTTGCTTGCAATCCATGTCATATTTATGCTCAAACATGCATTTTTGGAATAGGAGATATACTTGGAAGTACTTTTTGAATGACCTTTAATTGATCTCCATGACATGATGATTCTTTTAACTGACATGCTTAAGTTGAAAAGTATGAGATGAAAAAATGTGAAATGTTTGATTGCAAATGTTGAATGCAAATAGGTGTGCAAAGGCAATATTGAGACTCAAATAAATAAGGATCTTAAAATCCAAAGTCTCTCTTTCTTTATTTGTAGAACAAGGCTACTATCATACGGGTATCTCACCCGGAAAAATCAAATAGGGTGCAAAGTCGCTCATGTCTTGTTTTGCTTATAAAATTGGATATAGTTGCTCTTTAAATTCAAAATGCTTAAACTCTATAACCTTGCTTTTTCCATGACAAAGGGTGAAATTGGTTTGAATTCTATTAGAAACCTTTGTTGTTTGCTTTGCCAAATACCATTGTTTTTTATCTTAAATGCAACATGTCTTGCATGCAAAGCTTTCTTGTCACACATCCTTTTCTTAGAATAAAACTCCTTGAATCTCTCTTATTTAATTAAGTTGCATAAAATTGCTTATATGATTATGCATATGTGCTTGTGCTACAAGCTCTCCTTGTTAAAGCTTACCTATTAAGGGGGACTCCCTTTGCCTATCTCATGACAAAAAGGGGGAGTAGGGTTGGGGAGATTTTGTTCCATTCTTAGCATTGCATTGAGGGGTAGTTAAGAGAGAGAGTAACCTATGTTGGGAGTTGTTGCATTTAGGGGGAGTTGCATTTCATTGCATGACTACATTTTTTTTATTGATTTATTTTGGAAATTACAATTACTCTAGTTATAAGCACCTCTCACACACTTGGTCTTGGAAGGTATATTTCTTGTTGATTGTGTGTAGGTTGGATTTTTCTACAAGCTTTGGATTGACTTGAAGATGTTCAAGACTTAGACTAGGAGCTTTAATGTAACGTAGAAAACTCTTGTTGACCAACCAATTTTTTGTTTTTGTGAGGATGCTATGTGAGTGTTGATTTTGTCACGAAATAGCCAAAGGGGGAGATTGTAAGTGCCTCACTTTTGATTGGCGTATTTCATTGACAAAATCACAATGGAGTTCAATTTGTAAGGGTAGCTTAGGATTGAAGAAATCCTCATCAAATGTCAAATGTCAAATGACCTCATTGTGGACTTCAAGTGCTTCAAGTAATGTAAATTACTTGTCTTGACTCTCAATTGAAGAGATTTAAAGTGCACACACACACAACCCATGCATTTTAGTATTTGTGTTTGTTTTGGTATGGTTGGTAAAATCTCATTGTGTTTCAAAGAAATATATTTTTGAGATTTTTTATTTTTTTTTATGAGTCCAACTGTGTGTGGATTTGTCCCTAGATTAGTTTTGAGTGATTCGGAGACTTATCTATGTGTTTCGGATTATTTCCGAGACATTTAGGACATTCCGAGTTTTTATCAGAAACCGGATTTCAATTCCGAGCTTAAATTAGAAAGTTATGTAATTTTTCATATTTGTGATTGAGTCCGGGTCTATATTCCGAAGATGGAATCAAATTCTGAATTCCAAAATTAAAACTGGACCGAAGAACATTCGGAACGGAAACCGGTTTGGTGTGGCTTTTCATGCCACACCAAGTGAGGGTTGGCGTGTGAGGCACGGGCTCCTCATGCCAAAAAGGTCCCTCTGTCCGTGTTGAACACACGGCACTCACACGGCACTCACCTGATTCATTTTTTGTTTTGATTTTTTCATGTTATTTGATTGTATGCTTTTAAGTATATGTGAGCTCGTGTGTGTGTGTTGTCTTGTTGCTTGAGTGGAATTGACATGTTTTATTATTGGACTGCTTGACTTTCTCTTTGGTGAGCTCACCACACAGGATTACTCTCTTTTGTCTTTTACATTTTATGATCCAAAAGCTGTGCGTTTTGATTGTTTTAACACAAATATATATATTTAAACGGCACCGTTTTGTGTGTTAAAGTATAAATAAAACATATATATATATATGGCCCATTCTTGAGTGCAACATTACACCATACAATTTTAAAAAATAGTCCACGTCATTCCAATCTCAACCATTGATTGCTTTTAGACAAACATCCAATGGTCATGACTTATTCTCTTAATGAATGCATAGGAATCCTAAAATGACCTACTAAGCAAATCACTTCTCACTCACTAAAATACTTTACCGTTTGTTCTTCAAGAATCTCAATAGTTACCGTTTGATCTTCTTTTCTTGTTATAAGTTGTTCTTCTTTTCTCTTCTAGCCATAAACATCTAATCTCTTGCCGGTTTTCTACTCTTCTTCCTCTATATTTCTCTTCCAGCCTTAAAGTTCTTCGGTTCTTCATATATCTAGAATCCACAAAGTTCTTCGCTGCTTCAGTTCTTCATATATCCAGAATCCACAAAGTTCTTCATTGCTTCAGTTCTTCAGTTCTTCTTTAAAGTTGTTCGTTGCTGCATCAGGTGTGTCTCCAAATTTCGTTTTTAATTAGGGTCTTCACTGTTAGTGATTAGTCATATCAATGGTGTTTTAATGCCTGTTGTATTCGTTATTCTATAGTTTTTAGATGTAAATGGAAAATAGCATCACGTTACTTTGATACCTATTGTTACGATTACTATACTTTCATGGAAAACACACAGAAAACATAATCATTAGATACAAATACATTCGAAACTATTATAATTATCGAGTCGGACATGTAATCATATGATCGATCTTACGTTAATGTGATTACTGTTATTATAAGATAATCGTTACTTACGTATTGTAATTGTTTTTTACATGTTGTGTAGTAATGGAAATACATGGAGGTGAAAGTTCGGTTGATACCAATGACGAATTGAATAAATTTGAAGTGTCCCCAGATATGGACTATTCTGCTGTTGATTATGTGCCTTATTCGTCTGTGGTTGGAACTTTAAAAGAAATTTGTGGTTTGAGTTACCAAGATGTCATTGAAAAGAAATTTGATTCGGTTGAAGACGCAGGTGCATTTTATCATGGTTATTCTAGGGCAATTGGGTTCGATGTAAGATTGTCCAACAGAATCTATGACAGTGAAGGTAGAATAACCAGCAGAGTATGGGTTTGTGAGAAGGAAGGTTTTCGAGATAAGAAGTACATGTGCAATACAAATTCGAAACGCAGGCCAAGGCTGCAGACAATAGTGGGTTGCAAAGCTCGTTTCTCCGTTAGGTTAGACCATGATACTAACAAGTACAGTGTAAGTGCATTCATTGAAAATCATTGCCACAAACTAGCAACGTTTCATGAGGTTGCTTGGGTACGATCTCATAGAAACATTGACGCTAAAGACTTATCCCAAATCGATGCCATGGGAAACTGCTGCATAAGACTTTGTTTGACCTATGAATACATGGTTAACCAGAAAGGGGGTTACTCCAAAATTGGATTCACATAGAAGGACATGTACAATCGGATTGATGCGAAGAGACGGGATGAAGCTTTTGAAAGCGATTCACATGCTGCACTTATGTACCTGCAGTCAAAGGCGAATTCTGAAACCAATTTCTACTGCAGGTTCAGCACAGACGAGAAAGATAGGCTAGCTAATATATTTTGGAGGGACTCAAATTCCCTATTCGAATACCAGTGCTTCGGTGATGTTCTTGTTTTCGACAGCACTTACAAGACAAATGCCTATGCCAAGCCTTTGGTCCTATTTGTCGGTGTAAACAACCACCGTGCGACTTGTGTATTTGGAGTTGCACTGTTGTCGGATGAGACTGTGCAGTCGTACAGATGGGTCCTTAATACTCTCATGGATTCCATGGGCCACAAACATCCCATTTCCATACTGACTGACGGAGACGAAGCAATGCGACAAGCCATCGACGAGATATTTCCCAACTCACGGCACAGGATATGTGGATGGCACGTATCAAAGAATGCATCCATTCACCTTCACAAAGAGGAGAAGAAATTACCATTTTGATACTTACTATATAAGCAAATATCGAAGGACGAATTTGAGGAACTTTGGAGAGAGATGTTGGAGCAGCATGGTCTAGAAGAAAATGATTGGATGAGTAGGATGTATGAGAAGAAGCATAGGTGGGCGGAAGCATATTTTAAGGGCCATTTTTTTGCAGGCATGCGCACAACTCAACGATGCGAGGGTATGAACAATTACATGAAGGATTATGTTTGCAGCCGTGAGAAATTGTTTGAATTCATACCTCAAATTGATAGGGCCCTTATGTGGTTAAGAAACAATTTCTTCGGTGACGAATACGTATCTAAGTGTAAGAGTCTGGTCATTTTAAGCCACCTGAAGCCATTGGAGGAGCATGCATCTTCCGTATACACTTATCAAATTTATCTTGACGTTGCTGAACAGATTATGCATGAATCAAAATATATGCACTTTGCACCGAAGGAGGAGGATAACTGTCGTGTATACAATCTGTCCAGATATCAATTTCCTGATAAGAAAAGGAAAGTTGTTTACCATTTAGAGAGGGTTGGCTTTCAGGAAGTCGATGAAGATGGTGTTTGGGATTCAGAAAAACATAATCAGCCTTTAATTTCGTGTGACTGCAATTTGTTCGAAGGTAAAGGAATTCCTTGTCGTCATATGTTTTATGTTATGAAAGTGGAGCATCTTAGAAAGATTCCCAAGTCCATGATATTTAAGAGGTGGACGAAGTCAGCCGCACGTGATGTTCTTATCAAGCTTCAGCCAGATGATGAGTTTTCAAAAGGAATCGATATATCCCGGTTCGCTTCATTGAGTGTAGAGTGCAACTATCTCTGTCACAACGGGAGCCAAACTAAAGAAGGATTCAATTTGGTGAAAAAGGAACTCCTTGCTTTGTAAAATACTTTGCAAGGGTTGAACGACGAAATTAGAAATAAGGCCAAAAAAAATCAGACTGATTCTGGCCCACGGAGCCATATTATAAAAGATCCAAAGGTTGTCAAAACCAAAGGGAGGCCCAGTGGGCCGACTGCACCTAGCACACCGGCAGGAAAACCCCAGAAACATAGAAGACCAAATCAGTGCCGTATTTGCCACACTCCTGGGCATGACTCGCGCAACTGTAAACTAAAGGACTCTGACAAGTAGTCACTACTTGAATTTAGTCATTTGTGTTGTTTTTTATACTCATAATTGGCTTTTTTTGTAATTGTTGGACCTCCTAAAAATATTATTTCAATTTACTGGTGGAGTTTGAATTGGGCCACCAACTTCATTAGTGTAGATGCAATTGAGTATATTCATTGTGCTGTTTATTGTACTCATAATAGGCCTTCTTGGAATTTTTGGACCGTCTAAAAATATCATTTCAATTGACACGTGGAGTTTGAATTGGGCCAGACGGACCACATCACTACAACACATTGATACAAGCAAAATTGACTTAGTCCACTACAAGCCACAAGTAGAATGTGAAAAGCTTAGTCCACTACAAGCAAAAGGCCAAGCTAAATTGGACCAGGATAAAACTGACAAAAACTAAATTGACTTGTTCTTTGTATACAATAATATCAGACCTTGAAAAAGGAATTGTATTACTCAAAATAAATAAATTTCAAATTTTCTCAAAATAAAAATATGGAAAAAACGAGGGATAACTATAGGATCCCTAATTTTTTTTTTATAAAATTTGGCAGGCTTAATATCAGTCCACTAGTGTCAACTTTTTTAGAAATTTAATGCGATTATAGATAATATTTTGTGATCGTTTAAATATATTTATAATCACACTAAATATATAATATGGATAGAAACTAAACATAAAGGTTTGTCATGCTTTTAATTTGTATTTGACTAAATATATTGCCATGGAGGCATGGAGCAATTGCCTCTGTTTCCATCAAACATAAATGCTAATATTAAATTGAAATTGTCACAAATTAATAAGCAAGTATGTTTTGTAATGTGGAATAAAGCATTAATGTAACCGAAAAACAAACATAATCAAAGTATACAGTTTATACCATTAGCAATGAAATCTCATTAACGTGCAAAGAGTTGTGATATGGTCACAAATTAATAAGTTAGCATGTTTTCTGGTTAATGGAACAACAAACATAATTTTGAAATTTGTAACAAATTTCAAATAAAATCACTTTCGAACGTGTGATTACACAAAACCTAAAACACATGTGATTCACTTACAACCAACATCAGCCATGATGAATTGCTGTAAAAATTATCATCACTTCAAAAAGAACATGTGATTAAACAATACCTAGAAAAACCTCAAACTTAGAACTAACATCAGCCATGTTAAAAATATTTAACAGTTGTAAAAAGTATAATCACTTCACAAAATTTTCATAATCTTCTTAAAACTCTCTAACATGCGATTACAAAAAACATGAAAAAAAAAAAAAAAAAAAAAAAAAAAAAAAAAAAAAAAAAACTCAGTTGCTAGTGGAGGGGTGCTCCTTTACAGCCACTAATCTTCTCAATTGAACACATTAATATTGAAAGATAGGATCCATTGGAGTTGATTCAAACAGTATCACGTAGAAGGAATCAGATGGTCATTTGGTAGTCGAGGTGTGCTCCTTTACAGCCAAGAATCTTCTCAATTGAACACATCTGCTCCTCATTAAGATTACAAGAGATAGGTACCAGTGTAGTCCATTGAAACAATATCACCTCGGAGGAATCAGATGGAAAACAAGCTTCTTGGCTAGAGTTACCCAAAACCTAAAAAGAACTCAGAAACATACAATATACCATGTTAACTTACAACCAACATCAACCATCATGGGTTAGCCTAATGAAATACATCACACTTATAAATAGTAAAATCACTTAAAACATATTTCATGAATTGTCACTTTATAAAAAAAAATTCACATCATTCATTTTCACTTTCCTCTTCCAAAAGATCTTGCTTAAATTGTCTTTAATTTGAAAGAGTCTTATAACAAATAAATCAATGGAGACAAGATATTATGTAAAGAGAAAAACGAAAATGAATAATGTGAAAAAATTATGTCACGTGACAGTTCATGAAATATGTTTGAATTGATCCTAATCTGAGAAAAACGAAAATGAATAAGATGAAGTCGAAGAAACAAAGATGACTTATGGATTTAAGAAGAAGATGAAGATAAAAAGAGGAATTGGGGATTTAATTTTAAAAAATAAATGAGGATTTTTCGATTTTGAAAGATGGGTTACAGTAAAAAATCTAGATGTATCTGGGTTGTTGCATGTTGGCGATTCATCTTTTAGTTGTATAAATGCGTCTGTTGAGAGTAAAAGTGAGTTAGTGTTGCTGAATATATAGTATACTATAAGTCGCTTAAATTACACAAATATCCTGCATAACGATCGAGTTAAATTACACAAATATCCTGCTTAATTTAAAATAAATTAAAACGCTTGCAGTATTTACACCAAGAAAAGCGTGATATGATTACTTATTCTGCCTGACAGCCACTTTGAAATAAAACGATGCAAAGTTCAACAGGCGAGCAATTATTACAATCCCTTTACCATCTTTCAACCAAATCAAGCTGCTACACGCTTTTCAAACACTTTCTAACTTTTCTTCCAGTTTTAGCTCAAAGCCAGGAATTCTATGGGCAACCTCTGATATTCTTCACTCAAGAGTCAAAGGATGGTTACTTCTTCTGCAACGGCGGCGAAACCTAATACCATCCTCGGTACACAGTTTTTCAACACATTAATGGTGTGGTTAGAAATCTAAATATTGGTTTTTGTTTTCTAAAGCCATTTCTTTCCATTCGCCATATCAAAAGCCTATAATTTAAATATTATATAATTTATATCAAAGAAGCTGCTGTGGAGAACAGCAGACTGAGGGTACAGTAGATGTCAATCTGGGGACACAGGTAGAAGACTTGGCCGTACTTAGAAAAAGCCCTTCAGAAAGATTTTTGATGCCCCTAATTTGCATGTAGCTCCTCTTCAGTTTTCCTCGGACGACAAGCTGAAGAAACCCCGCAATAAAGAATACCAGGGGTAAAAAGAGAGCTTAAACAAATGCTACGAATCTAGGTCAACCACCAAGGAAGTCAATTAGACTTCAAGCAAAGTGATGTGAACAAACTTATTTATTTATTTATTTTTTCTTTTTATCTGATCGGGATTTATTTTAGTAAGAACTGATGTTGCGTAATATTTGAAGGTTTAAATTTTTTTTAGTGATTTTACTTTTGTTTATGTCATAATGAACATCAACATTGTGTGATGTTCACTATGACATCTAAATTTTCATGTGATTAATATCAATAACAGAGAAACACAATATCGTTTAATCGATCAGTAATATAAGCCTTGAATATTTTATTTATTTATATTTTCAAATAGGTGGAGCTTTTGTGGAAAGACAGCTATCACTTAATTAATTTTCGTGTAACTATGGCATATGATGGCCATGCATTGGGCTAGTTTCTGTTAATAGGGGTAATAAGTGACAAACCCTTGTTTGCATACAATTTTATTTTTTAAAAATTATTCAATTTCCATTACGTAGGAAAACACGCCATAATTAAAACAAGATTAATTATATGTTTTCTTGGGTACTGCTATGTAGCAGTTACCAGCAACATTACCGGATAATTATGTGATAGAGAGGAGAGAGAGTTGGTTACTTTTTTTTTTTTTTCATTTTCAAATTCTTAATTTTTATACATCATTGGATTGAAATCTGAAGACTGAAATTGGCCCAGTATCCTTACCGTTAACGGAAACTAAGCGAAACCCATGTTTTCTTTTACGAAAAAACCCCTATAGAAGAATTTGAAGACAAAGTCCTTCCATATACTCGCAAAATTTACAAACCCTAACTGTTGTTTCTTCACCGCTCGTTTGTGTCTTCATCTATCTCGTCACGGCGTCGTCTGCACTCCACAACCCACGCAGCTACGATCATATCACATTCTCTTAACAACTATCTTCTGCAATATATGTGTTTATCTCATTTTGTGAAATCAGTTCAATGGGCATGGAAGTTTTCAAAAGGAATCAAAGGACCTTGACAAGCAAGTGTAGCTTGTATTAGTTCCTCTGATTTCTTTCGAAAGACTTCCATGCCCAATTTTTCTCTAACTGTCTTTCTTCTTTGCACTGTTAGTCTTGAGTGGTTTTGCATTATATGTTTTTCTTGTCAGCTTTATGGTGATTTTGGTAAAAGGTTTTACACTATATGTTTGTTCATTGATTTTGCAATATAAAGGTTTGCAATGATAAATTCTGTTCTTGTATTGGTTTTTCACTCTGTTTGTTGAAGTTGCAATTAACACCAAATCGATCTATTGTTTCTTTTACTTGATCGGTCTTAACTGTATGTTGAAGTCTCTTCTTCTTTAACTGTTACTATTAACCCGATTGCATGCCGTGTTTGGTTACATGCTTTGCACTCTGTTTGTATCTTGATAGGTTTGTAGTGATAATTGATGTTTAAGCGTAATGGTTTTGGATTATGTTTGTTGAAGTTGCAATTAACCAGAAATCGATCCTTATAACTTTTCCTTTCTTGTTCTTAATAGTTTGTTGACATCTCTTATTCTTTAACTGTTACCTATTAACCAGATGAATATCATTATAGCTTATATTAGTGTTTTGTAGAGATTTCATATTTAATATAATGAAAAAGCATGGAAAGAAAAATCATCAAGGGATCACATAACAGCGTGGAAGTTGTAGGTGGGTTACGGCCGGTAAAATACTGAATAAAGGCTTGGAAACCACGCGGAACTCGGGATGTTACGAAGAATTATCTCTATGTGGATAAGAAGGAACACATTTTGATCAATGTACACAAGCCTATTCTTTATTTACAGTTCTTACATATCAGGATTAATATATGCCTTATACCGTAACAATAGGTGTTCAAGTAATTTTCTGTTTATATTTGTAATCATGATTTTGTAATTGCAGCCTCTTCATGAGAAAATCAGGGGATGCGGAAGCCGGTCTTATTGCAAATCATGGTATGATGAATTGCCCGATGCCGTGAAGGTGAAGGTTTCAGACGCTGGTTTCGGCGAATTTGTCAATGTTTTGGGGGATGAATTCTATAGTAGAAAGAGAACAATATTGAGGGTACTGGCAGACCGTTGGTGGGATATGACCCACACATTTCACTTTGATGAAATTGGAGAGTTGACGATGACACCATCAGATTTCAGCGCAATTACAGGCTTACCAGTTTCTGGAAAACCACTGGAGTACGACATGGATGCTCACAATAAGAGAGATGAGCCGATCCTATGGTCGGTATCGCCAAGAAGAGGGTTACTTTTCCAGAGCTTTATGGAGCATATAAAGGATTCGGGGGTAACGAAATGCGGGCCAAAAATGTTGAAAGATTAGCTAGGGTATTCATACTTGCATTGCTTTGCAGCACATTATTGTGCGACAAAGCTGGGGTAGCATACCTGTATTACATGCCAAACTTAAAAGATTTATCCTCCATTGCTTTGTACAATTGGGGTGGGGCTGGCCTTTCTTGTTTATACAAAAACATGGATGCTTTGGTTCAAGGGAATCAGAGCACTGGTGGTTATTGGAGGGCTTGGGAGGTGATGATTAGTAATTATGATTTAAGATTAACAGGTATATTAAACAATGTTTGTTTATGGTATTTTAACGGTAAACATATTGTTTTGTGGTGGCTGTTACACAGGTGTGGGCTTGCGAGTACATAAAACCTATTGCAAAATGTGTGAATCGCTTGGGAAATGGAAGGATTTATCCTGCAGCAATGGCATGGGGTACATTCAGTAAGAAAGTTAATTACATTCAGCTAAAGGGTACATTAAGGAAGCTAAGAAGGAAGGATATAAGCAATGCTTTAAACACTAATGGGATTCTCCCTACCTTTTAGTTTAGTTTCATGTTTATCAAAGAGCTCTTAGTTTGCTGCCACATATATCTCCATAATTTTGATTCCCTTCACGTAAACATGTACCCGTGGGGGAAGTTTGAGGACTTACTGCCGACTTATGTACAGCAATCTTATCGGTACACAAAGAGTAGGATTCTTTTAGATGGGCCAAGCGGGTACGCATGGTACCTGGGAGAGCGTGTGACTATTCAGAGCTTGGGATTAAGTTCACCACGTGTTCCCAAAGTCCCACCAGCATCCATGCTTGGGGACTATCCGATTAAAAAGGATGAGGCAAAGTTGGGGTTGAGGGGCTTTGATGCAAACAATTTCCTGGAGACTTATGGTGGTCCAGAAAGGTACAAGGAGTTCGTAAGGCGACACGTAAAATTCACAAGTTACCATGCTGATCAGGTGAGTTTATCAGAATTTGTTGAATAATCCTTTTTCGGACCTGAAGTACCATAGGATCAGTTCTTTAATTGACTTGGTTGTTACAAACATTGAAACTGTTCTTATTTTGTTATATATAAATCCGAGCAGGATGAACTTCACTCTAATTCCAACGGCCGTGTCGAGTTTCCATCTTGGCAACTCCCTCTTATGAAACGCAAGGATAACAGATTCACATGCCAACTACTGCAGATACCCAAGGACTGTCCCTACATACCGGTGCCTGAACACATAAAATTTGTGAGTTGTTTAGTTGAGCTGTTTCTTTTGAAATTATATATGGACATTTGTTTTAGGTAGTTTAGTAGATAACATAGCTTTTTTTCGCATAGGTTCCCGTTAACCAAGTGAAAGATCTCCTGTCTTTGATTTCTGGAATGACCCAGGTTATCAAGGAGGGCTAAGTTGATAAGCTCCAAACCAATGCTGCTCTGGTAGGGTGATTTGTATTTGTAAGTTATTATTTATAATTACTAGTACTGTTTACAACATGAATTGATTTTGTTTGCCTGTTATGTATTTTGGTCAATGTTTGCAGAAACCTGATGTGGTGACTACTAAGACAGTCATCGACGAATCGTCTGATTTGTCATGGAAACCGGAACCATATGGAGTTAGTGAGGGCAGTAGTCCCGATGATAGTCTGGATGGTTGGCTTGTAAGTGAGGAAGGTGAGCCTATAGAGAGTGAGGAGGCACGTCAGCAGTCAGGTGACTCAGGTTCCCCAGAAATGATTTTTAATGAACCCGGCAACAAAACAGACACAGGTGCGTTTGATTATCCAAATAATTGGGCACCGTGTAATGTTAGGTTGTTTTATGATAGTAGGTCATTACGAGTTGCTCGGTTGTTTTAATAACACGGCCATATATCTTCAAAATAATTGTGTAGGCACAGAATCTGTTGAGGAGGATGAGGTGAGTCAGGATAAAAGAGATGACAATGTGGGGATGGAGGACGAAGACATTGCCGGTGAGTTGGAAAGGAGCCTTGAACAAGTGAGTGATACCCACATGATTGATTTAGAACCTTTACCAAGTGTTCCTTCCAACGAGAAGGTAAAGCAAGCCTAAAAACCAAAAAATAGGAAAGAAAAAATACCGACTGCTGCATCCGACGAGAACCAACTTGAAGCTCCCAATCCAAAGAAGAAAAAAGGAATTCTACACAAGGATGCAGGCAATGAGAACATAAGGCAAGTTCCGAAACCAAAGAGGACAAAAGGAAATCTAGACGGTGATGCAGCCAAGGAGAACCTAAGGCAAGTTCCGAAACCAACGAAAAGAAAAGGCACTCTAGACTGTGAGCACCTAACGAAAACCTAAAGCAGTCTCCCAAACTGAAGAAGAGCAAGGAAATTGTGCAAGCTGAACCTAACGACAACCTAAAGCAGTCTCCCAAACTGAAGAAGAGCAAGGAAATTGTGCAAGCTAAACCCAACGACAACCTAAAGTAGTCTCCCAAACCGAAGAAGATCAAGGACATTGTGCAAGGTGCGGATCCAAACGAGAAGGTTAGGAAACCAGATAATGGAAACACCACAATGGTAGTAACCCCAAGGAAGTCATCTAGACTATCATCAAAGTAATTAGTGTTGTATAAGAGTTGCTACAACTATTTTTTTTTTCTTATAGACCGTCTGATCACATACTTATGTACCTAACATTATAGTTAGGAATACTTTCTTTGATAAGAAACTTAGTATCTATGCGTGCATTATTATTTTGATAGTCACGTATTGTGTAATGATGATCAGTATATTATTTAAGTATAACTATCCTAAAATTATAAACTTTATGTGATTAGAATCTTAGTATGAAAACTTTCTGTGATCACAAAGTTAGTATCTTTGCGCATTATTATTATCATAGTGTTGGATTTTGCAATCATGGGATCACAAAGTTAGTATCTTAGCGCGCATTGTTAATTTGATAGTCACAGATTTTGCAATCATGGGATCACAACGTTAGTATCTTTGCTCGCATTGTTATTTTGATAATCACATATCTTGTAATGATGGTCAGTATTATTTAAGTGTAACTATATCAACCTGTAATTGTAGACTTGATGTGATCAGAATCTTATTCTGAATAAGACAATAATATTTTGTACTAATTGATACTGATTAAGGATCTCTTAACTTCAAACTCTTCATATTCAACTTTTTAAAATATTTCCTTTCTATTGGTCGGAATTTAAAACATAGCCATGTGTAAAGCATGCACAACCTGTGTAGATATTACTAATTGATACTGATTAAGGATCTCTTAACTTCAAAATCTTCATATTCAACCTTTAAAAATGTTTCCTTTCTATTAGTCGTTTCAGTTGACATGAGTTGGTCGGAATTTAAAACATAGCCATGTGTCCCTTGCACAACCCTGAAATTTATTATTAAAACAATTTTCAATGCAAAGCCGAAATATTATTTTATAAAACAATTTTCAATGCAAAGCCAAAATATATTTTTTACCCATTTTTTTAACTTCAAAAGACATGTAGCCTCTCTATGTATTCCATTCACAAATTGAATCCCTAAATACAACTCTTTTCATCAAGTCATTGTTGTTCCTATCACCAAATATAATGAGAAAGCATGGAAAGAAAAAAGTTCAACGGATCACAGAACACTAGGATGTCGGGCTGCCTGAGGCGGAAGTTCAGTGTGGGTTGCGGCCGGAAAAATGCGGAATCAAGGCATGGAAACCGCTAGGAACTCGGGATGTTAGAAAGAATCATCTCTATGTGGATACGAACAATTTCTTAGAGACAGTTAAGGAGGTGAATTTATCCGAATTTGTTGAATAATCCTTTTTGTGACTGGAAGTACCATGGGATAAATACTAGTAATTGACTTGGTTTTCACAAACACTGAAATTGTTCTTATTTTGTCGTATCTAAATATGAGTAGGGTGAACTAAACCGTAATTCCATCGGCCATGTCGAGGTACCACCTTGGGAAGTCCCCGTCATGCGTCGCAAGGGGTTCAGATGCACATGGCAACTACTGCAGATACCCAAGGACAGTCCCAACCCACCGTTACCTAAACACATAAAATTCGTGAGTTGTTAAGTTGCTCTTTTTCTTATGAAATTATATTTGGACATTTGTTGTAGGTAGTTTACTATATAACATAGCTTTTTGTCGTACAGGTTCCCGTTGACCAAGTGAAAGAGCTCCTAGAGATGATTTCTGGGTTGACCCAAGTTATCAGGGATAGCCAGGTTGATAATCTCGAAACTACTGTTGATCTGGTAGGGTGATTTGTATTTGTAAGTTATTTGTAATTGCCAGTATTGTTCACGACATGAATTGATCTTGTTTGCCTGTTATATATTTTGGTTTGTTTGCAGAAACCTGATGTGGTGACTTTGAAGGCACCCATGGACGAATCATATGATTCGTCATCGAAGTCGGAACAAAATGATATAGTTACAAAGGTAAGTAGGTCTCATGATAGTCAGGATGGTGGGCATGTAAGCGAGGATAGTGAGCCTGCAAAGAGTGAGGAGTCTGCAGAATTGCATTGCTAAATGCATGATAACAATTCCTGTAACAGATTCAATTAGAATCCATAATTCATAGGTTCTGTTGGGGATAGATTGGAGTGGATTGTTTTTTGAGGTGGCTCATTTTATCCGTGTTGTTTTGATATAATATTAGGTGGCGTTTTTTTTTTCTTGGTTCTTGTTGTGTTGTGTCTCCCTGCTTTTCTCTTGGTGGTTGGCCCGTTTTGTTATGTTCTCCTGTTCTGGCCTTCTTGTCGGCTTTAATAAGACGTTTATTCTAAATACATAGGTTCTGTGATTTTATATATTTTCCTAAAATCACTATAAAAACGTTGTAATCATATTATATAGAGTATTGAAAATATGAAGATTTGTATTCATAAATGCATAGCAATCTTTTCTGTAAAAAAACTAAAAATGTCAATAAGAATTATTGATTCTTTGTGAAATATTCGATCGTTTTAAATTTGTTTTCATGAAAGTCTTTAATAATATCATAAACCAATTTTTTTTTTTGGTGTAATTACAAACCGTTGGTGGGTTACGACCAACACGTTGGTGGAACAGGTTATATGCTTCAATCAATTAAATATGGTTTGTGGTCACGACTTTATTTAATGTATAAATTAACATTCAATGTATGTAATGAAAAGTAGTTAAACCCTAAATTACTCAACAATCACTATCTTGAAATACTCACAACTCGTTAACTCCATGAAGTAATCCTCTCTTATATAAATATGAGTCTACAGTCTACTATACTATACATTTCAGTTACACAAAACCTAAAGAGGATGGATTCTGGCGACGTAGACCCCATGTTGTTGAAGAAGGATCAGATCGTTATTGTGGAGAAGTCGTTGGAGGACGAGCGTCGTCGTTGCAAGAATCTACATCATCAATGGATTGTCGAAAACGCCAGATTACATGATCGAGAGACGCGCATCTTGCAACTTGAAATGGAAGTCACAGGTCTTGCGGATCAGATCTACTCTTTGATAGCTCACTTAAATCGTTTACAGAGACGTCTCGAAGGCCTTAATCGGAGCCAGAAAAGAGAATGAGATGTCTTTTTTGTTTTTTTCATTATCATTATGTCCTAATTAATGATGTAGTGTTCTCATGTTTGTTGAAATCGTTAATTAATGGAATGTTTTATTTATTTATATTTTATTTTATGCTTACTGTGATCGATAACCAATCTCAATTTTAAATACTCGATTTCTGGGGAAAATTTTGTTTTCATGAACATCTTTAATAAGGTCACAAACCCACTTTTTTTTTCTTCATGAAATTAAAGAGTTCCGTTGAAGACATGTTAAAAAAGAAGATTAAATTTCGTACAACAACAATATGAACCTTGAAAAAGTTAAAGTAATGCAGGCAATTGAGCTGTTAAATGCTATAATACAAGTCATACGTAGATGCAACTGGTTGGCTGTTCAGTTGACTAATGTATGTCATTGGTCTTGTCAATAGTATAATAATAACTTCATGCATGTTATTCGGCTGTTCAGTCTCTTTGTAATGTCATATAATAACTTCTGTACATACTCCATTTGTATTTTAATTTTAATATAATCTATGATTATGGTAACCTTATGAGTGATCATCACGTTTGGGAAATTAGGTCCAATTCAGTAGTTAAAAAACAATGAAAATGGCAGGGATCACACTCTTAAAAAGAAGTGGTTGATTTATTATTATAATGAACCCAAATATGTGATCCTCTTTTATATATGTGAAAAAACGAGTTAACTTTTGTCATTATCGAAAATGACCATCCTTAAGATGTATGCAGCTTCCCATGCGGATATTGCGAAGTTCAAAAATCGATAATTAATCACGTCAAGAATATCAACCGTCAAATATTGATGCTTCTCATTGGGCTGTGCAAGGCACGTTGCTAGGGGTGACATTGAGTACTTCATAAATGATTATTCAACGCAAAATTATATATGTGATTGTATTTGTTATTTGGTAATTTTGTAAATTAATGTTTGATCACGCGTTGATTATTGACATAAAAAAACGAGTTAACTTTTGTCATTATAGAAAATGAGCGTCATTTTCTTGTATGCAACTACCCTAGCCGATATTTCAAAGTTCAAAAATCGATAATTAATCACGTCGAGAATATCAACCGTCAACTACTGATGCTTGTCATTGGGCTGTTCAATGCCCGTTGATAGTGGTGACGTTAAGTACTTCATAATTGATTATTGAACGCAAAAATATATATGTGATCCTCTTTTTTAGTTGGTAATTCTGTAAATTAATATTTGATCACGGGTATATTATTGACATGAAAAAACGAGTTAACTTCTGTCATTTTTCAATGACCGTCATTAAGTTGCATACAGCTAACCTAGTCGATATTGCGAAGTTCAAAAAAGGATTTAAATTAATCACGTTGAGAATATCAACCGTCAAATATTGATGCTTCACATTGGGCTGTTCAATACTATAATGAGTGTCATTGTGCTTTTAAATCAAATAGGTAAATGTAGGTCATTAGACTGTTAAATCGGCGTTGCTAGGGTGACGTTAATTACTTCTTCGATTACTATGAAAATAAATATTAAATTAATTAATTAATGAATAGATTAACTGATGATATATATAAAGAGTGTTAACCTGTTAAAGCAACCTAGGGTTTGTACGAAACTAAGTTCTCTCTGTAATAGGAAAATGACTTACAATGGTTCCATCATCCATGAGATTGATGATTTGTTGTCGGATCGGAAAGGAATTGTTGAGGATGCACTAGCCAAAGAACGCATACATTGCATGAAGATGGAAGAGGATTGGAGGGATGAGAACAAGAAGGTCGTAGATGCCGATATCCGCATCATGCAGCTGGAGATGGAGGTGGAAGCTAAAATCAATGAAGTCAACAGGTTAATGGATGAATGCGATCGTCTGCTACTACTTATCGAAAGACGTTTCGGTTTAGTAGTGTAATCTAGGATTTCTTTCTGTAATCGTATTGTTATTTATTTTAATGTTGTTTTTTTTAACTTATCTTTCGTTTAGAACAGTTAATTTTGTGTTTCAATACATCTTTTGCATGTTGTGTATTTTCTATTCACAGAGTTATTTGTGATACCTTTCTATCTATATCTATGTTTATTTTTGGGATGTTACATTTGTACATAAAAAATACATATCGAACAATCTTAAGAACCCTTACCTACCTAATAAAAATGATGCACATGTTTTTCTTTTTTCTTTTCTAGTAATTGGTTATTAAAGGCCATTTATTATAATAGGACATAATCAATCAGTCCCGAATTAAACTCGTTAATTATTCTGAATAAACAAACAAAAATACCTAGTTCTTTTTTTAGTAGGCAAAGTTATGGGACATCCTATGATTTTTATCAAAATAAAGTACTTTTTTGTCCAATTTTGTAGTCTTGATATACGTCCATAAATATTTGTAGTAGGGAATAATAATGGAAGTTGGAATTTGATGCTACATTTTCCTAAAAATCTTAAATAATATAAACTTAGTATAAAATAATTCGTTTATTTCACTTTGAATTTTTTTTCCTCCTTTGCATCAATGCTTGAGACTTGCGGTGACCTCAGGTTAGATGAATGCAAACTGAAATACAGTTGAGTTGAAAATAATGTGGTTTTTGTTGTGATTGCTTTGGTTTTTGGCTTTGGTTGCTGGTGGTCTTGTAGTTTTTGGGTTTGTTTGTTGTTTGTTTTGGTCTCCTGAGTGGGATGTGCCTCTATGTTGTTTGTTTTGCTAGGCTCTGTTTAGCCTCTTGAAATAAAATTGCAGTTCAAAACAAACAACAAACAACTCTCCTGGACTAACTATTCACGTTGCTTTGATCCCATTAAAGCCAAAAGTGCATTGGACTGACTGTTCACGTAGTTGCAATATTTCATCTTTCCTTTGTTTGTTATTACGCGCTTTAACTGCCATTTTATGTACCCGCTTCTATGTAATCAGTTCTTTAATGGTGTGATAATATATTCAGTTTAAGTTTAAATTCGCTTGTTCACAAACTCTAATAATAGTGATGTTGATCTATATTATCCATTATTGTCATTTTTAGTTTAAATTTGATTGTTCAATTTGGCAAAAATATAAAAAATGAGAAATATGCACAACTCCAGTGCAACTATTAAAGTAAAATTTGTATTCATTTTCTGTCCAAACTCCATATTATCTATAAAAAAAAAACGTTAAGGCACAATGCATGGTCATCTTGCTTATAATGTCCAAGGTAAGTTATGTGAGAGCGACACCCTTTGATTGAACAATCACATTGAAAACATGCTTGAACAATCTAAATGCACAACTATACATTCACGATCTCAATCACATTGAACAATCACAATTCACAACCATACAATCAAGATCTGTATCATCCACTGCGACGTCGAGATGTCCAACCACATTGAAAACCTTTTGCATAAATTGCAGCCATATTTTCTGTTCTACCCTTTGCCTTATGATCACGTCTCGAGCCTTTTGGCTTGCCCACAGGAAAAGCTGGGGTTTTCGGTGGGACCGCCAAGCAGCTTGCTTTTTCTGGTAATGAAGTTGCTTTCAGATTTTTGAGCAGTTGGTTTGTGTGATGCTTTGCAAGATCTAAAGCAAGTTTCAACCTATGATACTCAGGGTTGTACTGCATTATATTTGACATTATCATTCAAAGAGTTAGAGTTGAACATTTAGAGGACTTAACCAGAAAGAAAAAAATAAAAAAATAAAAAAATAAAAAGGTAGAAAATTCACATACATTAGTCTTATTGAACCAGCTCTTTGAACCCTGCATACAATTGGTTATCATAAATAAACCACAATCAAAATCATTAGGCTATAAAGGACATTGGGCGAAGGCATTGACTATAAAGGATTTGAAGTTCATCTTTAACTTGAGACATTCCGAAAAGTACCGGTCCAGAAACGCAAGCTGCATATCATATCATTTTTAGATTAAAAACAAAATCATTCTTGCGTAAATGAATAGGTAATTAAGGTTTACTAACAACTTCTTTTGCAGACTCCATTCTCTTTTTGTCTTCCTTATCCACGGGTAAGCTATCCCATACTTCAGCTTTTTTGCATGATACATTTATCACCAATAAGAACCAGTGCTTATTGTTGTCGTTCATGGGAATAAAAATCTTTTCACAAAGTTGCTCAGATCCCACATAAAAGTTAAGATTGCTAACACGTTCCACCGCCGTCAATTCTTTCAACCAAGTAGTTTTTGCATAAACCTGCTCATGAATGGGATGTAAGAACCTTTAACATATATATTGAAACAAATTAACGGTGTGTTCGATATATATCTAGAGGGGGGGTGAATAGATTTTAAGCTTTATTACCCAATTTTCGCATGCAAGTCAATTTTACAAAAATGACCCTACTAGTCAAAAATACAAGCAAGTGTAATATAGTGCGGAATTTAAGTAACACTTGAAGTATACGTGGAAACCCAACCACTGGGAAAAACCACGGGCTGTTTAGTGCGCCACACTCGGACCTCGAAATCCACTAATTGAAATAGAGTTTACAACCTATATAGACCTCGTCTAACACTTCGGTCAATAACCCCCCACTTCTACCACGCGGGCCTTTAAAAGTGGCTCTAGTCCAATTGCTTGAGGCCTAAGCAATCTTAGCCTCAAGACTTAATTCTCAATGAAGAGATTATGCAACCTATGTGAATATGTATAAATATTCAAATAACAAACAAGGCTAGGGAACCTTAGATGCTTATCTAGGATGATGATATAATCAATTAAATCAATCCTAGATATCAATAGCTAAATGACATGTCAAATATCTTAGCTAATCAAGATTAATCAAAAACCTAATTAGCTATCACAATACAACACTCAATCAATTCATCACAATTAATTATGTATTCTTGTATTTATCATATGATCAAAAACATACAAGTAAATTAAAAGAGAATAACTTGATAGTAAAAATACTAAAATAAGATTAACTAAATCAAAATCTTACCAAGCAAGTTGTGATGATGCAAACCCAATCATGGATGCATTCTATATAGTCATAGAAGATGCAATATGAAACTTGATGCACAAAGGATTTGAATAGGTGAGTTCTTTGAGAAATTTTTGCTTGAAAAAATATTCTAAGGAAAATATGATATTCTGAACTCAGCACATTGACCTAAGGTCAAAGAGGCATATTTATAGAGTGTCAAAAGCAAAGTGGTGCGTTTTGATAAATGACACAAAATTTGCCTTGGGCATTGTACGTACAACGCTTTGTAGAGCGCTTTGTACAGCGCCTTCCTGGGAAATGAAGAACATTCTTCATAGGCGCTGTTCGTAGAGCGCTTTTGTACAGCGCCTGAACAGCGCCTCAAAACTGATCCTCTCGGGTCTGAGATGGGCGTTGTACGAACAGCGCTTTGTACAGCGCTCGTACAACGCCTTCCAAAATTGCATCAGACCTAATGCATTAAAAATGCATTTTCAACCAGGTCTCATATAGGCGATGTACGTACAGCGCTTTCAACAGCGCTTTGTACAGCGCCAACACCATGAATGCAATCCTAAGTCTAGAATGAACATGACTTTGGTTATACAAAATGCAATCATGTAAAGCATGCAAGAAGAGATGTTAATGAACATTAATGCACATATATAGACACACAACATACACGAATTAAACACTATGCATGAGTTGTGAGTGTGTGCAACTATCTCTTCGAAGTAATTAAGCGCATAGAGATATACCTTTGGTGTGCTTGTCAACCTTGAGGACATGAGAGGGTCTTGAGCTTGATTATGAATCACTTAAGCTACCCTTACATACAATCCCCAACACGTGGTTTGTCCACAAAATAAGCCAATCAAGATATGGGAATCCTTACATATATGTTCCAATGCAATTCAATTCGGCAATCAAGTCCACGTATCTGTTCAAAAGAATAATTTAAAAATTAAGTAAGGTTTAATGGGCTAACCGAAAAGTATGTCGACAAATACCACACATGTTTTGAGGAATCAAGGGATATATTGTATATGACCATGTTAATGAGCTGCACAGTTGATAAATTATCAAGAGTTGATTACATTGGATTTATTATGTAAGAAAAAATTTATGGATCGTGACTCACTGTATCATTGAACCACTTTCCGGGCAAAAGATTTTCCAGAACATCTTTCCAACGTAGGCAAAAATAATCATTCTCAATGACCGGTTCACTGAATGAAAACAGTTAATTGAAATCAGACAATATTGTATGCGATTGTCGACAACATATGATGACTACACATTACTGAAAAAAGGAACAATATCAAACACTGACCACAGTAATTTATCAAACAGAAACGTGATGAACATTCAAAAATAGTGAAGTGAAATCGGTTTTACCTTAAATTTTCTTCTGTTAGGTGATCGAACAAAACGTTCAACAAATGAATGCCATCATTCGAAAATGATGAGAGAGGGCTGTTTGAAGAAAATAATAATCGTCTCCTCGTCCTTCCAGAATCTGGTTTCAAATGGATTTCAACCTTAGATTTACCGGCTGGAACTTTTTTCTTTTCAGTACTGCGTTGCAGCCGTGTCTTTTGTCTAGTTAAGTATGGGCTACGTGAAAAAGACTCTGTACTCGAGCAGACGACAACCGTCTCCTAAAGAGGTATACAAAAAATCAAAGATTTGTTCATTAATATATTCCAAAAGGATGTTCCCAAATCAAAACAGTACACTATACATATGTGTGTGTGAGTGTGTATGTGTGGGGTTGGTGGAATAAAAAACATGGAGAATTAAATTGAAAATGACAAAACCATACTCTTTCATGGGAAGTGACGTGGCCAGCTTTATTGCATTGTTTTGTAATCAATTTCAACATCTCAACCTTAAACCTCTCGAACATGGGTGTGAATGCATTTTCCACCAAATATGGTATTTCGACAGGTTTTGGCACGGATGAAAGATGTTCAACTGACTGTTCAATAGCAGCAACTTTTACTTTCAGATTTTCAACTTCGTGTTCAACACTAAGGTGCTTTACAGCCCAGTATGGCTCGTCCACCTCTACTGTGGAGCTGTAAAAAAAGTTATCTTTCACCACCAACTTATGAAGTGTTGCAGCCTTGATTTCGCTCCAAGCAACCAAAGGTACTTGGACCATTACATACACTTCTTTCTGTGAAATACATTCCCAGTAGAAGATCTGAAGAAACGGAATGCAACCTTGAAAATTTCTTGAAACTCCATCCCTGAACTTTCTAACACCATCCATTAGATATAGAAAACAACATGTTGCCCACTTCTTATGCCTTATTAGTCTAGGATCCTTTAATTGTGTGAGCAATGCTTCGTCGATTTTTGATGATTCCGGAGGGCATAACAAGGTGGAGATCGTAAACAAAATGAAGGAAATCATGAAAACATCATCCGCATCTTTCATAGTCTTTAGTTTC
Source organism: Acer yangbiense (assembly GCA_008009225.1). NCBI lineage: Eukaryota > Viridiplantae > Streptophyta > Magnoliopsida > Sapindales > Sapindaceae > Acer > Acer yangbiense. Next base: position 27,407,803 of record CM017764.1, read on the forward strand.
TTCATCAAGCTTGACAAAGTAATCGCGTTCTTACTTCTTTTAATCAGAAGGTTCTTCATCCTAATGCATGTTTCGTCAAACTCACCCATGTCACACTCGACCTCCTGATTGCCGTTAGGCAACCCCATCACTTTTTCAAAGTTAGACTCCCTCATTGGAATCGACTTTCCATGTAGCACAATTTCCTTTGTCTCCGGTGCAATGGATTTTAGCAACATCTCGCATAAAGGGAGGTGGAATACAAGGCAGTTAATGTTCAACAACACCCTAAATCCTATATCTTTAATGCATTCTCGCTGTTTTGTGGTCAAGCCTTTTACAATTTCGGTGAAATTTTCTGGGCTGTACATAGTATGCAACTCAGTTTCGGTTACTAAAATGGAGGACATTGTTATTGGGGTTCGAAAATGTGAAGCTTTTTCGGTTTTGATAGTGGGGGTGAAGAGATGAACAGATGAAGAGATGAGTAAATGAACATATGAAGAGATGAAGATACGAACAAATCAGTAAATGAACATATGAAACTTTTTCGGTTTTGAGAGTGGGGGTGAGATGAACAGATGAAGAGATGAACAGTTGAAATAAAAAGTAAATGAACATATGAAGAGATGAAGATACGAACAAATCAGTAAATGAACATATGAAGAGATGAAGACAAAAAGTATGTCATTAATTAGCAGTCATGCATGGGTGGGCGGCTGTTTATTTTATTAAGATTAGCCAATTGGGTGACAAACCTATTGATATCTCTTACGTTATTCCATGCATTCCTTGGAGGCTATTAATCATAACATACACGTTACTCTATGCAAAATTTGTAGACAAATATAAGATATAATGAAGAATATTTAGGGTGATCTGACTTCTAATTTCGAATATTATTGAAAACCGTGGATTTTTACAGTATTTATGTTTCACAGACGACTGTGGTGTGTACGTACGACCGTAAATATATATGTGATTACTATAACCATAACATGATCACTCTATGATTATATCAGCTACGTTCATCGTCAAAATTTTGAACAAATAAACTGAAATTGATGTATGTTTGATCGAATATACAGTATTGTGATCACTTTTATTTGTAACCGTAATGTGATCGCATATACATAATAGTGCTCAATTATAAATAAATGTGTTCACTTGGATTTGTAACCACATTGTGCTCGCATATAACAAATAGTGATCAAGTATAAATAATTCTGTTCACATGGATTTGTAACCTTATTGTTATTTTACACAGACCAAACACAACTTTTGACTTGTAAACAGTAAAAAGTGTGTACATATGAAAATATTAAGATAATGTGATCACTCTATTCATTAAGGGTATTAAAGTTTATTAGCCAATCCAAATATTGTTTACAGGTTCGATAGAATAAACACAGGATTCATAAACATATTAGGCATGCATGCGAGGTTTTCATAAATTCATCATGCATGCATGACAGGTTTGGCCAATAAGGCTGCGTTTTAATTTTGATATTCAAAAAAGCATTCATTGCTTTTTAAATTTGAAATCCAATTAATGTGTTTCAAATTTAAAAAGAAGAGATTTAATGCCTTGGGAAACAGAAAGATGTGTCATTAATTTGAATTGGGGAGATCAAATGGTGACCGGCTGTATGGGTTTAAAGGTGGACAGCAGGTTAACGGGTCATGTGCTAAGCATGTGTTTTTTAAAATTGTATGGTGTCATGTTGCACTCAAGGGCAGCCCTATATATATATAAACGTGTAGGCTGCAGTTTGGTTTTTACCTAGATATATATATATATATATATATATTTCTCTTCTTCATTTAGGCGAGTTTTTAGAGAGCAAAATTCATTTTTGAGAGAGAAAAATTATTTTCAAGAGAGAGACTCCCAAGATTCTATCTTTGATACAGGACAGCCCTCGCACAAATAAAACACACAAACTAGTCGGTCTCACACAAGAACAAATGAAAATAGATTAACTAATTTTCCAAGGGATACAGTTATCACCACCCTTAGTAAACTAGTAGAAACGGCTCACCACCAAGACTAATCAAAAGGGATACAGAAACACCACCCTCTTAACTAACCAAGGATACAGAACCAATGATAAACTCACCACTCAATGGAAATCCACCAAAGAGATACAGAGTTGAAAGATAAAATCTCAAAGAGATAATATCCTGAAATGCAATATTCAATAACTTACTTTTTTTACAAGGATAAAGGCTCATTATATAGCCTAATCATGGAACAACCCTCCATGCATAGGAAATGAACGAAAATAAAAGATAACAACACATTTCAAAGCATTTAAAACAAAGAAATTAAAGATATTAAAGCTTGACTCTTCAAATCCCGCAATTGTTGACTGCTGAACCTTGACAGTAAAAACATTGATAACTCCTTCTAGGAAACCTCAAACGATGCAATTCAATAGTGGAAATTGTAGTTTAGACGTTGAACTTTCCAAAGAAATAAAGCACATCAGCTAACTCTTCCGAAATCAAAAGTTATGAAGTCTCCAAACTGCCCTTCGGACATGATCTGCTGCTCAACAAATTAAAGTAATAATTTGGAACCTTGTGCACCTTGATCATGAGTCATGTAAATAGACACTCCTGTGTCAAACTCCCCTGGTTGAAAAACAACTCGTCCTCGAGTTTCTAAGGATTTGTCTTTTTGATATCGATTAAAAAACTTTCCTTGCGGTGGAACTTGAAAAAGAAGACGATGCACCCTAAACTTTCCAACCTTTGTAATTATGTCCATCCAATCACACCAATAAGATGAAATATGTGAACCGATAATCAATTTATGCCAAAACAAAAATGTTGGAGAGATCCTCTTGGAGAAATGGACATGAGATTCATAAAAACAATCTTCAAAAATCGAACACTTAGGTTTTGGTTCTTCAAACTCAGCATCATCATCAAAGATTGGTGGTTTATCAAAATTTATGTGAGGTGGAATAAATCTAGTTTCATCATAATAAACCAAATAATGTGATTTTTCAATATGCTGAAAACCATTTATATTTTCAGCCTCATCAAGAGAATCACTCAAATCACCACATTTGTATTCATCCCAAATAGGCTCAAGTTTGTCAAACGAATCATCATATGAATCTCCATAAGAATCATCATTATCAAAAGTAGGAAACTCTGATGTAAAACAATAGACATCCATACCATCTTTTTGATTCATCAAATGAATTGATAGGTTCTCGATGAGTTGCAAACGCTACTGTAGCTGTTGTATTTATTGCTTTAGCTCATCAATAACAAATTGATCCAAACGCTGCTAGAGTTTATAGATTTGCTGTTTTAGATCATCAATAACAACTTTTCTTCGTTGATCCACTCCTTTCTTTCGTTGCTGGAGTTGTGGACGACCAGCCATGGATATAACAAGCAAAAAAAGAGCAACCTTGAACTCTAATACCAAACTGATACCGGACAGCCCTCGCACAAATAAAACACACAAACTAGTTGGTCTCACACAAGAACAAATGAAAATAGATTAACTAATTTTCCAAGGGATACGGTTATCACCACCTTTAGTAAACTAGTAGAAACGGCTCACCACCAAGACTAATCAAAAGGGATACAGAAACACCACCCTCTTAACTAACCAAGGATACAGAACCAATGATAAACTCACCACTCAATGGAAATCCACCAAAGAGATATAGAGTTGAAAGATAAAATCTCAAAGAGATAATATTCTGAAATGCAATATTCATTAACTTACTTTTTTTACAAGGATAAAGGCTCATTATATAGCCTAATCATGGAACAACCCTCCATGCATAGGAAAGGAACGAAAATAAAAGATAACAACACATTTCAAAGCATTTTAAAAAAAAGAAATTAAAGATATTAAAGCTTGACTCTTCAAATCCCGCAATTGTTGATTACTGAACCTTGATAGTAAAAACACTGATAACTCCTTCTAGGAAACCTCAAACGATGCAATTCAATAGTGGAAATTGTAGTTAAGAAGTTGAACTTTCCAAAGAAATAAAGCACATCAGCTAACTCTTCCGGAATCAAAAGTTATGAAGTCTCCAAACTGCCCTTCGGACATGATCTGCTGCTCAACAAATTAAAGTAATAATTTGAAACCTTGTGCACCTTGATCATGAGTCATGTAAATAGACACTCCTGTGTCAATCTTCACTCATCCAAATCCAAAACCCATCATCTTCACACATCATCTAGCATATTCTAGGTATGATTTCTCATGGGTTTTCATATTTACTCACATGACTTGTAGTTAGAACATTTTTGCATATCTTCACATGTTCTTGCTTTACAAGATTACATCTTTATTACTTGACTAGTCTCAAGATTGCTTCTTTATGACTTGAATAGTTTCAAGATAGTTTCTTTATTGTGTTTTGTGAGTTGGTTGTGGTAGATATTGCATATAGGACTTTGTTTGTTTATTTAGCTTTGTTATATGCATGTCATTTAGCAAAATGATATCTAGGAATGTCTAACATGTTCATCCATGACTAGATAAGCTTAAATGTCTAACCTTGCATTTTAGCATCTTGAATATTACATATATTCACTTAGGTTGTTTTATCTCTTCTCTTAGAGAATTAAGACTTGTATTTACCAAGTGGTAGTTTGCAAGCAATGGACTAAATTCACTCTTGAAGGCCTGCGGGTAGTAATGGTAGATTAGTAATCGTGTGAGGTTTGACGTGGTCAACCTAGGTTGTAATTGCCATTACAATTAGTGGATTGAGGTTTGTGTGTGGTGCACATAACAGCCCGTGGTTTTTCCCGTGAGGGTTTCCATGTAAAAATCGAGTGTTGTTTATTTTCCGCTTTATTACACTTGATTTTATTTTATAACTAGTTAGGGGTTTTTCTTTATATTGATTAATCGCGAAAAGTTGGTAATAGTCCGATTAAAATTTATTCAACCCCCCCCCCCCCCCCCCCCCCCCCCCCCCCCCCCCCCCAGATTATTTTAGACACGTAATATATATTTTCATAACTCAATCGTAAAAATTCAACGATGATCCAACACCCATAAACGTTAGGCCTCCTTTGGGAGTTCGCACCATTTACTAGTTGGACTAGGTCCCACCTAATTGTTAACATAACAACCAGAGTCTTCAATTTTAGCCTTGCAATTTTATTGACAAGAACTCTTGGGAGGATATCAATAAAATCACATTGAGTGTGTTATCAAGATATCGACCCTCAATATTTTCTCTCACGAAAATCCCTCCTTTGGGAATAGATCTCGTTTGAGTCAATTGTCTAGTCTATCCTTGTAAAGAAGTATTTTGCTAAATTCCATTCATGGACGCCCCTTGGGGAGATTACCAATAAAACATAAAGTTCAACTAACCTTGGAGGCCATAGGTGTTGCAAGACACCTTCTCCCACTCAATTATTTAAGGCGTGTGATTAAATTCCACAGAATGATTTACCATATTATCTAGATGCCAATTAGATACCTAAATCATTCAATGCATGTTCATACCAAAAGAGATATATGAGTGGCACTCATATTCTATATGACATGTTATCATACAATAACAAATATTGTAATATTTACGAATGAAAGTTCTTAAAATACTCGAGGTGTGTTTATCAATATAAAGCTAGAGGGGGGGTGAATAGATTTTATCTAATTATTACCCAATTTCGCATACAAGTCAATTTTACGAAAATACCCCTAGCAAGTCAATAATACATACAAGTGTAATAAGATGCGGAAATAGTAAATGACACTTGATGTTTACGTGGAAAACCCAACCACTGGGAAAAACCACGGGCTGTTAAGTGCGCCACACTCGGACCTCGAAATCCACTATATGAAAAGACGGTTACACCCTCAAGTGATTCTCGGACCCTCACCCTAGATAACCTCAGGCTATGGACACTACCAATCGCCACTCTGGTTCAATCCCTAGTGATATCCCCTGATACACTACTCTTGGCGTGAGCACCCTCTAATCTACCACGCGGGCCTTTTATAGCGGCTCTAGTCCAATTTGCTTGAGGCCTAAGCACACTTAGCCCCAAGACTTCAATCTCTCAAAAGAGATGCACAACCCTATGTGAATATGTATGAATATTCAATTAATGCAATAAGAGCTAGGGTACTCTAAATGCTTACCTAGGATTATAAGATGACAATATAATCAATCCTAGATATCACATATAGCTATATGACATGGCATATAACTTTAGCTAAGTAAAGGATCACCAATCCTAGATACAAAGCTATCATATAAAACCCACAAACATTCAAAGGATTAACTAGTTGATTAAAAAATAATCTATCAACCTAGTTATCAATACATCACACAAGAATGTTCATGGCATAGCTTTTAGGCAATAATGACCTAATCAAATAAGCTATGAACAATAATCTCAATCAATAAATGAGATCAATTAGCTAGATGGCATATGAACATTAAAGCCTAGCTAACAAATAAAAACCCAATCAACACATAATCTCAATCTTATATGTAGAAATTAATCTAAACACATATAAGTAAAATATGAGATAAATTGATAAGTAGAAACACTAATTATGTAAGATAAAAGTGTTCAACAAATCATACCATGTGTGTTGAAGAAGTCCCATGCATTAGCATATGCTAGATGATCCTAGATGATGCTTAGATGAAGATTTATGCATGTGGGGATGGGTTTAGAGAGATAAAGATATGATCTTTAAGCTTTCTCTCTCAAGTCTCTCTAAATATCTCTCTAGGGTTCTTATGATCAAAGACTTGTATTCTGAACCAGAGATAAGGATGTATTTATAGAGACCAAAAATAGGGCAGGTGAAAATACAATTTTGCCCTTGAAACGCACCGATCGGCGGTTTCATTCGGCGGCCAGGCCGCCGAACTGAACCGCCGAATGGCTCCCGTGTGGAACAGGGGAACTTCGGCGACTTCATTCGGCGGTTTGGAAACCGCCGATCCCAACCGCCGTTTTGGACCCGAGAGATATATTTCAATCAGGTCTCATTCGGCGGTTTCGAACGGCGGCCAGGCCGCCGAACGTAACCGCCGATTCACCAAAAATGGTGAAACCAAGGAGAAGCCAAAGGCATCTCCACCGGCAATCATCGCGCAAAACAAAGCACATTACCGTGCACGCGCGGACGTTTCCGAACATCCTTAGGGAAACGAATTACTCCACACTAAAAGCTAACATACATGAAGTGCAAGTGTGGGTATTGAATGCATCCTAATGCCTAACATGTCATGGCATTATCATATAACAAGATGCAATCAATTCAACATGCAAGAAGAGATATTGAATAAATCAATAAAGCACAATGCACACAAAATATAAACACACCATACAAGAATAAGAGTTATGCATGTTGTGTGTGTGTGTGCAACTATATCTCTTCAAGCCAATGTAAGCACTAGATATATACCTTTGGTGCTTGTCCTCTTGAGGTCTTGGAAAGGGTCTTGATCTTCAACAAACACCTAGACTACCCTTACAACCAAACCCCAACATGTGGTTTGACCACGAAATAAGCCAATCAATAATGGGAATCCTTACAACGAAAAATAAATAGCCACAATTTTGGTCCATCCTAGAAAAGCAAGTAAATTACATTTGTTTGGAATACAAAAAACTCCTTTCTTGGCGAACAAGTCTTCAAGCGGCCATCGTTCACTCGCGCACCCCTTGGCTGCCTCCTATGGGCGTGCGCACCCCACAACCCCACACCGTGCGCAGCCCACATACATATGGGCTTGCTATGCGCAGCCCATACCATTCCAAGGGAGCGCATGGTGCTTGTTCCGATTGCTTCCAATTCTTCAAATCTTCAAATCTTCGATACTCGAATATATTACAACAGTATATTTACAAATGAATTACTGGAGTATTATTTATTATTATTATTTTTTAATCACTGCAGTATTTTAATACAACCAAAAACTGCACTATTGTAATAAAATAAAAACTGCAGTATTTTTTAACACAATAAAAACTGCACTACTTTATTACAATAAAAATAAAGGAGAACTTAGCAACTATCAAGAAGGAATTATGGTGATGATAGACCACCTTCTATGACCAAAATCGAGCAACAACAATTCACTTTATAATAACTTATATAAATCCATACATTCCAATGTAAATATATATGTGAATACCTAGAGTGCCATCTCTTTCTAAAACATGCATAATCACAATAAAAAGAAATCGATTCACGTATATATACATTAATTAATCAAAGGGTACAACCAAGGCTCTGATACCAATTGTAGGTAAAAAACACATGCATGCAGCAGAAGCGAGACTAAAATAGGTTTTAGTATGTTTTAAAATTTTTCCATAAGTTGAACCTTAACCCTTTAATTAATTAACATATAATGAAAGATATCGTACCTTTGTCGCGTGATCCAATTGACGTCGCGTCGATGGTAATCCGCAAGATCTTCCAATCCAATCACGAACATAAATCACCTAGGAGCGTAGTCTCCCTTCTCTTTGAATTGTGTACCTGAGGATGGATAACAAAAGCTTTTTCTTTTTCGTTAGTCACAATAAGTTCCAAGAGACTACAAAGAATGTTCCGGTCACTTTTGAATTCACAATCATTAGATCGAAACTCGCGTGAACCTTATTCGAAATTGTGCACAAAACCTTTTGATGTAAAAGTTACAAGTGCACTATCGAAATAAGAACTATCTTCTCTCACTTTTCCTCTTGGCCGAAATTATCACACTATTGTCTAGAGTTGAATTTTATTTTTCTCAAGCAAAAGAAAAGAACTCTCAAGCCTTACATTAGGGGTGGCCGAATTCTATCACTATAGGGTGATCGAATTCCTTGCCCTATAACAATTAGGGTTGGCCGAAAATCACTAATAGGAAATACATGTGGTGGCCGAAATCCTCACTTGAAGAGGATTTGTGTTTCCATCAATGACTCCTATCTCTCTTTTGATTTCCAAACCCTAATCCAACTCTATAGTGTTTAATCCTATTATGACTATATAAAAGACTTCCTTATTTGACTAGATAAATAAATCTCTTATTTATCTACTTACCAAATAAAGTCTTTTATATTTATTATACTACCACAATAGTATACTACTAAGAAACATATTTTCTAGTCAGAAAAAGATTTTGATTCTTAATTAAATAATTAATCAATCAATTAATTAATTCCCATTTAATCAAATAATAAAATAAAATAATATATAAAGCTATTTTTCAAGCATTGCCGCCCATACACAAAATATAGGCCCAAATATTATCTTTCATTTTATTAAATCCATTGGACCTTTAATTAAAAGGCCCACATGTGAACTAGACCAATTCTTACTAAAAGAAACAAGCCCACATGCCTTTATACAATTCTAGATGGACCCATAATTAGTCCAGTAGAATATATAGAGTGATCCATGCAAGTCCGTGTGGATTGGGGATCTTAGCGGGCTTATCTAAATTTAAGCTTCAATAGACATAACCCAATCTCAATCAACAAATGATTCACTTAGGTTCAATCTATTAATTTTAGTTCATTCCACTAAAGAACTAAAATTGCACTCTTAAATAAAGATAAAACAAGTAAATATTTCTCATTCATACTCTAGACAATCTTATTAGAGATAGTGAATCCTCGTGAATAATATCAGTAATCGCCAAGAGCTCATAGACCGCCTATAACTCTCCAAGTTACCATATTTACCCATATGACTACATTTCGAACTTAGATATTTTGACTTATCCAGAAGCTATGTTTTCAATAGTCACTACCGAAAACTCAACGTTGAGATTTAATATCCAATACCTCAAAATATCCATATGATGATATTATACTCTCATTTAATAAATGGAGCCACGATGTCCATATCTATAAATGAAGTCCTCTATCAATTAGCAAATGAATACCACCAAACTATCGAGGATAGACTATGCTATATAATCGTACTCATTGATAGCTCAAATGATAACACTTGTAACCATAAGTCCATCATTTATCTCAGGATTAAGATAGACTCTCCGTGATAATGAAAAAACTTTTATCTACTGGCGGTTCTAGATAAAGTATTTCATTGTGATCCTGTCCAATGCACCCAGTACACTAGATTCTTTTACTCGAAGACCCTTCAATGATTTTAGACTCATCATAACACATTTGATCCCACTCAAATGCTAGCAAAAGAATTCTACAACTTTAACAAGATAAAGGTGCCCAACCTTTAACTTAAGTTGTGAACATTATTCAAGACTAACTAAAGAATTGTGTCTACCTCATACATATCCAGATGTACGAATAATTCTTCTTTTTTCATAGTCTTTTGACCTTATGATTATTTACCTTGACAATTATAATTATAAATTCTATAAGATTTTGTTAAATAAATAGAAATCACTTTATTAATATGATAAGATTGTCAATTACAATATTACACTCTTGCTATTAAGCATAATCCTAACACATAAATGTTACATAAACCTGTTAAGGTTGGTTCAGCAATGTTTAACACAAACTAATATACATACACCATAAACCATCACAAAAACACATACAAATTCCCTAAACCTTTTCCTTACCAAACCATACAACACTGTGCAAACAAACCAACAGTGTTGTTGAATGGCTTTAGTTGCATTTCCAGTTATTCATGTGATAGTGAGGACGATGTGTTTGCACCCAACAATACTACATACACCTTAACTACAACAATACTGCCTCTTAAAAGCTTGATGTGGCATTTCATCAAACACCTTAACGACACCCAACAATACTACATACACAAACCCCAATTCATGATCAACAAATCCAAAACCCTCAATCCCTTATTATATCCAAAACGTTTCAAAATTAAACAACAATAAAAGAACGAAATGGGACGATGGCATTTAAAACTTTAGTGTCATTTCGGGACTTACATTGATTGTGTATGCTCAATTTCAAACTTGACAGTGAAACTCGATTGAAGCTCAATTGAAAGAGGTGGGGGCACTATCAAGATTTCAGTCGTCGGTAAGATTACGGTCGGGAGCAAGATTCCAGCGGAGAGGATGATGGGATTTGAATAGCAGTGGATTCCGGTCGACAGTGAGGACGATGGGATTTGAAATGGGAAGAATGAGTGACCCTTCGATGGATTTGTTGCAGGAGAACAATGGAAAAGATGACTCTGAATGTTTTGGTTTTCTTCAGTCAACTGAAGGAGAAGAATACAAGGGCAGTTTCATCCTTACACATTGCTAGAGGGTAATTTAGTCATTTTGTAGGGTGTAATTGTAGAGGGCATTATTGTCTTAAAAAGGCTATTTCCTAGAAAATAAACATCAGAAAAGGCTAGATATGTAATTTTTGAGCCAATGGGCTATTTCCTAAAAGTGAATGTTGGGAAAGACTAGATATGCAATGGCCCTAAAAGTGTATCATTTGCTCTATCGTGTTTTCCCCATTTGCAACCCTAACTACACTCACATCTATCTCATCTTGGTACTTCACAAAATCAACAATCAAATTTGATGAATATTGAGATAGTACCTAACAACCAGACCAACAATCGCACCTAACTCACACCAACAATCGGAAGTAGACTTGAAGCCATTGCTGATGATGGAGCTGGTTCACCATCATCGAAGATGGAGACACATCTGGGTCTTTATTTTTGAATCGAAGATAGAGATTGGAGACCCAATCAGGCCATCCATCGCCGATAAACTCCATGATATTGGTAATGATTACCAGGAAACAGAGAAGTCGATGTCCTGAGGACTCCGCTACTATATTATCTCGGTACCTTGCTACTACATCGACCCGGTATCCCAGTACCATGATACCCCGATACCCCGATACTTGAAAAGTACTGTTACCACGGTCCAGTAAAATGTGGGGTACCAGTATACCCCGATTCCTCCTAGAACCAGTCTACCTGACAATGGAAGACTAAGACGAAAGGGAGACTATCAAGGAAGAAATAGACCGGTACACCAAGGAACCAGAATCATGCTACAAGAAAAGACAGTAAACGCCAACATTTAAATACAAGAAAATTTGACTTCTCTCGCTACCTTTAAAGCTCCATTTTGAAGGGGATTGGTCAACTCTGTCAAGATCGCCAAAGAAGGAAACAAAATCACTTGATTTTGGGAATCATTCCCGCGCCTGAAACAGGGCCACCATTAACGTCCCGTTGATTGCCTGATTGATTGATTGATTATCAGAGTAATGGGCAAGAAAGGGGACCTATAAATAAATCAAGACTCTCGAAAGAGAAGGGATCGAAAATCAGACTTTCAACCTACACCTTACATCTTTTTCACTTATCGACTTGCACGAGATCACCATCTCCAACTGTGTGTAAAAACTCCATACCTAAACCTCCCAGAAATCGCCATTTGTATTGCACCATTGTATCATTTGAATTGTGTATCTTTTATCAATAAAATAACATTATTTCACCATCTCAATAGATACACTGTGTTAATAGGAATTTGACCCGTTAACATTTTTCTACTAACAATTGTTTTTATTATTTTCTTTAAATTTCTAATTATATGTATATAAATATAAGGCTGCCCTTAGGTGCAACGTTACATGATACAACGAAATTTTTTTGACTTTGATCATGTCTTCTTTGGGTACAACCACATTAGCTAATATGTGGTTGTATGTTCTAACATGCGATCACAATAATTTAATTGTGTGATCACGTGTAATTCATATGCGATAGCATTATATATATTTATGATCACATGTAATCATATGTGATCACATACTTTTTTTTAAAATTGTATGGTGTCATGTTGCACTCAAGAATGAGCCATATATATATATATATATATATATATATATATATATTACCCCATATGAACAAATTTTTATTTTTTTTTAAATATCTATTACTCCAATTAAGGTTCAAATAAATTACTATTGTTTTTTAAAAAAAAAATTTATTGTTAGAAAAGAAAAACATTATAAATTGTTCAACTAAACATAAAAAATGGGAGGGGTATAAATGTCATATCATTGTTAGTAGAGATATTAAAATGTTCCAACCAAACACTTTCAAAAGCTATGCTAAATATAAAAGCTCTGCTAGATATAAAAGCTCTTCTAAAATATACCATTCAAACGATAATTGAAAAGCTCTGGCTTTTACTTCTTTTCTCCTACTGTCTAAAGTTAAAAGTAAAAGTTATTTCAAACGAGCCCATAATGTCCTTTATTGGATTGAAATCGTTTGGATGTTAGTTGAAATTTCTCTTAAGTAGTAGTGAAATATACCTAGAGGGGGGGGGGGGGGGGGGGGGGGGGGGGGGGGGGGGGAGGTGAATAGGTATAGGCTCCAAATTCTTCCAATTTAAAAAATAATGCGGAATATATCAAAGAAAATGCACACTTGATTATATTTGACAAATTAATTGATTTCACTTATACAAGAGTTAATCAATTTACAAGATATGCAATCAATAAAAGATATGGAAGATAAAGAAAAGTAAAAACAAAAACAAAAATGAACACAAGTATTTTTACGTGGTAAAACCTCAAAGAGGAAACATCCACGGGTTGATACCACAATCACTGGCAAAGCAATCCACTATGTGAAAAAGGACTTACACACTCAAGCTATCAACTCATGATATCCGCTCAAGCTATCAACTCCTAATCTACCCTTGGGCTAGTGAATCACCAAGCCTACTTCCTATCTGAGATGTATCCCACACCTCTAGAAAGCAACTTCCTATCCAAGTCGCTCACGTCTCTGGGAAGATTTCTTGCTTACCTATCCGGATCCTCCCGACCCTAGACAAGACTCCCTTGCTTGATTATCCGAGTCCTCCCGACTCTAATCAAGACTTCCTTGCTCTATCCATAAAGCTTCACTCACTTTGCTAGAGACTTCAACCTAATGCAAGGCTATGATCTAAAGTAATACAAATGATGCAAACACAATCAAATTAAGCTAGATGATCAATCAAGCAAAATGTACATGTTCAATGACAATCTAGAATATGCTTTCAACACACAATCACAAGATTATCTAGAAATCAAGACATGCAAATCAATAAGAACAAGGTATGAATATTCAATATATCACACTAAAAACCTAGTTCTTAGATCATGAAATAAAACCTAGAAAATAACATGAAGCACATCATATATACATTTTCTAGAATCAATTTCATGTTGAATCAAGTTTAGCACAAATATGTTCAAGAGAAATCACAAAGATAAAACTTAATTGAAAAATGATCAAACACCCCTAGCATATGATCTAACATACTCCTCAACAAATTTCATCAATCAAATAGTAAGAATCAAGAGATGATCAAAGATAAAATTGAAAAAGAAGAAGTTGAACAAACAACCTTGAACTCGTAATGAAGAACAGGCTGCTGGGAACAATGACGAAGTTAGCTCCCTCTGGAAATGCTTGGGATTTGTAGCTCTCTTCAAGACCAACAATTTTGGTTTTTGAATCGATTGATTTTGAGTTTGTATGAGAGAGATATGATCAAAACACTAAAACTAAAATTTGAAGAAAATCTGCAGAATTCGTGAAATGTTCATCAAGATCTTTAACAAGTGTGGAGGGAAAGGGAGGAGTTTAAAAGGAAGAGAGAGAGAGATTTATTGGGCAAATCAGCACATGCCACGTCACCACCCCGTGGGGGGCGCGTGGGCCTCACGGGGGCAGAGAGCTTCTCTGGCCGTGGGGCCCATGGCCTCCCTCACGGCGTGGGCCGAGTAGCCTCACGGCCACGGACCTCTCTCGCGCACTCCCTCGGTTCTTCAGCCGTATCTTGGGCATCCAAACTTCGATTTCAAATCCGTTTTCGGATTACGAACCGTGACTCCCTCACGCACGACGACGACTACACAACTTTGAAAAATAGTTGAGAAATCATCTCGGAAAATGACGATGAAGTCAACTCAACGAATGAGAACGAAAAATAGCGTAGCTACATCGTTTGGACTCGAAACCTTATGAATGAGTAACCGAAACGACCGAAACTCAATAAGGTATCAAATAAGAAAATTTTCAAGTCCAAAACACAAAATACACAAACAAATAAACACATATTCACACAAGCATGCCATATCAAAGAGATAGTCACAAAGCATGCAATTCCACAATGTTTGTCTATACAAGATCAATGCATGAGCATACTATGAGATGTGTGAATGTGTTATACCAAATATTTGAACCACGATGTAGGGACACACATATATGAATTGTGTGTGTGTGCGCTAACGCCTTGCAAGAGGATAGAAGTCAAGATATACCTTTGACGCTTTTCACCTCTTGAAGACGACTTTTGCACTAGACGTTGCTCTTCACCATGTAAGCTTCCTTTCTTCAAAGAATATCCTAAGCAACAATTAATACAAATATAGAGTGTTTTGCAATGGACACTACAAAAAAAATTGGCTATTGGGACGATTTTTTTTCGTCCCTATAGGTCAAAAATCGTCCCAAAAGGCCTATTGGGACGAATAAAATTCGTCCCAAAATCCGTCCCCTCAGGTGGGTCGCAACAGCTTCTTTGGGACGAAAATTGAAATTCGTCCCTTAAAACTATCTATAGGGACGATTTTTATTCGTCCCAATTGATAATGTATAGGGACGAAATTATTCGTCCCAATAGATATTTTTTAGGGACGAATTGTATTTTCGTCCCCTTTGATAACCTATAGGGATGAAATATTTCGTCCCTTTAAATAATATTTCGTCCCTTTAGATACTCTATAGGGACGAAATTTAAAAAAAAATTTTAAAAAAAATTTTAAAAATTGGTTCTTTGCCTTCAAATGAAAGCCAACCCATGACCCACCCACCAGCATGCCCTCGCCCACGCCCACGCCCACGCCCACATCCCACGACCCACCCACCAGCATGCCCACGCCCCACGACCCACCCACCAGCATGCCCACGCCCCACGCCCCACCCACCATGCTGAAATCACAATTTTAATTGTGATTGCTTGGTGTCGAACCTGGCACACTCATGATATGAGTGCCTTATCCACCACGCTGTTACTTTGATTGTGATGATAAAAGCATAATATATATATATATATATATATATATATATATATATATATATAATCTCTACTTGTTATTAAATTTTTATTAATTATTTTTCAATCAAAATTTTTTTTTAGATTGATTCCACTAATTTAAATTTTATTTCTATATGATAAATAAATTAATATTAAAAAACGTTTATTATAACATTTAATTAAATTATTTTGTCAGATCAAAGGGTCAATCGTTAATCATACTCGGAATTACACATGACTCAGCTTCCAGTTCTCGATTCGGAACCAGCGGTTTCAATTTTCGATTTGGGTTTACAAAAGACTCGAAGAACAAAATGAAAAGGCTCAACAATGGAAGATTCAAAACCAAAAAAATCTTCGGGGGCACTGCCCCCACACCTCCAAATGCGTTTGCGTAAAGCCACTAAACTAATTATCCAATGATGTTCAACCTCCATTGGAGGTCTGTTTAACAGACCTCTATGAAGAAGATGAAAGAATAATAATAATAAAATAAAATAAAAAAACTTCAAAGTAGGAGAATTTGTGTAAAGTAAGGGCATTTTGGTCCGTTCATCATAATAGGTGTCTTTTAAACTTAAGTTATTAAAGTGGTGACTTTCTTACAAAACCACTTTTAAAAGGTGACATTTTCTACCATTTCCACATTTCGGTTTTCGATTTGGAACCAATGGTTCCAGTTCCGGTTCCAATGATTCAGTTCCTTTTTAAAAAAATAATAGAAAACCTTTCAAGACTAATAGCTATTGATCCTTATAAAGAACTTATTGGGAAAAAACAAAATTCATTTCGATAGAGAACCACTTTGGACGAACCAAATGATCCATATTGTATAATTTTCTAATTTATATGGTAATTTAATTATTAATATATCTTTAAGGAAAAAACTTTAAAAAAAAATCAAGAATTTTCAATAAAATTAATTAATTATTATAATTTTAAACAAAAAGAAAACCTATTGGGACAAATATAATTTGTCCCTAAAGGTCAATAAAATTAAATAATCATTATAATTTTAAATTTAAAAAACCTATTGGGACGAATTATGTATTTCGTCCCAATAGATGTCCTATTGGGACGAAACAAATTCATCCCTATAGATCAACAAAATTTATTAATTTTAAATAAAAAGAAAACATATTGGGACGAAATAATTTCGTCCCAATAGGTATTCTGTTGGGACGAAAGATTTATGTCGTCCCAATAGATGCCTTATTGGGACGAAAATAATTCGTCCCTAAAGGTCAACAAAATTTATTAACTATTATCATTTTAAATAAATAAAAAACCTATTGGGACGAAATAAATTCGTCCCAATATATAGTCTATTGGGATGAATTTTGTATTTCGTCCTAATAGGACAAGTCTATTGGGACGAATTATTTATTTCGTCCCAATAGATACCCTATTGGGACGAAATATTGAATTCGTCCCAATAGACCTCCTATTGGGACAAAAAGAAAACGTCCCAAAATAATTTCGTCCCAATAGGGCTTTTTTCTTGTAGTGGGAATCAAGCCAATACAAATCATGAACCTTACATTAGTATATTTGGATATTTATTTTAAATATTTTTTGGAAATCAATTTTTTCTTTTGTTTTTTGAAACGAATAATTATATTTAGTGTGTATATATGTATAGAATATCTCAAACATATATATATATATATATATATATATATAGTTTTTCTACTGTCAGTTCGTCCTGATATAAAATATATCATGACGAAGAATGTAGACCATAGATTATGGAGAAGTTTTGACAAGTGTATACACTTTGAGTCAATGTATGTAAATCTAATGGCTCACATTCCTCGTCCTGATATATTTTATATTAGGACGAACTGACAATAGAAATATTGTATATATATATATACAGTCTTTCTATTGTCAGTTCGTCCTGACAATAAATATATTAGGACGAAGAATGTAGACCACAGATTATGGAGAAGTTTTGACAAGTGCATACACTTTAAGTCAAAGTATGCAAATCTAGCGGCCCACATTCTTCGTTCTGATATATTTATAGTCAGGACGAACTGATAATAGAAAATTTGTATATATAAACATTTGAGATAAGTAAAAACTATTTTAAACGAGCCCATAATGTCCTTTATTGGACTGAAAACACAATCTAAAATTTTAAAATTAATAGTATTGTACTCAAAAACATTTTTTTACTACTTTAAAGAATACTATAAAAAAAAAAAAATTAGCTTTAATAAAAAAAAACTTGTATGTGGTAGATTTATATATTTGTGTAAGGATTCCCATATATTGATTGGCTTATTTCGTGGACAAACCACTTGTTGGGGTTGATAATGTAAGGGTAGTTTAGGTGTTTGAACTTCATGCTCGAAGGCCCTTTCAAGACCTCAAGGGACAAGCACGCCAAAGGTATAATTTCTTGTGCTTGATTTTTCTTTGAAGAGATTTAGTTAGCACACACTCACTTAGCATACTTGTTCATGTGTGCATTCTCTCCACATGCCACTTTACACACTAGCACTTTGTTTTATATCTTGTTGTGTGTATATGTGCTTAGTAATTCGTTTCCCGATAGTGTTCGGAAACGTCCGCACTCACACGTATGTGTGCTTGGTTTTGGGCGAAAACCGCCCACGGAGAATGCCCTTGGCTTCTCCTTGGTTTTCACCATTGTTGGTGATCGGCGGTTATGATCGGCGGCCTGGCTGCCGAATCAAACCGCCGTTTCAGTCAAGAGAGGTCTGAAGCAATTATGCGGTCACGATCGGCGGTCACGACCGCCGTTCGAAACCGCCATTCATACCTGATCGATTTTAATCTCTCGGTCTATTTCGGCGGTTGGATCAGCGGTCACGAAACTGTCGAATGAAACCGCCGTTGATGCTCTGTTCTTCACGGGCTCAATTCGGCGGTCGTAATCGGTGGCCTGGCCGCCGATTGAAACCGCCGAACGGTGCGTTTTAGGGGTAAACTTGTCTTTTCACATGCCCAATTCTTGATGTCTATAAATATCTTACTTTCTCATTCTCTGATCAAGCTTCTTGAGTCATTAGAACCCTAAACTTCAAAGAGAGATTTTTGAGAAAAAATCAAATCAAGAACTCACCTTTAAACACTCAAATCAAATCCTTTTTGCATCAAAGTTCATCTTGCATTCATCTATGATTGGGTTTGCATCATCACAACATGCTTGGTAAGATTTTGATTAATTTCATCTTATTTTAGTATTTTACTATCAAGCATATTCTCTTTTAATTACTTGTATGTTTTTGATCATATGATAAATACAAGAATAGAGAATTAATTGTGATGAATTGATTGAGTGTTGTTTGTGATAGCTAATTAGGTTTTTGACTAATCTTGATTAGCTAAGCTATTTGACATGTCATTTAGCAATTGATATCTAGGGTTGATTTAAATTGATTATCTCATCATCCTAGATAAGCATCTAAGGTTACCTAGCCTTGTTTGTTATTTGAATATTTATACATATTCACATAGGTTGCATAATCTCTTCATAGAGAATTAAGTCTTGAGGCTAAGATTGCTTAGGCCTCAAGCAATTAGGACTAGAGCCACTTTTAAAGGCCTGAGTGGTAGAAGTGGGGGGTTATTGACCGGAGTGTTAGACGAGGTCTACATAGGTTGTAAACTCCATTTCAATTAGTAGATTTCGAGGTCCGAGTGTGGCGCACTAAACAGCCCGTGGTTTTTCCAGTGGTTGGGTTTCCACGTATAGATCAAGTGTTATTTAAATTCCGCACTATATTACACTTGCTTGTATTTTTGACTAGTAGGGGCATTTTCATAAAATTGACTTGCATGCGAAAATTGGGTAATAATAGTTAAAATCTATTCACCCCCCCTCTAGATAATATTTAGAACACACCGAGCGTTTATTGTATTTACTTTCAATTGGTATCAGAGCGGGTTCCTAGATATACTTAGGTGATCCTAGCACATTTTAGGTGTGTTTTGCATTTGTGTGATTTTTGCTCATTCATACATTTTGCATTCATTTGAATTCATTCATTACATACAAT
Organism: Acer yangbiense; assembly: GCA_008009225.1. Lineage (NCBI taxonomy): Eukaryota > Viridiplantae > Streptophyta > Magnoliopsida > Sapindales > Sapindaceae > Acer > Acer yangbiense. Next base: position 27,427,865 of record CM017764.1, read on the forward strand.
GAGTAGATACGGTGGCAACCATGAGGGTGCTTCAAGCACACGGCCTCCCCTCCTCACCGGTGTGAATTATGCCTCATGGAAAGGCAAGATGGAGGTATATGTGTGCCAAATCCATGATAGGGCAAGGATGGCAATTGAAGATGGGTATGCACCTCCTATGATGACTCCCACGGGTGGTGGAGAAGAAGTACTCAAGCCTAAGGCCCAGTGGTCACCTGAAGAGTTTGAGACTTCAAAATGGAATAGGAAGGCATGGCATGCTCTTCTATGTGCAGTGGATGAAAATCAGTACAAACTAATTCAGAACACTAGGATAGCCAAGGAGGCATGGGATATCCTAGAGGTTGCACATGAAGGAACCGATGTGGTTAAGGACTCCAAGCTACAAGTCCTCCAAATGCAATTTGAGTTGCTTAAAATGGAGGAGGACGAGTGCCTCAATGACTTTGAAGTCAAGTTGATGGATATTGTGAATCAAAGCCATCAACTCGGTGATCCTTATTCGGATAGGAGAGTTAAGCAGAAAATTATGAGGTCTCTCCCTACTAGGTTTGAATCAAAGGTGACAGCTTTAGAGGAAAATAGCACCTATAAGGACATGAAGCCGAGCGAGGTTATTGGAAGACTCCTCGCCTATGAATCTAGGAAGGCTCCTAGCATTTCACCTCCTAAAAAGCAAAAAGGAATTGCTTTGAATGCTTCCAAGGTTGTGAAAGAGGAAAAAGGTGACTCGGACGAAGACATGGCATTGTTGCTGAGAAGATTCAAGAAATTCATCAAGTTCGAGAAGAAAGGCTTTGGATCCAAATGCCAAGACTTGAAGAAAAAGGCTCCCTTCAAGAGTTTTGAGCCTAGGCAAGAGCATAGTGAGAAGAAAGGGGTCCAATGCTATGAGTGTGGTGGTATAGGTCACATCTCACCCGATTGTGGGAACTTGAAGAACAAGATGGCAAAAGTGATGGCCACCACGTGGAGTGAAAGTGATGACTCCGGAAAGGGAGACAAGTCATTTAGTGATGATGAGCTTACTATCAACTACACGACATTTGGGGTCACTTGTGTAGAAGATAAAATTGTTGGTAAGAATGACTTGACTAGTGATCCCATAGAAGAAATAGATGAAGAAGTAGCTTTAAAGGTGATAGGTGAAGCTACTCATTGGGATATGTCTCTCATTGACTCAAGAGACCAAGGTGAAGGTCTTAATGAGAGAAATGACTCCATAGGAGAGATGGAGAATGGAGGAGATAACTCTAGTGAAGATGACTCCTCATCTAACTCTACAAATGGAAGTGTAGAGAAAATGGATGTGAATGACTTTATAGTCAAGTGTGAAAGTTCATTGGAGAAGAACAATAGAAAATTGAAGTTTTTAGAGGATGAAAATCTAGAACTTTCAACACACAATGACCACTTAAGTAAACAAGTGGAGGCATCCAAGAAGATTGAAGACAAGCTAAGGAATGAGCTAGCTATGTCTAAGAGGAATGAAGAAGGGTTGAAGAGAGAGCTTGTTGAAGCCATAGAGTCATTGTCTAGGATGACTACAAGCACCAAGAAACTTGACCACATTCTTGGTAGTGGAAAGAACCCTTGTGACAAGAGAGGTATTGGGTATGAAGTAAGCAAGGAGATCACTACTCTAACCAAGACCATCTTTGTCAAAAGTTTGGGCAAGAATGAAGCCTCACCGATGCACACACCTAGGAAGAAAATCGATCTAGGACAATGCTCAAGAAGTGCACATGTGAAGGAAGCTCCAAGGAGACAACCTCAAGCTCAAAAAGTTCCTCAACCAAACTTCCCTCAAGCTCATATTCATCAAGGGAAGAGGCCAATCATGCAAAATGGAACAAGGAAGCAAACGAGACCGGTTCAACAACAAAAAAGATTTGAACCCGCTCAACCACAAAGTCATGGGAAGGCTCCTATGCATGCACAAGGACATGGTATGAATTCTAAATTTATCCCTACATGTCACTTTTGTGGTATTAATGGTCATATTAGACCAAATTGCTTTCATTTCATTAAATTATGTAGAATCAAAAGCATGATTGAAAAGATAATGACAAGAGCTAGAATGCATGCTAATAGGAAGGAAAATATTCATATTAATGATCCTATTATTTCTAGTACTCTTGAACCATTGTCCACTAGAAAGAAAAAAATCATATCTATGTGGATAAGGAAAAATGAACCCGCTTGCTACGAGACTATCAAGTCTCAAATAGGTTTATCCAAGTCAAATGGACTTGGGAGGTCCATAGGACCTCATGACCTTCATTGATGAAGGATGATATTGACCCCATGGGGAACTCAAGCAAAGAGAGCTTATGCATACTTGTTGCATGCAAATATTTGAAAAAACTTATGCTTTTTTGTTAATTGCTTGAGTAAGCTTGGTTGCACATATGTATATATGTTTTCAATTCAATAAGTGTGAACCATGCTTGTTTACAATCCATGTCATATTTATGTTCAAACATGCATTTTTGGACTAGGAGATTTACATAGGAAGTATGATATGAATGACATATAGTTATCTCCATGACATGATGATTCTTAATGACATGCTTAAAAAATTGAAAAGCATGAGTTGTTTATAACATGCTAATGTCATATGAAAAGCATGAAATTCAAATGACATGCTCAAATGAAAAAGCATGAATTGATGATTGCAATTTATAAATGCAAAACTTGTGTGAAAAAGCTTATGAGACTCAAAATGAATAAAGGATCTTGTATCCATTCAAAGGAATTTATATTCCATATTGTCTCTCTTTCTTTATTTGTTGAACATGTCTACTATCATACGGGTTTCATTCCCGGAAAAATCAAATAGGGTGCAAAGTTGCTCATGACATGTTTGGCTTATAAAGATGGATATAGTTGCTCATATATTAAAATTAATGAAAACTCTCTATCCTTGCTTCTCTCATGACATTGGTGAAATTGGTTTGAATTCTTATTAGAAACCTTTGTCATTTGCTTTGCCAAATACCATTGTATTTTGGACTTGAATGCTACATGTCTTGTATGCAAAGCATGTTTTGTTTCACACATTTATTTCAAAATAAATCTCCTTGTTTCTCTCTTATTGATAGAGTTGTATAAAAGTGCATTTTATGATTATGCAAATGACTTGAATACTATCATCTCTCTTTGCTAAGTGACCCAGTTGGGGACTACTCCTTTGCCTATATCATGACAAAAAGGGGGAGTAGAATGGTGGTAAGGGGAGTTGCAATTATGCATGTTGGGGAGACAACACATTGAGGGGGAGTAACCCTTTGAGGGGGAGCATTGCATTCATCATACATTGCATACATTGCATGATGTTGTGTTTAAATTCTTAGAAATGCAAATGCTTGTTTATGTCCTCACTTGATTAATCTCACATTTTACTTGAATTGGAAAGTATAGAAACTTTTGCTTTCAGGGATTGATAGTTCTACTTGAGATTGAAGTCTTCAAGATTATTTTTATATATCTCTTTGTATAATAGAAAATCATAGTAGACCCATAGTTTCTATTATGTTGTGAGGAATCAATGTGAGTGGTGGTTTTGTCACGAAATAGCCAAAGGGGGAGATTGTAAGGATTCCCATATATTGATTGGCTTATTTCGTGGACAAACCACTTGTTGGGGTTGATAATGTAAGGGTAGTTTAGGTGTTTGAACTTCATGCTCGAAGGCCCTTTCAAGACCTCAAGGGACAAGCACGCCAAAGGTATAATTTCTTGTGCTTGATTTTTCTTTGAAGAGATTTAGTTAGCACACACTCACTTAGCATACTTGTTCATGTGTGCATTCTCTCCACATGCCACTTTACACACTAGCACTTTGTTTTATATCTTGTTGTGTGTATATGTGCTTAGTAATTCGTTTCCCAATAGTGTTCGGAAACGTCCGCGCTCACACGTATGTGTGCTTGGTTTTGCGCGAAGACCGCCCACGGAGAATGCCCTTCGCTTCTCCTTGGTTTTCACCATTGTTGGTGATCGGCGGTTATGATCGGCGGCCTGGCCGCTGAATCAAACCGCCGTTTCAGTCAAGAGAGGTCTGAAGCAATTATGCTGTCACGATCGGCGGTCACGACCGCCGTTCGAAACCGCCATTCATACCTGATCGATTTTAATCTCTCGGTCTATTTCGGCGGTTGGATCGGCGGTCACGAAACCGCCGAATGAAACCGCCGAATGAAACCGCCGTTGATGCTCTGTTCTTCACGGGCTCAATTCGACGGTCGTAATCGGTGGCCTGGCCGCCGATTGAAACCGCCGAACGGTGCGTTTCAGGGGCAAACTTGTCTTTTCACATGCCCAATTCTTGATGTCTATAAATATCTTACTTTCTCATTCTCTGATCAAGCTTCTTGAGTCATTAGAACCCTAAACTTCAAAGAGAGATTTTTGAGAAAAAATCAAATCAAGAACTCACATTTAAACACTCAAATTAAATCCTTTTTGCATCAAAGTTCATCTTGCATTCATCTATGATTGGGTTTGCATCATCACAACATGCTTGGTAAGATTTTGATTAATTTCATCTTATTTTAGTATTTTACTATCAAGCATATTCTCTTTTAATTACTTGTATGTTTTTGATCATATGATAAATACAAGAATAGAGAATTAATTGTGATGAATTGATTGAGTGTTGTTTGTGATAGCTAATTAGGTTTTTGACTAATCTTGATTAGCTAAGCTATTTGACATGTTATTTAGCAATTGATATCTAGGGTTGATTTAAATTGATTATCTCATCATCCTAGATAAGCATCTAAGGTTACCTAGCCTTGTTTGTTATTTGAATATTTATACATATTCACATAGGTTGCATAATCTCTTCATAGAGAATTAAGTCTGGAGGCTAAGATTGCTTAGGCCTCAAGCAATTAGGACTAGAGCCACTTTTAAAGGCCCGAGTGGTAGAAGTGGGGGGTTATTGACCAGAGTGTTAGACGAGGTCTACATAGGTTGTAAACTCCATTTCGATTAGTGGATTTCGAGGTCCGAGTGTGGCGCACTAAACAGCCCGTGGTTTTTCCCAGTGGTTGGGTTTCCACGTATACATCAAGTGTTATTTAAATTCCGCACTATATTACACTTGCTTGTATTTTTGACTAGTAGGGGCATTTTCGTAAAATTGACTTGCATGCGAAAATTGGGTAATAATAGTTAAAATCTATTCACCCCCCTCTAGATAATATTTAGAACACACCGAGCGTTTATTGTATTTACTTTCAATTTGCTCCAATATGAGTAAGCCACATGATATTGCTCAACCAATCACGTTAAATGAAAACCCTCGCATCATGTATGGTGTCTTGTTATTGGGGTTAGTGTACACATGGAGATATAGTTGTCAAATATTCCAAATATAATATGATTTTCGGACTTTGAATGAAGTATGTAACTATGTACTGATATTATTATTATTATTATTATTATTATTTTGTAAAGAACTGATATTAGACTTTGGTGTTACATCTAAGTAAAAGGTACACTTGTCACAATCTTGAATTTAAACATTGTCATTACGACAAGAAATTTTAGAATATGGTAAAAATATTAAATGAATTAATTCAAAATAGAAATCAAAACGTGAAGAGATTCCATGGATGAGAGTTCCAACTTCCAAGGTCACGGCCTAGGACTCTGGGCTCGAAGAAACATTGTTTAATGTCTGCTTTCAAATTGTTGGACCTTCTCACTGCTCTTGTATGCATACCAAGCTAATGCTGCATTTTGTTTTTGGAGAATTACAAATAATCCTCCTACTTTTGATAACAAATCAAACTCTTTGATTTAAAAAACTGACAACAAAACCTCTAATGTTAGTTGGCTCTAACTCTCTAAGTTAATTTTTATTACCTTTCAAAAAAGAAGAAGTTAATTTTGATTAAATATTACTAAATATGTTAAGCAATTTTCTATATAACTGAATTATAAAAAAAATTAAAAAAAAAGGAATCAAGAAAATTAACTTCATATTACTAAACGAATCATGAAAAAATATTTTAAAATATTAGCTAAACAGCTAAATAAACAAATATATATATATATATTATAACATACAAAAATATATGGAGGAGACGCTCACAGATATATTGAAACTATTACGGTGTGTCTAAATATACCTAGGGGTGAATAGGTTTTAATCAAGTTAATTATCAATTTTTCTTGATTATTCAATTTAAAAAAAAAAAAAACCCCCCAATCTAAACAAAAATACAATCAACTAAATCTAAGTGCGAAAAACAATAAATTGCATGTTGATTGATTTACGTGAGAAACCCACAACTGAGAAAAACTCACGGGCTAATATGTTAGCCACACACGGTCCTCAAATCCATTACTTGTAATGATGTTTACAACCTAGGTTGACCTAAACTATTCTTTGTCACTAACCTATCACTACTACCCAACGGGCCTCTAATAGCGATTCTAGACCTACTTTCTTATGCACTAAGCAACTTAGTCACAAGGCTTCACTTCATAAAGAAGAGATCAACAACCTATTGTGAATATCATGATATTCAAGATGCAAATAATGCTAGATTACACTAAATGTTTATCTAGGGATTAAAGATATCAATAATAGCAATCCTAAATATCATGTGTCTACAACACAATAATCTCAATCTTGTATATAGAATATGTTCTAGATGTATACAAGTAATAAATGAGATTTCTTACTAAGTAAGAACACTAAAATGGATTAAGGTGGTGTTTAACTTATCAAGTTATGTGTGTTGAAGAAGACTCATGCAAAGATACATCCTAGATGATCCTAGATGATGCTAGATGATGTTTGATGCACATGGAAATGATTTTGAGTACTCAAAGGTGAGTTCTTGGATGATTTTCTCTCTTGGAAAATGTTTTAAGTTAAAAATATGATTTTGAACTCTAAGAAATGACCTAAGGACAAAGTAGCATATACATATATATATATATATATATATATATATATATATATATATATATATATATATATGAGGTCAAGATGATGCTACATCGTTTTGATAAAATTTCCAAAACTTTTGCCTTGGTCACTATATAGTCGATGTACATACAGCACCTGTACAACGACTCACCTGAGAAATGAAGAACAATTTCTTCATGATCGCTCTACGCATAGTGACTTGGGAGCGACATACCAGCGACTCAAGAAATGAGCTCTCGGGTTTTAGAGAGCCGCTGTTCAGGCGTTGTACGAACAATGACTGAACAACGATGGAATAAAACCAACTGATCTAGCGCTTTACGTACAACGACTGTACATCACTTGAGACCAAAATGCTACAAGGCCACTAATAGGCACTGTACAAACAGCGACCCAACAGTGCCTCCTAAAACACAATGCATCCTAATGCCTAACATGTCATGGCAATTATCAAACAAGATGCAATCAATTAATACATGCATAAAAAGAGTTCAAGAACATGAATGCACAAGCATAAAACACACAACATATAAGAAGTACTGAAATGCATGAGTTGTGTGTGTGTGCAACTAAGTCTCTTCAATGCAAATAAGCACAAGTGTTTTACCTTTGAAGTGCTTATCATCTTGAGGTCTTGAGAAGGCATTTGTTGTGCTTGATCACGAATAATTAAGCGCCTAAGCTACCCTTACATCACAAACCCCAAATGTGTTTTGTCATCAAAATGAGCCAATAAAAAATGAGGAACTTACATATATATTCATCTCCAAAATGTGCCTGTCTTCTCCATAACTTTTATTTTTATATTAAATATCATTTTGTTTATTCAAGTTAATTACCGATTTTTCTTGATTATTCAATTTTCAATAAAAACCTCAATCCAAGTAAAAATACAATCAACTAAATATAAGTGTGGAAAACAATAAATTGCACGTTGATTGATTTATGTGAGAAACCCACAACTGGGAAGAATCACGGGCTAATATGCTAGCCACACACAGTCCTCAAATCCACTACTTGTAATGATGTATACAACCTAGATTGACCTCAACCATTCTCGGTCACTAACCTATCACTACTACCCAACGGGCCTCTAATAGTGATTATAGACCTACTTGCTTGCGCACTAAGCAACTTAGTCACAAGGCTTCACTTCACAAAGAAGAGATCAACAACCTATTGTGAATATCATGATATTCAAGATGCAAATAATGCTAGATTACACTAAATGTTTATCTAGGGATTAAAGATATCAATAATAGCAATCCTAGATATCATGTGTTTACATGTCATATGTAAACTTAGCTATTTAAGATAAAATAATCCTATATGTCATAGCTATCATAATACAACTCTCAATCAATCAGCACAATAATCTCAATCTTGTATATAGAATATGTTCTAGATGCATACAAGTAATAAATGAAATTTCTTGCTAAGCAAGAACACTAAAATGGATTAAGGTGGTGTTTAACTTACCAAGTTATGTGTGTTGAAGAAGATCCATGAAAAGATTCATCCTAGATGATCCTAGATGATGTTTGATGCACATGGAAATGATTTTGAGTAATCAAAGGTGAGTTCTTGGATGATTTTCTCTCTTGGAAAATGTATTAAGTTAAAAATATGATTTTGAACTCTTAGAAACGACCTAAGGACAAAGTAGCATATATATATATATATATGACCTAAGGAAAAAGTAGCATATATATATATATATGAGGTCAAGATGATGCTACATCGTTTTGATAAAATTTCCAAAACTTTGCCTTGGTCACTGTATAGTCGATGTACGTACAGCACCTGTACAGCGACTCACCTGGGAAATGAAGAACAATTTCTTCATGATCGCTCTACGAACAACGACTAGGGGGTGACTTACCAGCGACTCAAGAAATGAGCTCTCGGGTTTTGGAGAGCCGTTGTTCATGCATTGTACGAACAATGACTGAACAACGATGGAATAAAACCATCAGGTCTGGCACTGTACGAACATCAACTGTACAGCGCCTGAGATCAAAATGCTACAAGGCCACTAATAGGCGTTGTACGAACAGCGACCCAACAGCGCCTGTACAGCGCCTCCTATAACACAATGCATCCTAATGCCTAACATGTCTTAACAATTATCAAACAAGATGCAATCAATTAATACATGCATAAAGAGAGTTCAAGAACATGAATGCACATACATAAACACACAACATACAAGAAGTACTGAAATGCATGAGTTGTGTGTGTATGCAACTAAGTCTCTTTAATGCAAATAAGCACAAGTGTTTTACCTTTGAAGTGCGTATCATCTTGAGGTCTTGAGAGGGCCTTTGTTATACTTGATCATGAACAATTAAGCACCTAAGCTACCTTTGCGTCACAAACCTCAAATGTGTTTTGTCACCGAAATGAGCCAATAAAAAAATGAGGAACTTACATATATATATATATTCATCTCTAAAATGTGCCTGTCTTCTCCATAACTTTTATTTTTATATTAAATATATATATATATATATATATATATATTTATTCATAATATATCTTAACATCTTATAACTTGTTAAGTAGTTGATTTTGATTATTGTCAATAGAGCAAATTACACACAATCTATCTGAGATTTAGCTTGTGACACATAGAAACAACTTTTATTAAAATTGATAATGATCTCCCCTGCTGCTATATCAAGTTTGTTAACTTTAACTGATATAAGGGCAATTTAGTCATTTGATTTTTATTAATGACGTGGCAATCTTCCTACAAAACCCAAATTTGAAAAATAAAAATAAAAAACAAATGAACAGATCTGGTCAAGTGTAATCTTTTTTTTTTTTTTTGAAGATTCGCTTTGTTCTTGCGGTTACCTATCAACACAAGTTCCATTTTCTCTATATTTTTTTTTTCTAGATCTTCACCATCAAGAAACTTTTTATCTCTCTTCCATTCCTCAATTATATTTAAGATGAGATTTGAAGGTTTCAATTGGTCAAATCTACCAATCTACTCCATTTAACAATCAATGGGTTAAATCCCTTTATAATTCGATTATAAGTTGAAGAAGCTATCTATTCGGTGAGTGAATGAAAATTAGGTGTGACTTATGGATACAAATGGTGGAGAAGACCAAATTGAAAAGTGATAAAATTAAAAGAAAAAAAATGGTTTGTAAAGAGAGAGAAGGCTACAGAAGAAATGGGTCTGAGATGAGAACAAGAAGGCTACTATGGAGCTCGATTTTGTGGTGAAGGAGGTTGCATATCCTCCGTTGGCCTTTTATTGTGGAGGAGCTACGGATGGTCGTGGGGGCCAATGGGGCGGGGGAGGGTCCTCCCACCCCCAACCCAATTCCTAAACCCTTCCCCCACCACCTCCCCCAAAACCCATTTGGGGGGACTGGGGGTGGGTGCATTTTGGGGGGAGGTTCCACTTTCCCCCATCCCCAAACCCCATTTTCCTCATTTATTTTCATTTTCAATTCCCAATCTGAAAATTGGAATTTGAAATTTAGAATCCAGTCATTTCAATCTCTAGTTTGACCCTATTAAAATATTCAATATAAAAAATAATCAAAATATTTGTTCTAAAATAAATAATTGGTTTAAAGAATTCCAAAATAAATACAAATAGTTCCAATAGAGTATTACACAACAAATCAAATTTAAGGTTTACATATTCGATCAATACTCAGTACTAAGTACTAACTAGTAACTACTAACTCAGGTCAATATTATAATATATTAGTTTTTTTATTGTTAAAACTTTAGATATAAATAAAAATAATATATATTCTAGTATGCAGCCCGCACGATGTGCAGGCATGGTAAAACATAACGTAATCGTTATTGAATTTATATTTTAAAAAAATTTCATGTGTATTTTCTATTTTTACTTTCGTGTGTAATTTTACGGATGGAATTAACATATATTATTAAGAAAAAATACACTAAAAAATCATTCGACTATGAATTTCTGCAATTACATTTGAAATATACAAAATAAAGCTTTCAACCACAAATTTAATAATTTTTTGAAAATTCTAATTCAAATAATTCCAAATTATTGCTTTATACTCTCCAAGTTGATGTTTTAATTCAATCCCTGGTCTCTGACAAAATCAGACTGCAAAGAAAATCAAGTTAAACAAATCTATCACAACGTAATAATAATAATAATAATAATAATAATAATTAAAAAAAAAAGAGAGATGTATATATTAAGAGTTTAAAACCTATCTTATTTATATAAATACCTAAATAGTGGTAAATAGAGCTCTGAACATGATCAAATCCTTATGCGTGATAACGTAAAATCACAGCTTAATCTTAAAGACTGACCGACCTATCACCTGTGTCTGTGCCTGTTGAATACAAACATGAACACTATAATTTTAACTAAAACCGAAAAAAATATTTATATATAAATTAAAAAAATTCCAAGGTGATTCTACGATGAGCAATACCTAAAACCATTTCTTTGATTGCTCTAATATGATTCAATACAAAACAAATATGAGATAGTACGCAGAGAAATGCGTGACAATGTCTTGCAATTTGTATTACAGAACTATACACAAATATAAAAAATAAAATAAAAAACTTGAATGCCCAAATCAAATCACATGTTCACTTATACCTAGAACCTACAATGGAGATCCATTAATCCTAAATATGATATAACACAAAAATATAAGTTTTTTTTTTTTTTTTTTTTTAAAGAAAAAAAAAAGTAGAAAAACGTGAAATCGTAAATGATGAACCTTAATGGATTTGGTGGGTTTTGTAGATTTGGACAGGTGGTGACCGGAAGAGGAGGAACCCTCTGAGATGAAGAATAAACATTGGAGTCAGAGTGTCTGGATTGAGTGATAAACAAAAAATAAATAAATAAACAAATCAATAGAGAAAGAGAGTTTTTGACCTTTTATTTGGGGTAGAAATTAGCAAGCTTTTCAAACCCAACTAAAATTATATAAAAGGTAATAAAAATAAGATAATTGAATAGGAAATGTTTTATTTTTTACCAAATTGAATATGAAAGGTTAACTTGTGATTTTTTACTTTTAATTAATTAATGGGATAATGAATAAAAATAAATAGTCAATTCCATAACAAATGAGATAATAAATAAATTCTCTTAATTAACCAAACATAAAATAGAATAACTTAACAAATATTATAATTTATATATTGAATGATAGGGGTGGGTTGATTCCGACTATTTGGGTTTTCGCTTGTGCTTCGTTTCCTGAGGCTCAAATGGTTCACTGTCATGATCAACATCTTATTGTTTCGCTCTCGATCGGTTCTCGGGTCCATTGGTACACTTTTGTTTATGCGAGCACTTCTACAGTGGTTAGTAGGTCTCTTTGGCAGTCTCTTCGAGATATGGTTAGTTTGGTTTCTTCTTCCTGGTTGGTTGTTGGGGATTTTAATGCAGTTCTGGGTGTTCATGAGGCTTTGGGTTCTCGTTCTCCTGCCCGTGGTTCTTGTGAGGATTTCAAGTCAATGATTGAGGATTGTGATTTGGTTGGCATTCGTTCTCAGGGTGCCCGATTCACTTGGGTTAGAGGTCGTAGTAACTGCACTAGAGTTGAGAGACGATTAGATAGAGTTTTGGTTTCAGATGGTTGCATTTCCTATTGGCGGGAAATTTCATATGTGGCTCTTCCCCGTATATGTTCAGATCACTGTTCGTTGTTGGTTCGGTTGTCAGATTCTGAGGTTTCTAGTCAGATGCCGTTTCGGTTTCAGAGCATGTGGTTAGAGCATCCTGATTTTATTGCTATTGTTCGCAAGATTTGGAGCTCTCCTGTTATGGGTAGGCCTTCTCAGGTTGTTATCTATCAGCTGAGAAGATTGAAGAAGGCTCTCAAGTCTTGGAATTGGGAGGTTTTAGGGGATCTTAACTCTGCCATTGCTGGGAAGTGTGCGGAGCTTCATTCTATTTAGATGGATTTGTCTAACCGGGGTTTTTCAGATGATCTTTTTATGGCCGAGGCGAGTGTTCATTCTGAGCTTGATGTGTTATTACGCAGACATGAGTGCTTTCTTCGAGATCAGTCTAGAGTTAGGTGGCTTCATGATGGGGATTGTAACACATCTTTCTTTCATGCCTTTATCAAATGTAGGCAGTATTGTAACACTATATCAACCCTTTCGATTAATGGGGTTCTCTGGGAGGATCGGCCTACCATCAGGGATCATATCATTAGTTATTATTCTGAACTCTTTTCCTCTGATGTTTCTTGAGTTGGGAGAGATTTATCTATTGTAGATGATGTGGTTCCTTCCTTGGTAACTACCGTAGAGAACGCTTTCTTGACTAGCATTCCATCTGCAGATGATATTCAAGATGCGGTCTTTGCTATGGATGCTGCTTCTGCCCCTGGGCCAGATGGGTTTTCTGGTAGATTTTATCAAAGATGTTGGGATGTTGTAGGTAGTGACGTGGTCCTCGCTGTTCAGGATTTTTTCATCACTGGAGCTATTTTCCCGGGTCTCAATTCCAGCTTCATTGTTCTTTTTCTGAAGCTGAGGGAATCGATTTCGGTTGATCAGTTTCGACCGATTGTACTTAGTAACTTTCTTCTAAAAATTTCTTCGAAGATTTTGGCTGATCGTTTAGCTCAGGTTGCCGCCAGGATTATTTCTCCTCAGCAGTTCAGATTCATTCGAGACCGGCATATCGAGGATTGTATTGCTTTGGCTTCTGACTGTGTGAATGTGTTGCAGAAGAAATGCTATGGGGGTAACTTGGCCATGAAGATTGATATCCGAAAGGCTTTTGACACCCTGGACTAGTCTTTCCTTTGTAGAGTGCTTCTGTCTTTTGGGTTTTCTTCTATTTTTGTGGATTGGATAGATGGCATTCTTCGTTCATCTAGGCTTTCAGTTCTTTTGAATGGGGTCCCATAGGGATATTTCTATTGCTCTAGAGTGGTTCGTTAGGGAGATCCGCTCTCTCCGCTTTTGTTTGGTATTGCAGAGGACTTCCTTAGTAGATTATTGACGAGGTTGGTGGATTCTTCTTAGATTTTGTCGATTTCTTCCCCAAGGGGTTTTTTGGCTCCAACTCATTTGCTCTGTGCTGATGATGTTCTGATCTTTTGCAGAGGCACTCAAAAGAATTTGAAGCATATCATGGGTGCTTTTGGGGATTATGGTGATCTTTCAAGCCAGTTGGTTAACTGGGGTAAGTCTTCAATTTATTTCGGATCTTCTATCTCCCCATCTCGGATTGGTAGTTTGCACTCTTTGGTTGGTATGCAGATTGGGCAGTTTCCGTTTTCTTATTTGGGAGTCCCTTTGTTTCGGGGTAAGCCTCGAAAAGCGGTGTTACGACCTATTGCGGATAAGATCTTGTCTAAATTCGCTAAATGGAAGGCCAAGTCCCTCTCTCTGGCTGGTCGTGTTACTTTGATCAAGTCGGTCATCACTGGTTTATTTGTGCACTCTTTCATGATTTACAAGTGGCATTCTTCTTTACTGTCTCTGATTAACCGCAAGTTGAGAAACTTTTTATGGACTGGTTCCTGTGAGGAGACTAAATTGGTTCGGGTCGCTTGGGATCGTTGTTGTAGGCCTTACTCTCAGGGTGGTCTTGGTTTGAAAGATCTTGGGTTGCTGAATGACTCACTGTTGCGGAAATTCACTTAGAAGTTTATGACCTTTGATAGTTTTGCTTTCACTTTTCTTCTGGAGAGGTATCTCAGGCATTTGCAGAAGCCTAGTGAAGGGTATGTCACCTCCTCGATTTGGTCTTCTCTTCAGACAAATTATAGTTCCCTTTTTAAGGAAGGTATCTGGCTGATTGGAGAGAACTCTCAGAGAGACTTTTGGCAGGATAATTGGTTGGGGGTTCCCATTTTGGAGCTTTTAGGGATTCCAGATTATTTAGCTAATCTGCTCTGGGCGAGGGTCTCGGATTTTATTCATGAGGGTAGATGGGTGCTGGATGATTGTTTTCGAGCGCGCTTCCCGGATCTATGTTTTCGGATTGATCAGATTGCAATTTCTCCTGTTATGGATTCTCTAGTTTGGGCTAATTCTCGGGATGGTCATGTTTCTTGCAAGGCTGCTTATTCCCAATTTCTCCGTGATATTCCTTAGGTTGTTTGGTAGAGAGATGTTTGGTCCCGTTGTATTCCCCCTCCTTGTTCAGCTTTGACATGGTGTCTGATGTTGAACAGGCTTCCTACTGAGGATCGCCTTTGTAGGTCTGGGTTCCAGTTGGCTTCTCGTTGCAGTATTTGTGGGGTTAGTAATGAATCTGCAGATCATCTTTTTCTTCATTGTCCCCTGGCGGTTGCTCTTTGGAAGGCGGTTTTCTCGACTTTCCAGCGTCGTGTCTCTACCGATACTTGGCAATCCTTCTTCTTGCAGGCCATGTCAGTTTCCTTTAGTGAGCAGGTCAGGATTTTATGGAAAGCGGCTATCCATGCAATGATATGGGGGGTATGGACTGCCCGTAATCAGTGGATCTTTGAAGGGAAGTCGGTGGACTTTAGATCCGTCCTTTCTTTGGTTTGGCGTGCGGTTTCAGAGGCTAATCGCCTGGAGATTGGTTGTATGCGTAATTATATGGACGACCTTTTGATTCTTCGTCGATTTGGTCTTCAGGGTCGCCCTTTTAAAGCCCCGGTGATCAAGAGTGTGGTTTGGTCGCCTCCGGCCCCTGGTTGGATTAAAGTGAATACATATGGCGCTGCCATGGGCTCTCCGGGGGTTGGTGGTTGTGGTGGTATCTTTCGGAACTATAGAGCCTTTGTGAAGGGTTGCTTTACTATTCCTCTTGGTCAGGTTTTCGCGTTTGTGGCCGAGCTTCTAGCGGCCTCATTGGCCATTAATTTTGCTTGGAAGTATGGGTGGCATCGAATCTGGCTTGAGCGCGATTCTTCTTATGTGGTTCAACTTCTTTCTTCTCGTTCTGAAATGGTTCCTTGGAGGGTTCGTCAAGCGTGGCAGCGCTGCATCTTCCAGATCTCGCATATGGATTTTCAGGTTTCCCATATTTTCAAGGAGGGGAATCAGGTCGCAGATATTCTTTCTAAGCATGCTTTGGAGCTTCAGGCTGATTCTTGGTGGTTTTTTGCCCCGCCGTTCTGTTCTTCTTTAGTTGGCAATGACTGCATGGGCCGGGAGTTTTTTCGTTTTTCTTGATGTTTTCTTTTTCTTATTTGGTGTGGCTTGTGTGCCTCTTTTTGTTTGGGGTTGTTTTCCCCCTGGGTCTTTGTGCTTTATTGCTTTTTGTCACTTTTTTTCTTTTCTTTTATCTTTTATATATATGGATTTGTCTAGGGGTTTTTCAGCATATGATCGCTTGTAATGCTTTTTCCCTTTAGAACAGTACAGTTTTAATAAAAAAATAGATAAATAATTAGCAATATATATTTTTAAATATTACAACTAATTAACAATACTTAAAAAAACTAATTAATATGAATTTATGGTTTGTTGGAAAAAAGATTTATGGCTTGTCTTTTGTTTTGAAGAGAAAAATGAAATATATTTATGGCTTGTCTTTTAAACTTACCAAATAATGTAATACTTAAAAAAAAAAAAAAAAAAAAAATCAATTATGAGATTGGTTAAGATAATTTATTTACTATCTCATTAATTACGTGATTGACTCTTGATTATCTATAGATTTTTTATTTAGAAAAATAAATAAATTATATTATTAAAAATTATTACAATTAATGACTTACCAAATATTCTAATATAAATTATATAGATAACTAACTAACACTACTTTTTTTTTTTTTTTTTTAATATTACAACTAATTAACAATACTTAAAAATAAACTAATTAATACGAATTTATGGTTTGTTGTCAAAATATATATATATATGGCTTGTCTTTTAAACTTACCAAATAATTTAAATTATAATATATTTGCATGATTTAAATGAATTGATTACAGTGATACCATATCACTTTGTGCACCAGATTTGGGTACCAAATTTGGTTAATATTTTTTTTTAAAAATCAATACTTAATACTTAAAAATCAATTATGAGATTGATAAGAGAATTTATTCCATTAATACGTGAATGGCTCTTAATTACCTATAGATTTTTGATTTAGGAAAAAAAATTATATTATTAAAATTATTAAAATTAATAACTTTCCAAATATTATAATATATATTGTATAGATAACTAATTAACAATACATTTTAAAAAATATATATTACAACTAATTAACAATACTTTATAAAAAAAAAAAAACAAAATAAAAAAAAAAATAAAAAAAAACTAATTAATAAGAATTTATGGCTTGTTGGGAAAAAAAATTATGACTTGTCTTTTAAACTTACCAAATAATGTAATACTTTAAAAAAAAACAAAAAAAACAAAAAAAAAAACTTAATAATTAAAAATAAATTAAGAGATTAGTTAAGAGAATTTATTCATTATCTCATTAATTACATGATTGACTTTTGCTTACCTATAAATTTTTTATTTAGGAAAAAAATTATTACAATTAATAATTTACCAAATATTATAATATATATTGTATAGATACCTAATTAACAATACTTTTTTTTTTTTGAAATATTACAACTAATTAAAAATACTTTTAAAAAAAAAAAACTATTTAATACGAATTTATGGCTTGTTGGAAAAAAATTAATGGATTGTCTTTTAAACTTACCAAATAGTGTAATACTTAAAAAAATATATTTAATAATTAAAAATCAATTATGTGATTGGTTAGGAGAATTTATTCACTATCCTATTAATTACGTAATTTACTCTTGATTACCTATAGATTTTTTATTTAGAAAAAATATATATATTATTAAAAATTATTATAATTAATAACTTACCAAATATTATAATATTTATTGTTTAGATAACTAATTAAGAATACATTTGTGTTTTGAAATATTACAACTAATTAACAATACTTCAAAAATAATAATAATAATAATAATCAATACGAATTTATGGCTTGTTGGAAAAAACAATTACGGCTTGTCTTTTAAACTTACCAAATAATGTAATACTTCAAAAAATAAATACTTAATAATTAAAAATCAATTATGAGATTGGTTAAAAAAAATTATTCACTCTCCCATTAATTACATGATTGCCTCTTGATTACCTATAGGTTTTGGATTTAGGGAAAAAAAAAATTATTAAAAATTATTACAATTAATAACTACTTAATAGCTTTGGCAAAAAAAATAAAATAAATAAATTATGGCTTGTTTTTTAAACTTCCCAAATAATGTAAAACTTCTTATTCACTATCACATTGATTACGGGATTGCATTTTGATTATCTATTGATAAGTTATTTACAAAAAAAATTAGCAAATTATGGCTTGTCTTTTCACTTACCAAATAATGTAATATTTCACACTTATTTTCTACAAACATTCCATTTTTTTTAATAAACTAATTTCTAGATTTTTTTTCATGCGTTTGTCTCTTAGATGATTCAATAAAACAAAAATATATAAAGGTGAATATTTTTATGGAGAGGCAAATAGTAGTGGAGATATTTGTTTAATTATCTTACAAAACATTATTTATTACCATTTATAAAAAAAGAATTATGAGTAAATTTCATATATTTAGAAAAAGAATCTATTGAATTGAATGTAAAAATTAATGTTCTAATGTAGTGCCGTTAATATTTGAATAAAAATTATTATTTTAATTTTTTGTTATGGTATCATTAATATATTACCATTGATATGTTTTTAAAATTTACCATTAATTCCATAAAAAAATGGATTACCATTAATATGGTATTACAATTGATATTGTTTTGAAAAATATTTATTTATTATCATTTATAAGAATAATTAAAATTCAAAAACATTTATTTTTGGTAATAATCATAGTGTATTTAATGCATACTTAATATATTCTAAAAAACCAAAAAGAAAAGAAAATAAAAAGGCTAAAAATAGTAAGAAAAAAACTTGTACAAAAAAATCGATGTAAATTTCCATTAAAAACGAATCCAGGTATTGGATACCTGAAAACCCGGGTGGATATAATGTTTTAAAGAGGTAATACAGACATACAGTGTTGGACTTAGAACCAAAAACTATAACACTAATATTTATTTGTAGTAGTAGTCTGTCTATCGAATTCTCAACCGGTCCCATTGATTTTCTACATTGGTGGTGATGAGCAGGATGTTAGCCTTACCGGAGGGTTGCATAACGAACAACATAGTGAACACCTTATTACAAATTCCAAAATACATTAAAACAATAATCAGTCCAAAATTACATTTTCAACTACTAAAGTGTTTCCTAAAAAAAATACAATAAACAAAAAACTTCTAAAGTGTTTGAATCAAAAAACATATAGAGATGTTTTGTTTTGATAAGAAAGTGATACTTGAGAATGATGTTTGAGATAGGCCTTTGGCAATCATCACGAATTGAAAGGAAAAAAAAAAAAAACTAAAAGATTAAAATTATTCAACCAAATATTTTTTTTTAAATGTAGAAATTACTTTTACCACCCAATGCCATCTAGTCCCCTACTGTTTGGGTGTTTTAAGTTTGTCTGTGATGGAGAGTCAATGGAATGGGATAGAAAAAAATATGAGATTTTGAATGGTTTTTATAGAGAAAATTGAGGAAGATGAGAGGGCTTTTGAGTAATGATTGTGATAGGGGTTATGCATTTTGTGTGAGTTTTGATTTTATTTCATACATTTTGCATTCGTCTCATTTGCATTCATTTGACTCAAACACTATAAGTGAATTTAAGAAAGAAGAAATTGACTTCGATGAGAAGGTGACTCTCTTTATTGAGAGATTTAGGAGATTTGTGAAATCTTAAAAGAAGATGACCTCTAAGGTGAAAGATGAGAAGAAGATGACCTCAAAGGTGAAAGAGGAAGAGAAGATGACCCAGTCAAAGAAGAAAGGGGAAGCTTTGATCGCTACTTGGAAAGATAGCGAAGTTGAAGTAGTTGAAGGATGTTCCACAAGCTCGGTTAAGTGTGAGAACAACTACTTCACATTTCCGGTTTCCTACCAAGAAGATTTCAAGATTGGAAACCGACGTGGAGTGAAACAAATACTCGGTGTGTACAATATTATTTAGAGGGGGAGGGGGAGGGGGAGGGGGAGGGGGAAAATGGGTAGGGTGGGGGGGGGGGGCGTGAATAGATTTTAACTAATTTTACCCAATTTTCGTGTATAGTCAAGATTACGAAAATACCCCTAATAGTCAATATAATATAGCAAGTGTAATATGGTGCGGAAATTAAATAACACTTGATATATACGTGGAAACCCAACCACTGGGAAAAACCACAGGCTGTTTAGTGCGCCACACTCGAACCTCGAAATCCACTAATTGAAATGGAGTTTACAACCTATGTAGACCTCGTCTAACACTCCGGTCAATAACCCCCCACTTCTACCACGCGGGCCTTTAAAAGTGGCTCTAGTCCAAATTGCTTGAGGCCTAAGCAATCTTAGCCCCAAGTCTTAATTCTCAATGAAGAGATAATGCAACCTATGTGAATATGTAAAATACTCAAAATGCAACAAGAGCTAGGTAAACCCTATATGCTTATCTAGGATTATGATATATCAATTAAAGCAATCCTAGATATCAATAACTAGATGACATGTCAAATAACTTAGCTAATCAAGATCAAGCAAAACCTAGATAGCTATCACAATACAACACTCAATCAATTCATCACAATCAATTCTCTATTCTTGTATCTAGCATATGATCAAAAACATACAAGTAAATAAAGAGATGTGTAAGGATTCCTATATATTGATTGGCTTATTTCGTGGACAAACCACTTGTTGGGGTTTATTGTGTAAGGGTAGTTTAGGTGATTGAACTTCAAGCTCGAAGGCCCTTTCAAGACCTCAAGGGACAAGCACGCCAAAGGTATAATCTCTAGTGCTTAGTTTTTCTTTGAAGAGATTTAGTTAGCACACACACACTTAGCATACTTGTACTTGTGTGTATTCTCTTCACATGACACATTTAACTCTTGCACTTTGTTTGATGTATCTTGTTATGTTTGTGTGTTGTGTAATTCGTTTCCCGAATATGTTCGGAAACGTCTGCGCTTGCACGAATGTGTGCTTGGTTTTACGTGAAGACCGCTTAAGGGGAATGCTCTTGGCTTCTCCTTTAGATTCACCATTACTAGTGAAACGGCGGTTTGATCGGTGGCCTAGCCACCGAATTGAAACCGCCGTTTCAGTCCAGAAAGGTCTGGAGTGATTCTACGGTTACGATCGGTGGCCCCCGACCGCCGTTCGAAACCGTCGATCATACCTGATTGATTTATTTCTTAGGTTTGATTCTGCGGTTTAATCGGCGGTTAAGAAACCGCCGTTAATGCTCTGTTCTTCACGAGCTCAATTCGGCGGTCATAATTGGTGGCCTGTCCGCCGATTGAAACCGCCGACTGGTGCGTTTCAAGGGCAAACTTGTATTTTCACATGCTCTATTTTTTATGCCTATAAATACATCTCTTTCTCTTGTTCTAAAAAATGACTCTTTGATTATCAAGAACCCTATATTTTAAAGAGAGATTTTGAGAGAAAAAGCAACCAAGTTTGCTCATTTAAACACTCAAATACATTCCTTTGTGCATCAAAGTTCATCTTGCATTCATCCATGAATGGGTTTGCATCATCACAACTTGCTTGGTAAGATTTTGATTAAGTTCATCTCATTTTAGTATTTTTACTATCAAGCTATTCTCTTTTAATTTACTTGTATGTTTTTGATCATATGATAAATACAAGAATAGAAAATTAATTGTGATGAATTGATTGAGTGTTGTATTGTGATAGCTAATTAGGTTTTTGCTTAATCTTGATTAGCTAAGCTATTTGACATGTCATTTAGCTATTGATATCTAATGTTAATTTAATTGATTATATCATCATCCTAGATAAGCATCTAAGGTTCCCTAGCATTGTTTGTTATTTGAATATTTATACATATTCACATAGGTTGCAAAATCTCTTCATTGAGAATTAAGTCTTGAGGCTAAGATTGCTTAGGCCTCAAGCAATTGGACTAGAGCCACTTTTAAAGGCCCGAGTGGTAGAAGTGGAGGGTTATTGACCGGAGTGTTAGACGAGGTCTACATAGGTTGTAAACTCCATTTCAATTAGTGGATTTCGAGGTTCGAGTGTG
Organism: Acer yangbiense; assembly: GCA_008009225.1. Taxonomy (NCBI): domain Eukaryota; kingdom Viridiplantae; phylum Streptophyta; class Magnoliopsida; order Sapindales; family Sapindaceae; genus Acer; species Acer yangbiense. The sequence goes on from CM017764.1 coordinate 27,449,972, forward strand.
GCGCACTAAATAGCCCGTGGTTTTTTCCAGTGGTTGGGTTTCCACGTATACATCAAGTGTTATTTAAATTCCACACTATATTACACTTGCTTGTATTTTTGACTAGTAGGGGTATTTTCGTAAAATTGACTTGCATGCGAAAATTGGGTAATAATAGTTAAAATCTATTCACCCACCCCCCCCCCCCCCCCCCCCCCCCCCCCCCCCCCCCCCTCTCGAAATATTTATCATACACACCGAGCGTTTATTCCTTCCTTTCAAGATGGCTTGTTAAGAAAGATACTAAAATTAGATGAAGTTAGTAAAAATCTTACCAAGCAAGATGTGATGATACTAAACCATGCATGGATGAACTTTGATGCACAAAGGAAAAGTATTTGAGTGATCAAAGATTATCAAAGATGAGTTCTTGATTAAAATCTCTCTTTGAAAAGCTCTCAATTAAAAATATGACTTTTGAGTCAATGCTTTGACCTAAGAACAAAGAGACATATATATAGGAGGTCAAATTAAAGCCGTGTCGTTTTGGCCAAAATCAGTGGTCGCCATTTGAGGTTGCAATTTGTCTCAGGGCGACCTCGTGGTGACACCAATTTTTCTTCTAGGTCGCCATTTGCGCTCAGGGCGACCTCGTGGCGACCTCATGGCGACCTCATACCTGATTGAATTTCAGGAGTAAATGTCACTGTCGCCATGGCGACACCATCAAATGGCGACCCTAACAAGTGGCGAAAATGCTCTGTTTCCACATGAGCACAATATGCAAGTGTGCAAAGTGGTGAAACCAAAGGAGAAGCCAAGAGCATTCTCCAAAGGCGATCTTCGCGCTGAACCAAGCACACACTCGTGCATGCGCGGACGTTTCTGAACCATCTTCGGGAAACGAATTATACCACACTTAAAACTAACATACATGAAGTGCAAGTGTGGGAAATGAATGCATCATAATGCCTATCATGTCATGGCATTTTAATAACCTAGATGCAATCAAATAAAATATGCAAGAAGAGATGTTCAAGAACATGCAAGCACTTATATAAAACACACAACATACAAGAATAAGATTTATGCATGAGTTGTGTGTGTGTGCAACTAGATCTCTTCAAAGCAAGAAAGCACTTGAATATACCTTTGGTGCTTCTTCTCTTGAGGTCTTGAGCGGGCCTTGGTTGTGTAAAACACCAACCATCAAATACCTAAGCTACCCTTATATCAAGCCCCAATATGTGGTTTGTCCACGAAATAAACCAATCAATAAATGGGAATCTTTACATAGAGCATGCTTGAGAGAAGCAAGCCTTGAAAAAATGACTCTCACAAGCTCAAGTGAGAGATGCTTCGATCATGGTAGTTCATGCTCCGAGAACTCTTGTGTTAATTTGGTGGATAACCAAGAGTTCATTGACTCCCTTCAAAAGTCTTTGAAGGAGAAAGAAAATGATATCCTTAAATTTGAAAAGGATAATCTTCAACTTCATGCCAAGATGACTCACTTGAATGATGAAGTGAGGTGTGTAAAAGAGATTGAAGGCAAGTTGAAGATGGAACTTGAAGAGGCAAGAACTTCCCTTGCTAAGATGACTTCGGGTTAGTATATAAAGATTGTGATAGGCATATTATGATTATGTGGTTTAATTGACAAAACTTAAAATCAGATTTAAAGAAGAATATGAAGGGGTTTTTGGCTTTTTATTATTGATCATTATAACATTTAAATCAAAGTTCCATCCTGGATAAATTAATAGACAAACCAAGCCAAAACTAATCCATCAAATGACCGATAAGAATTGCAATTACGAAACTGATAATGAAATTAATGCAAGACTTAAAATATTGTAATTAAGGATTATAAAGATTATATATAATAATAATATTAATAAACAAACCAACTAATTAATGGTCAAGTTAAAATAATAATAATAATAATTAATGGTTCAATTATAGGAGATTACATAGGTATATAAATAGAAATGAATATATTGCATTTAAGTCTAAAACTCCCTAACGACGACACGTGTCAATGTAAGGTTCCATTTTAATACTAATCCATGAAATGACCGATAAGAATTGCAATCTGATAATGAAATTAATGCAAGACTTAAAATATTGTAATTAAGGAGTATAAAGATTATATATAATAATAATATTAATAAACAAAACAACTAATTAATGGTTCAATTATATGAGATTATATAGGTATAGAAATAAAAATGAATATATAACATTTAAGTTCAAAACTCTCTCATGATGACACGTGTCAAGGTGATGATCTATTTTACTATATTATATAGATATATATATATATAGTTTAGGGGAAATGGGAGAATGGGTTTGGGCCCACCCCCACCCCCACCCCCACCTCTACCCCCAAAAACCCATTTGGGGTAAGATTTGCCCCCAAAACCCCATGGGGAAATGCCCAACCCTGGGAGGAGCTCCCCTCCCCTATTGACTTTTGTGAAGGCATGGGTCTCCTCTGAAATTAGTGGAGGGGATCTTACCTTCACTTTAGTTACAGAGGCAAGTGCCGTCGATGGCGACAGTGACGCTAGCCTCCATAAGAGTAGTAAAAAATACAGAATGTTGTGTATACTCAGCTTAATTAAGTCTGAGGAAAGGCTTTTCATTATATACCAGAAGAATACAAAAGAGATTACATAGACAATATTACCCTTAACCAATATGCAAAGAACACATGTTGAAAAGATAAAAACTGCAGCAGGACATGGTGAAAAAGTGGAGCTACGTGATGAGAAAAACTGTATAGAGTGGTTATGCTGATTTGTAGCCTTCTAGAAGTGTAAAACTGAATACTTAGTTATCCTGATAATTAATCTTTCTTAACACCTCCCCTCAAACGAGAGGGTGACCTTGTCACACCAAGTTTGTCAATGAGAAACTGAAAACGAGAGTGAGAAAGAGCTTTGGTTAAGCAATCTGCAGTCTGATCATGAGAGGAGACATATCTAACTTCCAGTTCCTTGTTTAGAATTTTGTCTCTAACAAAATGCACATCAATCTCTATATGCTTTGTTCTAGCATGATATACTAGATTTGCTGCCAAAGCACTAGCACTCATATTGTCACACCATGTGATTGGAGTTGCAGTAATTGGATAGCCAAATTCAGTAAGAAGTGATTGAATCCATGTGATTTTAGCTGCCACTTGAGCCAAAGCTCTGTACTCAGATTCGGTACTTGATCTTGCCACTACACTTTGCTTCTTTGAAGACCAAGACACTAAAGTATCACCAAGAAATACGCAGTAAGCCCCAACTGATTTCCTGTCATCTATGCAGCATGCCCAATCAGCATCTGAGAAGCCATGTATAGACAATCTTTCATTATAGCTTATATGAAGACCAACATCCATTGTTCCTTTTAAATACCGTAAGACTCTCTTGATAGCATTCCAGTGAGTGTTTGAGAGTGCCTGTAAGAACTGACTGAGCTTGTTCACAGCAAAAGAGATGTCAGGTCTTGTGTTTGTTAAGTATTGTAGAGCTCCCACCACGCTTCTATACATAGATGGATTAGTCATTGGCTGTCCATCCAGTTTTGAAATGGACTTACCAACTGATATAGGAGTAGGACATGGCTTGAGATACTCCATGTTGGTCTTCTTTAGCAAATCATCAATATACTTTGCTTGAGATAGATAAATGCCTGATTCATCTCTGTAAACTTCTATCCCAAGAAAGTAATGAAGAGGGCCAAGGTCCTTAAGGGCAAAGCTTTCATTCAGCTTGGTGATGAACTTCTGTATTTTTTCAGTGTTATTTCCAGTGACAATTATATCATCAACATAGATCAATACCATGATTATCAGTGTATCTGTCTTAAAGAAGAAAAGTGAAGAATCTGTCTTTGAGTTTTTGAACTGCCACTCAAGAAGGGTGTTCTTCAACCTATCATACCAAGCCCTTGGAGCTTGCTTCAGTCCATAAAGAGCTTTATCTAACTTGCACACATGCTCTGGTTTTGTAGGGTCTACAAACCCTTCTGGTTGATTCATAAAAACCGATTCTTGTAAGTACCCATTTAAGAAGGCATTGTTGATATCCAACTGCCTAATGCTCCAATTCTTAGACACTGCTATTGTCAAAATTACTCTGACTGTTGATGCTTTCACAACTGGGCTGAAAGTTTCTGAAAAATCAATCCCAGGTGTCTGATGAAAACCTTTGGCGACCAATCTTGCTTTATGTCTCTGAACTGATCCATCTGCATTGTACTTAACCTTGAAAACCCATTTGTTTCCTACCATATTCATCTCTGGTTTATATGGAACAAGTGACCAGGTTTTGTTGACATGCAAAGCTGATAACTCCTCTTTCATGGCCTTTTTCCACTTTTCAGACTTCAAGGCTTCTAAAACTGATGCCGGTTCAATTGATTTGTTTTCTTTACAAATTGTCTTCATTTTTGTGTGACTTGAGTAGATTTTGGGTTTAAAGATCATATCCTTTGATCTTGTTATCATGGGATGAGTGGAGACCTTAACAGGAACTTGAGAGCATAATGGTCCATCAGGTGGTATATTTTGAGAAGCATTAGTTTCATGAACTTGAGAATTAACTGGTGTGGCATGATCAAGTAAACTTGCACCTTGATTCAATGATGATGAGGATTCAACTTCTTGAGTGTCTGCTCTTGCATGATCAGGTAAACTTGCACCTTGATTCAATGAGGATGAGGATTCAACTTCTTGAGTGTCCTGCAAATTCAAAACATCCAGATTTGGAGATGTTGCTTGAGAGCTCAAGTTTAGGCTGTCCCTGCTGCTATTTGATAGATTTTTGGGTGAATTTGGTGGAGAGCTTTGGGTTGAGGACAAATTAGGTAGAATAAACCATGAGGTAACCAGATCAATGATTATTTCTTCAGACTGTTTTGAGTGAAGAAATTGAGTTTTGAAAGGAAATTCGGATTCATTGAACACTACATGTTTGGAAACATAAATCCTATCTGTTGAGCTAAGACACTTGTAACCCTTGTGAGACTCACTATACCCTAAATTCACACATTTAGTACTATGAAACTGAAACTTTTGGGTTTGGTATGGTCTTAGATATGGAAAAGAGGAGCAACCAAAAACTTTTAGGAATGTGTAGTCAGGAATTCTATTGTATATGATCTGAAAAGGTGATTTTCCTTGGAGAGTAGGAGTTGGAAGCCTATTAATAAGGTAGACTGATGACTAAAAAGCTTCACACCAATATCTAAGAGGCATATTTGCTTGAGCTAAGAGTGTCAACCCCATTTCTACAATATGTCTGTGTTTTCTTTCGGCTCTACCATTTTGTTGTGAGGTATGAGGACATGAGTGTCTAAACTCAATGTCATGTTGTTTGAGATAACTAGAAAAAGCTTGATACTCCCCTCCCCAATCTGATTGTAGACATTTAATTTTCTTTTCAAGTTTATTTTCTACCAGAGTTTTAAATTGTACAAAAGCTTCTAGTGCATCAGATTTAGATTTTAAGGGATAAATCCAAGTGTGTCTACTGAAATGGTCAACAAAATGAATGTAGAATTTATATCCAGTCAATGAAGTGATAAGAGCTGGTCCCCATAAATCTGTATGAATTAATTCAAGAGGATTTTTGGTTCTGTTTTCTGCTGTTTTAAATGGTAGAGAGTGAAGTTTACCATACTGACATGCATCACAAAATGGAAAATTTTCATTAACTGAAATTTTTTCATTACAATGTCTCAAGACTTGATTTAATACATAAGATGATGGGTGACCTAGTCTTCTATGCCACAACTCTTTGATTGAATTGAGAGACTCAACAGAACTAAAACTAGACTCTAATTGATCTTGAGACAAAGTCTTTGAGACTTGAAGCATGGAATTGGTGATAGCAGCAACACCGAAAAATGGATTGAAGGGAGACTCTGATGTAGATAAAGAGAACTTGGAAGAAAATGGTGGTTTGTGACATGAAGACTCTAATTGGTACAGCCCATCCTTAAGTATTCCTCACAACACCCCCTTCCCTGTTTGCTTGTCCTTCACAAGACAACAATCAGAATGAAATTCCACAAAAACATTGTTATCAGAAGCAAGTTTTGAAACACTAATCAAATTTTTTGTTATATCCGGCACATGTAGAACTTGCTTTAATTTCAATCTTTTTCCAACACAAGATTGCAGTAAACTTTCACCAATATGAGAAATAACAACCTGATTTCCATTTCCTACCATAAGAGAGTTCTTACCGTTGTATTCAACCTTTTGATTCAAATTGTTTGCATCTCCAGTAACATGATTGTTGGCTCCACTGTCAGCATACCAGCACTTATCATCAACAGTTTCTGGTGTAGCAACAAAGACTGAAGGTTGATTCTGCTTGTTTTGGTTGGAATTTGATGATGCCCCCATGTAGCTCTCATCATATCTGTTATAGCAATGGGCTGCAGAATGGCCATATTTGCCACAGACTTGGCAAGTTGGCCTTGAGTTGTTACCATTTCTTCCTCCATGGCCACGGAATCTTCCACCTCCACGAGATCTTCCTGTATTTTGACCACGACCTCCACTTTGGTTTGAAGGTTGGCTCTGTGAGTAATTCTTGTTGAAGTTAGAATTTCCTCCTCTGCTTGTCACAAAATTTGCAAAGGGTGCTCCAGCAATTTTGTTCAAGCTATTGATGTGTTCCAACTTGCTATCATAGCTAAGCAAGGTATCCTGTAACTCTTGCCATGAAATTGATTCACGAGATTCAATTAGAACTACAATAGGCATGTAGTCTGCATCAAGTCCAGAAAGAACATTGGATATCAGTAGCGGCTCGGGATAAGGATCTCCTGCAATTGCTAAAACATCAGCCCAAGATTTCATTTGTTTCAGATACTCTTCCATGGAAATTGTGCCTTTTCTTGTTGTCTGGATGCTGGTGCGAACTGCATTCATCTTGGATTTTGAGTGTGCTCCATAAAGATTCTCCAAAGCTGTCCAAAGATTTGCCGAGGTTGAGCAACCCATGACTTGAGTGGCCACTGACTCAGTCATCGATCCATATAGCCAACCCATCAAAAGATGATCATTTACAACCCATTGCTCATAGTTTGGGTTCAATCTTAGGCCAAAACCAGTGGCTCCTTGTGCTGTGATTTCCGTCGGAATGAACTCAGGTGGACAGGGACGAGTTCCGAAAAGATAACCATCAAGTTGATGACCTTTAATGACTGTGGTTACCATCGTTTTCCACAAGGTATAGTTGTTGCAATCTAACTTAATCGCAAACGATTTCCCCATCGAGTTTCCAAAGGGAGTAATGCCGCTCACAACGCTTGGTTGTTGTGTCATCATTGGTGCTGTCGAGGATGATGCACCGGTGGCTCCAGTGGTTTGGGCTGAGGTCACCGGAGTTGGAGTGTTCTCGGCGGACATTGGCGGCGTTTGCCCTTCAATGCTCTGATACCAAGTAAAAAATACAGAATGTTGTGTATACTCAGCTTAATTAAGTCTGAGGAAAGGCTTTTCATTATATACCAGAAGAATACAAAAGAGATTGCATAGACAATATTACCCTTAACCAATATGCAAAGAACACATGTTGAAAAGATAAAAACTGTAGCAGGACATGGTGAGAAAGTGGAGCTACGTGATGAGAAAAACTGTATAGAGTGGTTATGCTGATCTGTAGCCTTCTAGAAGTGTAAAACTGAATACTTAGTTATCCTGATAATTAATCTTTCTTAACAGTCACCATCGTGAAGGCCATCATTAAATGCTCATGTTTTTTTTTTTTTAATAATTTTTTAAAAAAATCTTAAGTACCTAAATGTTTACTCTTAATAGATTAATTTTATTTTTAATATTTATATTAGCATTTGGGTAAAATGGACTTTGTATTGGTCAAATATGGTCCGGCGTGAAAACTAACAGAATTTATTAGTGGCAGGAGAAGTCATTTTCAAGTTTTGCAAAAGTTGTTTCTGTGTGTCACAAACCAAACTTCAGGTGTATTGTGTGTAATTTACTCTTATTAATATATATAATTCAATTATATAGTAAATGGGCTAAATAGTCATATATTTCGTTAGATTAAACTAAAAGTGGTCAAATAACGATATGATTTTTACTGATTTTTTAAAACTAAATGGTTTAATTTTGCATTTTTATAAAAGTGTTCTTTTTTAAAAACAAGTCACATGTTTTAGCCTAAAAATCAGGGACACATGTAAATTTCAACACTTCAAAATGACAATTTTGCTTCTCCCCAATTTAATTTATTTGATTCTTTTTTGTTTTCAAATTAAACAAACAATTAATGAACAATACCATAGTATGAGGATTGTTTAGCTGGAGTCATAACAGAAAATTATTATATAATTTAATTTGTTAGGATAAAATTTACAACTTTCCAAGTCGTATTGTTGTTTCCCTCTTTTCATGTATGTTTTAAAGTATTTGGCTATTTGCCAAGAATAGATTAGTTGGCTACTTGCTTAGGACGCTGGGCTCGAGCTAGTTGGTATTTTGAAACCTCCTCCATCATCAATTATTGGATACAATGAAACAGTCAAAAAGCATGAGAGCTTAAATTAAAATGGTTGTAGATAAAGCTAAGCTAATTATAATTAATTTTGACTTCACAGCTATACAAATAGGAGTTTTGAATACAAAGAACAAGTGGACAAAGAAAAGATGATGGGAGTGCACAAAATATGCTTTGCATTCAGAGATTTATCTGCCCCATAAAAAAGATTATGCTCATCTTGTTAACTGTAAACCACATTTTGCCTTTTCCTTATACAATAATATTTGCCATGGCTTCTTGTTTGGGAAGAGAGAAAAGAAAATGAAAGAGATTCGATATGGGAAATGGTCATTTTAATTAACATTCAATTTGTGTTCTTCAATTCCTACAAAGCGCTTGTTGTGCAAACAGCTTTCCTGAAATTTCGAAACCAAAATGTATTTCTTTTCAAGGGTGCTTCAAATGACTGACCCGGTTACCAAGAATAAAACAGTCCATGTCTGTACATTTTGAGGAAAACAATGCAAAAACACATGGGAAGAGTAATCTAATTACAAGACTTACATTAGGAACAGAACCCCGAGGCGAGGCAGATGGTGATGGTAATTGCCAATCTTTTATCGCTTGCCTGCAAAGTAAATAGAGGACTATTTGCACTAGCAGTATCATCAGTGGAGTGAGAGAGAGAGAGAGACAGAGGGGTTTGGGATTTGAAGCAATTGAAAATGCCAATGCCGATGCCGAGGCCTAGGCTAACCACCCACCACCACCACTATTCCCTTTTCCACCACCTTGTCATTGCTCTTCTAGCATCATCTGTTACTTGTGCAACAAATAATGAAGCTCTCACACTGCTTTCTTGGCTTCACAACTCTTCTAATTCACCTTTCTCTGACTGGAAAGCTTCAGATACCAACCCTTGCAAATGGTCTTACATCAATTGTTCTTCCCAAAACTTTGTCACTGAAATCAATATCCAATCCGTTGAGCTAGCACTTCTTCCCTTCCCTTCCAATCTTTCCTCTCTGCCATTCCTCCAAAAGCTCATTATTTCTGGTGCTAATCTCACAGGACCAATCTCTCCTGATATAGGAGATTGCACACAACTCACAGTTATTGATGTAAGTTCAAACAGTCTTGTTGGTAGCATTCCTTCAAGCATTGGCAAGCTCCTTAATCTCCAGGACTTGATTTTAAATTCCAACCAGCTTACTGGAGACATCCCAAAAGAGCTTGGCGCTTGCATCAACCTTAAGAATCTCCACATATTTGATAACTATTTAAGTGGGAATCTTCCGGTTGAACTAGGCAAGCTTGTAAACTTGGAAGTTATACGAGCTGGAGGAAACAAGGACATTGCCGGAAAAATCCCAGATGAGCTTGGAGACTGTCAGAATTTGAAGGTTCTTGGTCTTGCTGATACTAAAGTTGCTGGTTCCTTACCTGCTTCCTTGGGTAAACTAAGCAAGCTTCAGACACTATCAGTATATACTACTATGCTCTCTGGTGATATTCCCCCACATATTGGCAACTGTACAGAGCTTATTAACTTGTTTCTCTATGAGAATGATCTCTCAGGTTCGTTACCGCGGGAGCTGGGTGAGCTACAGAAGCTGGAGAAAATGTTACTATGGCAAAACAACTTTGAGGGTACGATTCCTGAAGAAATAGGTAACTGCGAAAGCTTAAAGACTATCGATCTCTCTTTAAACTTTTTCTCTGGAAGCATACCTCAGTCTTTTGGAAACCTCTCGAATCTTGAAGAGTTTATGTTAAGTAACAACAACATTTCTGGTTCAATCCCCCCAATTCTTTCCAATGCTACGAGCCTTTTACAGTTACAGCTCGATACGAATCAGATATCAGGTTTTATTCCAGAAGAGCTTGGTATGTTAACCCAGCTACGAGTCTTCTTCGCTTGGCAGAACAAGCTTGAAGGAAGCATTCCATCAGCATTAGCTAGTTGCAAGAGCCTAGAAGCTATAGATTTGTCACGCAATGCGCTCACTGGCAGCCTACCTCCAGGTCTATTTCGGCTTCAAAATTTAACAAAGCTTCTCTTAATTTCCAATGACATTTCAGGCGTGATCCCTCAGGAGATCGGTAACTGCAGTTCTCTTATTCGACTTAGAGTTGTAAATAATAGAATCCGTGGAGTGATTCCGAAAGAAATTGGATTCCTCAACAACCTCAGTTTCCTTGACTTGTCTGAAAATCACCTTGATGGGTCAGTGCCAGATGAGTTAGGCAATTGCACTCAATTGCAGATGTTAAACCTAAGCAACAACACCCTTGGAGGCACATTGCCTAGCTCTTTAGCTTCACTCGCTAGGCTCGAGGTACTAGATGTTTCTGTAAATCAATTTGATGGTCAGATTCCTGGAAGTTTCGGGAAACTTACATCGCTTAACAGGCTCATCCTTAGTAGGAACTCACTCTCTGGAGAGATCCCCTCCTCTCTTGGCCATTGTTCAAGTCTTCAACTGCTTGATCTTAGCAGCAATAAGCTCTCTGGCATGATCCCAGGGGAACTATTTGAAATTGAAGCCCTTGACATTTCTCTTAATTTGAGCTGGAATTCACTATCAGGAGAAATTCCTCCTCAGATCTCAGCTCTCAGCAAACTATCAACACTAGACCTTTCGCACAATAAGCTTGGAGGTGACTTGCTATCACTTTCTGGACTTGATAACCTTGTTTCTCTGAACATCTCTTACAACAATTTCACCGGCTATCTTCCAGATAGCAAGCTCTTTCGACAATTATCAGCAACAGAGATGGCAGGAAACCAGGGGTTGTGTTCTAAGGGCCATGATTCATGTTTCCTGAGCAATGCCACAGCAATGGGGATGTCGAACAGTAGTAGTTTTAGGAAGTCACGGGGACTTAAAATTGCCATTGCATTGCTTATTTCCTTCGCCATAGCAATGGCAATATTCGGGGCTGTTGCAGTTTTTCGAGCTAGGAAAATGGTAGGAGATGACAATGACTCTGAGCTGGGAGGTGGTGATTTATGGCCTTGGCAATTTACTCCATTCCAGAAACTGAATTTCACAGTTGGACAGGTTTTGAAATGTTTAGTTGAAGACAATGTAATAGGAAAGGGATGTTCAGGGATTGTTTATCGCGCAGAAATGGAGAACGGGGAAGTCATTGCAGTAAAGAAGCTCTGGCCAACAACAATGGCTGCTGGATATGATTGTCAAAATGATAAAACTGGAATTGGAAGTGTTAGAGATTCCTTTTCAGCTGAGATAAAGACCCTTGGTTCAATCCGCCATAAGAACATTGTTCGGTTCTTGGGTTGCTGTTGGAATCGGAATACAAGATTACTCATGTACGATTATATGCCTAATGGGAGCTTAGGTAGTCTTCTTCATGAAAGAAATGATAGCTGCTTGGAATGGGAGCTGAGATATCGGATTATATTGGGGGCGGCTCAAGGGTTGGCTTATTTACACCATGACTGTGTTCCTCCCATTGTTCACAGGGATATTAAGGCCAACAACATTCTCATTGGTCCTCAATTTGAACCCTACATTGCTGATTTCGGGCTTGCCAAGCTTGTTGATCAGGGAGATTTTGCTCGGTCTTCTAACACTGTAGCTGGTTCTTATGGTTACATAGCTCCAGGTTAGTTCAATTCCATAATCCCATCACACTTGATCCAATCATTACAATATTAATGCTACTTATTGAAGTACTTTCTTTGATTTTTTTTAATTCACAGAGTACGGCTACATGATGAAGATAACAGAAAAGAGCGATGTGTATAGCTACGGAGTTGTTGTGTTGGAAGTGCTTACGGGGAAGCAACCAATTGATCCAACTATTCCAGAAGGGCTTCACATTGTGGATTGGGTAAGGCAGAGGAGAGGGGGAATGGAAGTGCTCGATACGAGTTTACAAGCAAGGCCAGAAGTCAAAAAAGAGGAAATGTTGCAGACTTTAGGTGTGGCTTTGCTGTGTGTAAATTCAACCCAAGATGACAGGCCTACCATGAAAGATGTAGCAGCAATGCTCAAGGAGATCAGGCAGGAAAGAGATCAAAAATACCTGAAAGTTGATGTGCTTCTCAATGCAAATGGTAAACAAGATATTACTACTACTAACTCTTCATCAACAATGATGCCAAACTCATATCATGATCAACAAAGCAACAATACAAGCTTTTCTGCATCTTCGTTGTTATACTCTTCATCCTCCATTTCCAAGCCAAGGTAGAGAGACTAGAGAGACCAGTTCAGTTTCAATACTACTCTTGTTTCTTATGTAAAGGCCAAATTAAAGTTCTAAACTAATAAACGAAAGCAGAAATATCATGAGTTTGTTTGTTTTATATTGAAGTTGCTTCTAGTATTTTTACTTCTAATTCTCGGTTAGTATGAGCAAATCCTTGATTTAACAACTCATTAGAATTGCTTCTCCAATGAGCAACTCACAGGAAGTAACTGAGGTTGATGAAAAATTTTAGTATTTTCATTAATCTTCAAAGGCTTTCTAAGAAAAAAATACATGAACTAGTTAAATGCTCCCACCAAGAGGAAAAATAATTAGAAGCAAAATGATACTTCAAACATTATAGAGGATTCTTTGCACTAGTCAAATTTCAATAGACACTAGTGATTGGTATCGTTTTTAAAATGTTGTTTTTGAAAACTATTTTTAAAAATAAAAATCATATTTTAAAAATGATGTTCTTAAAAATGTAAACATGTTTGGTAGTGTTTTCTAAAAGTAGTTTTTAAAAACGGAAATCGATGTAAATGTGTTTGGTAATGTTTTTGAAATGGGTAAAATAGTTGTTTAAAGGGAAAAGTTGGGAAAAGTTGTGATTTGTTTAAAAAATTTGTTTTGAAAATGATGAAAAACAATAAAAAGTTGTTTTTGACTTTTTAGTTATAACTTTAAAAAAGTTGTTTTTTATTTTCAAAAATAATTTTGTAAAACATGAAACCAAACAACATTAAAGTTGTTTTTTGTTTTTAAAAACAAAAAATGGTTTTTAAAAACACTTCCAAACAGCACCTAAGTTTTTTGTTTGGTAGAAACTTTAGAATTAGTCTTTAATTCAGTATTATTTTGTTTGGTTAACAATTGAATGGAATTAATGGAGTTAACTATATTTTGATCAAAATACCCCTAATTATAAAATATTCATAATAACATGATATATTATGGATAATAATAATAAAATATAAAAGTATATATATATATAAAATTATATATTATTTAATATAATAATATATTATATATATAATATATAATACATATATATTATATATAATACATATAATAATATATATATAATATATAATTTATAATATATATATTATTATACAATATATATAATAATATATTTATATAATATAAATATATAATATATATAATAATATAATATATAAGATATAATACATATATATATATTATATTATACAATATATATAATAATATATTTATATAATATAAATATATAATATATATAATAATATAATATATAGTATATAATACATACATATATATATATTATATAATACATATAATATATATAATAAATAATATATATATTATATTATACAATATATATAATAATATATTTATATAATATAAATATATTAATATAATACATATATATTATATAATACATAGAATACATATAATATATATATATATATATAATATAATTAATAATATATATATATATATTATATTATACAATATACATATAATAATATATTTATATAATATAAATATATAATATATATTCTTTAATATATATAATAATATATAAATATAAATATAAATATAAATAGTATATATATATATATAATAATATATTTATATAATATATAAATATATTTATATAACATAATAATATATTTATATATTATATTATTATATAAATTATATAAATTATATATATTATACTATTATATATATTATATATATATATTATATTATTTTTGGAATGGACGTACGTCGGCGGTGGGTGGCTGGTGGCGGTCGGCGGTAGCAGTGGGCAATGGTTCGACGGTGAGGGAGGTGGTTATTATAAATGTATAAAATGTTATTTAATTAAATATTATTATTAAATATTAAATAATGAATTTTTTTTAAAAAAAAATTATTAACATTTCCTGTCAAGAAAAAAAAAAACTTATAATTTATGACAGTTTTGTAAAACTATCATCACAAAACTGTCATCCAAAAACTGTCATCTATGAAGGTTTTTCTAATAGTGAAAAGAAGGAAGTTTTGAAACAGAGCAGACAGTCGATGTTATGGTCGCTAGGTGGAGACCATGAATCCTAAACTAGAGGATGTTGTTGGTAATGCGTCGCTGGATGCCAACTGCGACAATTCAAGTGAGAAGATAGCTAGAGGATTCCAGAGGATGTCGTTGGCTTTGCATCATTGAGTGGAAACCGTGACATTTGAAAAGCAAACTAGCGAAGCTAAGTTCAGTGAAAGTCGATGGCTTTGCGTCACTATTAGAGAACCACGACAATGGGAAATGCAAACAGCGAAGCTAACTCCAGAGATTGTCACCCCCTTTGCGTCGCTGGGTGACAATTGCGACACCTTTAGTGAAATTTCAAATCTAGATGTTGCCCCTTTGGTCACTATCTCCATAATCGTGAAAACCAGATCAAAAGGCTGTATGACCATCTATCGCGGCCAGTGTCGCTAATTCAAAACCACGAGCATCAGGCCGTTACACATGCCACATCAACGAATCTGGCGATTACAAGCTTGCTTCTTGGACCAATATTTAAAGACTTCTTAGATTCATTTTCAGAGGATAAATAGACACCCATTTTTAATACATCACCCATTTTTCTAATCTTAAACTCATCTCTTCCATCCAAAACTCAACAAATTAAAATCTAGATTACTTCACACAAATCATTCCTCTCTACCCATCTTCTACACCTCTCCCCTTTGTCACTTTCCATTGACTCCATCCTCACTACACATCAAGATTCCATTCTTTGCATCAAGATTCAAGTAAGGAGCACCGAGGAGGGATCAAGCTTACATGAGAGACTCATGGGTTATTTCTGACAGGACTCGCTTCGACTCCTTTCTTGAGTACGAGGGATTCATGTGAAAATCTTATCTTTTTCTTTCTCTTGTGGGTTTGAGTTTGAGATTTACAACCCAAACACCTACATACTCTATACTCAATAAGGATCAACGCCCTCGTAGTTCATTTAACTTTATACTAGCCAACAAAAATACAATTTGATAATTATTAACATATGAGATTTAAAGTTAATTAAATACATTCTTTGTGAATGAATCTCATTTTCCTGTAAATACTACATAATATAATAAATTTTTTTTTTTTAATTTTATAAATAATGATACTTTGATAATCTGAAATCTTTTCTGATAATCTAAAATCTTTTCCTTACTGATCATAATTAGTAATATATAAAATCTGAAAATTCTTTACCAAACTAGTACCCAGGGGAATATCTCACATACGTGGCAAATCATCTCAATGCACACGCAGAGTAGGGGAAAAACATCTCACATACATGGTGATATCTGATCACTCGTGCAGAGCGATTATATAACATACATGTTGATATCTGATCAGACGTGTAGAGTAATCTCATATAATCTCACATACATATCGATAGCTGATCGAACGTGCAAAGTAATCTCACATACACGTGTAGAGTAGCCCCAAAGGCTAATAATTTGAATATAATCTCACATACACGTAGATATCTAATCGAACGCGCAGAGTAATCTCACATACACATGCAGAGCAGCCCCAAAAGCTAATAATCTAAATATAATACTGCTAGGGATGGTACATATCTGATAACTTAAAATCTGATCATTCTTTAAAAACTCTTTTCTGAAAACATGAATAAATATTCTTTTCTTTTCTTTTCTAAAAATCTTATAAAACACTTGAATCTGGAAATTTGGAAAACTTTATAGAAATCTAGTAAACTTTCTGGAAATCTAGTAAATCTAACAAAATCTGACAATATAGAAATCTATTTGAAAATCTGGCTGGAAATCTGTCTGAACATACGTGAACTATATTTCTTTCTAAATCTTAATTCTATAACTAATCTATTTCTGGATTCTAGAAGTCTACACATTTCTTAAAACATCTAAAATCATCTGGAATTCTATTTTATGAATAAATGAATAAATCATTTATTTCTAATAATTAAAGCTAACATACAATTCTAGAATAATTAACTTAATTATAAATAAAAATTATCCACTCACAGAACTCATGTGCTCAAATTTGGTATGGAACTAGATTCCATCTTGGATTCATCTTTTTCTGGATCCATCCTGAATTCTCAATGCATTGCTAATAAAAATTCCTCATCTCTCTCTCTCTCTCTCTCTCTCCCCTTAAATCTCTTGAGTTCTATTTCTCTCCCTCACTTGATTAGCTTCTCCTCTTTCTTTCTTCTCATTCTCTTTATTTCTTTTTCTGATTTTGTTTTTGTCTTGGCCGAGTCTCCCTCTAACTTATCTCTCTCTCTCTCTCTCTCTCTCTCCATTTTCTTTTGATTTTATCATTTCTTATTGGGATACTATCAAAAACCCCCCTCTAGTTTGGGTTTTTGGTCAAAAACCAACCTCTAGTTTTTAATGGCCAAAAACCACCTTGTTTATTTTATTTTATTTTATTTTATTTTATTTATTAGTCAAAAACCACCCTACCATTAATATTTCTAACCAAAAATACCATTTTACCCCATATTCAAACAATATTAAATACAGTAATGCTACACATCCCACCTAAAATCCCACATTTTTCATCCCACTACATGTGGCATGTGAGGTGTCAAATTGTGAGTAGATACATGAGGTAGGTGAGATTGATACAAATTATAGCACGGTGTGTATAAAACTATCTAGAGGGGGGGTGAATAGATTTTAAGCTTTTTACCCAATTTTTTGTATAAGTCAAAATTACGAATTTACCCCTATCTAGATAAAGCAACAAATCAAGTATAAAATGCGAAAATTAAATAAGACTTGATTTTTACGTGGAAACCCTCACGGGAAAAACCACGGGCTAGTAAGTAAGCCACACTCGAACCTCGAATCCACTAAATGTGTAAAACGATTACAACCTAATCCCGGAAGTAATCACACACCTACCTAATCCCGATATGAGTGAACCTAGTCCAATTTGCTTGTGATCTAAGCAACCTAATCCCGGATGCTACACACAAGACTTACTTTCTCTATGAAGAGAATAACAACCCTAAGTGAATATATGAATATCCAAAATGCAACATAGAGCAAGGGAAACCCTATATGCTTATCTAAGATGATTAATATGCAATTAGAGCAATCCTAGATATCAAAACTAAATGACATATCAATCAAATAGTTTAGCTAATCAAGATTAAGCACAAAACCTAATTAGCTATCACAATACAACTTCTCAAACATACATCATACTAATCTCAAACTTGTATTCAAAGTATATAAAATAACATACAAGTAATTAAATGAGATTGCTTGTTAAGAGAAACCCAAAATATGTAAGATATTAGTGAAAAGCTTACCAAGTAAAGTATGATGAAGAATCCATGCAAGATGTCATCTAGATGATCAAGGATGATGCTAGATGATGATTGATGATCATGAAAAAGTGTTTGAGTAAACTAAAAATAAGTTCTTTGGAATTTTTCTTCTCTTTGAAAAATATCCTAAGTATAGAATCTGAATATGAACTCATGTGATTGACCTATAGTCAAAGTGGCATATATATAGGAGGCCAAAACAAAGTGTGGTCGTTTTGATAAGTTTGCCTCAATATTGCCTTGGGCGCTGTACGTAGAGCGCCTCTTGTACAGCGCCTCTTGTACAGCGCTTGTACAGCGCCCCTACTCTGTTCTCACGGGAAAACAGAGTGGCGCTGTACGTAGAGCGCTTTGTACAACGCCTGTACAGCGACCGAATTAAATCGATCAGGTCTGAACAGCGCTCAATGAGCGCTGTTCGTACAGCGCTTCTGTAGAGCGCTTTTGGGAGCGCCCAATGCAAAAATGCAATCCTAAGTCTAAGCATGACAATGCAATTGGATATGCAAGATGCAATCAAACTAACACGCAAGAAGAGATGTTAATAAACATTAATGCACAAAAGTAAGACACACAACATACAAGTATTAAACATATGCATGAGTTGTGAGTGTGTGCAACTATCTCTTCAAGACAAGTAAGCATAAAGAAATATACCTTCGGTGCTTATCAACACGAGGTCTTCAAAGGGCTTCGAACAATAAACTTGATACCTAGGCTACCCTTACAAAGAACCCCAATATGTGGTTTGTCCACGAAATAAGCCAATCAACAAATGGGAACCTTACAGAGATAAATCATCATTAATGTGTATCCACTCACAATTTGACACCTCAAATGCCACATGTAGTGGAATGAAAAAGGTGGGATTTTAGGTGGGATGTTTAGCATTATTGTATTAAATAATATTAATTTAAATAAAACAATTATTTGATAAGAAACTAATATTAAATAAAAAAAATCAAATACATTATTGTATCCACAATATATGTTAGGTTTTTGGTTTTTGTTGGCATGTATTCCATATCAAAACGTTGTTTATCTTGTATTGATAAGTGGTCTTAGAAATGATGATTCAAAGCTTCAAAGAAAGACTCAGCTATGACTCATGCAAGATGGTGTCTTGAAAAGGGGAATAAGCTACATTGCTCATCAAAGGTATAATTGACCTCATTCCTCTTACAAAGCATAGGCACACACACACATGGTATTCATTTGTGTCCCTGCATAGTTTTACACCATTAGTATAACACATTCACACACTTGGTAATGTATGCACATGCATTAGATTTAATTTGATAAACATTGTGTAATTGCATGTTCTAGGACTATGCTTAGGAAATGGCATACTTGTGTGATCTTGTGTTTATTTGTTTCCGTGTTATTGTTTTTGGACTTGAACATGATCTCATATGATATCTTATTGAGTCCCGGTTATTTCGGTTACTTACTCATTAGGTTTCGAGTCCAAACTAGGAAGCTACGCTACTTTACGTTCTCATTCATTGAGTTGTCTTCGTCTTTGTGTATCGAATCAAATTCTCAACCTTTTGTCAAAGTTTCATAGTCATCCTTATGTGTGAGAGAGTCATGATTTGTAATCCGAAGACAGATTCAAAATCGAAGTTCGGAGGCCCGAATACGGTTGAAGAACGCGAGAGGCAAGCAATAGCCAGAGGCCATTGGAGGGTAGCCCGTGAGGGGCGCGTGAGGCTCACGGCCTCACCACCTCTCTACCCCGTGAGGCTCATGCACCTCTCACGGGGTGGTGAGGTGGCTGGCCGTGATTGGTCTCTTCCTTCCCTCTCTCCATTTCATTTAAATGTCCTCCTTTTCCTTCCCATTCATTTCAAGAAGAAAAGTTTGAAAAACACAAGTGCAGAATTTTCCTCTCCAATTTTCTCTCCTTCCAAACGCCATAACTTTCTCATTCGGACTCCGAATTGAGTGATTCAAGTTGGAGAAGTTTCGTAATCAAGTCCTCTACCTTTTCTAAGTGGTCTTGCAGCTGTTTGATCGAGTTTTTTTAGTGGTTCTAACCACAAAATCGAACCAGCTAGTGAATCATAGGTATTTGACTAATCTTTGTGTTTTCTTCTTTTATAACCTTCAATTACCTTGGGTTTTCTTTATGTGTATGTATGATGAATGTTATTGAGAAAGATAGCTTCATAATCAAACCTAATCAAGTCTAATTAGAGACATATGTGAACTAGTTTTCTAGGATTCTAGGTTTTCATATGTTTGAGTGTTGTATTGTGATTAATTAGTTTGATATCTAGGGTTATTTGTGATTTGATTGATTCATTTTATGATCAATAACCTTAACATGTGCTTGGATCTTCTAATTGAACAAATCTAGGACTAGCACTTGTGACTTTGTGTTTAGAGCCTAATAGGATTTAATTGATTATTCATTATATCCTTGCTCTAAATGTTGGCTAGAATATTCTTTGAACACATTTTGTGATTCTAGCATTTTTGTGAATGAAACTAGGAGCTATATGTGTTAGATGTTTTCACATGCTCTAGGTTGAAACAAATTAACGATGTGTTCTAATATTAATCTGGGGGGGTGTGTGTGAATAGATTTTAATTGTTATTACCCAATTTTCGCGTTTAGTCAAATTTACGAAAATGCCCCAACCTAGTCGATATAAAAAATCAAGCATACAAGTGCGGAAATTAAAGACGCTTGATTTTTATATGGAAACCCTCAACAAGGAAAAACCACGGGCTAGTAAGTGCGCCACACTCAAACCTCGAATCCACTAATTGTGATAGCGTTTACAACCTAATACCGGTTTACAACTTAATCCCGGTCAATAACCCGCTACCACTACCCGCAGGCCTGTAAAAGTGGACCTAGTCCAATTGCTCATGTGAACACTTGATCCCGGTGTACGACCTAATCCCGGTCTTCACACAAGACTTACTTCTCCGAAGAGATCACACCCTAAGTGAATATGCAATGATATCCAAATATGCAAATAGAGCTATGGTACACTAAATGCTTATCTAGGATTATATGATGACAATAAAATCAATCCTAGATATGAAAATAGCTATATGACATGGCATACAACTGTAGCTATTTAGAGGATAACCAATCCTAGATACAATAGCTATCAAAAACAATCTCAATCATATTAATGAGATTAATTAGCTAGATGACATATTAGCATGAAATCCTAGCTATCAAAAAACAATCTCAATCATATAATGAGATTAATTAGCTAGATGTTGGATAAACATGAAAATCCTAGCTATCATAAATAACCCAATCAACACATAATCTCAATCATGTATATAGAAATTAATCTAATGACATACAAGTAATAAATGAGATAAATTGATAAGTAAAAACACTAATTATGTAAGATAATAGTGTTCAACATACCATACCATGTGTGTTGAAGAAGACCCATGCATTAGTACATACTAGATGATCCTAGATGATGCTTAGATGATGATTTATGCATGTGGAAATGGGTTTGGATGATCAAAGATGAGTTCTTGGGTGAATTTCTCTCTTCGAAAATCCTCTCAATCAAAAATATGGGTTTTTTGAGTCATTAAGATGACCTAAGGTCAAAGAGGCATATATATATATATGATGTCCAATTGAAGCTATGTCATTTTGGAAATTTTCCAAAACATTTCTGCACAAACCACTCTACGTAGGGCAGATTTTGGGTAGGTGTAGGGCAGATTAAAAAATCAATCAGGTGCCCGCTGTACGTTAGGCGATTGAACAGCGGTTTGGGGGCGACAGTGCATCAGCTTCAACTTCAAGCGCCTCAAAACATGACCAAACGACATAGAAAACCTTCGTATGATATATTGTTGGAAAGTTATGGAAGTCTACTTTCTACTCCAATTTACGGAATGAAATTTTGATGTCTGTAGAAAACGTTATGGTCAATTGAGTGACCAAAGGTCAGAAACGGACAACAACAGAGTTGCCCTGTTTTGGTGGTCAATTTGGAGATTTCAAAACCAATCCAAACGGTCATGAAATATCATGAATAATATACTGTTGGAAAGGTATGGGTGTCTAGTTTGTCCAAAATTTTACAAAACTCAATTTTAATCTTTTTATAAAAAGTTATGGTCACAAGACCATGCAAAGGTCAGTTTTGAAAAACATTTAAAGCATTGAAATCCAATCTTTTGAAGCTAGACACTTTACTCCAAACAACCAAACCAAAACTACCACTTATCTAAGAGAAGAATGAGACCTTCTCAAGTGGTAAACCATCACGCTAAGACATGCACACCATCGTGCAAGTGCGGATGTTTCCGATCATACAAATGGAAATGAATTACACCACACTTAAGACTAACATGAAGTAGTGCAAGTGTGTGAAGTGAATGCATCCTAATGCCTAACATGTCATGGCATTGTCATTGAAGAAGATGCATTCAATTAAAACATGCATGAATAGAATTCATGGCTTTGCATCCTAATGCCTAAACATGTCATGGCATTTCAATGAACAAGATGCAATCATTTAAACATGCATGAAGAGACTTCATGGCTTTACATCCTAATGCCTAAACATGTTATGGCATTTTAATGAACAAGATGCAATCATTTAAACATGCATGAAGAGACTTCATGGCTTTGCATCCTAATGCCTAAACATGTCATGGCATTTCAATAAACTAGATGCAGTCAAATAAACATGCATGAAGAGATATTCAATAACATGAATGCACACATATAGAAACACACAACATACAAGTATTAGAGATATGCATGAGTTGTATGTGTGTGCAACTAGATCTCCTCAAAATAAGTAAGCACTAGAATATACCTTTGGTGCTTCTTCTCTTGAGGTCTTGAGAGGGCCTTGGTTGTGCAAATCACCAACCATCAAAAGCCTAAGCTACCCTTACAACAAGCCCCACAAGTGGTTTTTCCACAAAATAAGCCAATCAAAATATGAGACCTAACATAGGTTTTTAATTAAAGTTTTATATCTAGACTATTTTACTTGTGTTCTCACATGATTAAGTCTAGTTTCCATGGAATGTATTGATCACATGTTCTATGTTGAATTGTTTGTTTGCATCATTTGCATTCATTGATCACACTAGGAAGCCCTTGTAAAAGGCATGAAGTCTTGGTTAGGACATGTGGTCCATATAACCAAGCAAAAAGTCTTGACTAGGACAAGAGGTCTAGATAGTTAAGCAAGGAAGTCTTGGTTAGGACAAGAGGTCCGGATAACCAAGCAAGAAGTCATGGCTAGGATCGGGAATGTCCGGATAGCTATGCACGGGAGGCTCTCTAGAGGCATGAGTGCCTTGGATAGGGAGTTGGCTACAATATTGGTAGGCCCAGGCGTTTGGATAGACATAGACTCCAATAGAGAGTGGTACATGGGATGTGTATGCACTCTTGAGGCATTTCTAATCTTTCAATGATGTTGGTTAGACATGAACTCCAATATATGGTGGTTTCACATCATTGAGGGATTTCTTATCTACCAATAGGGATTGGGTAGACATAGACTCCAATAGAGAGTAGATCATAGGTTGGTCTCTTTTGAGGAATTTCTAATCTATCATCCAATATATATAGTACCCAATGGTTGTAGTTTAACCCATGGATGTTTCCTCCTTGGAGGTTTTACCACGTTAAAAAATCTCATGTCAATTCTTTCTATCTCTCTCTCTCATATTTGTATATGTGTATGTTTTAATCTTGTTGCATAATATTCTCTTGTGATGTATATTGTAACAAGATTTTGTTAAGTGTGATATGTAAGCAAATCTTTTTGATCATAGTTGTATATGTAATTCTTTTGTTCTTTTATTCTTTTATATAGTTATATTTTGATTGATACTTGTAACTCATTGAACATTATTGGAAATATAAATATTCTTTATTGATGAGTTTTTAATGTTATTCTTCCTCTTGATTCTTGTTGATGTATAGACTATGCCTTAATGATCACATGCTTATCTTGTCTATACTTGTATGTTTGATTTATGTGTTGTAATGTAAGCTACATTGAGGGACAAACTTGCGTTTGTTTCAAGGGATTGAAAAATGTGTAAAAACCTATTCACCCCTAGATACGCTTTAGGCAATTTAACTACATTTGTATATTTCAATATATTTAAATACAATTATTTACATACTTTTTTTTTTTTACAAAGTCTATTAATTCGGGACCAAATATTTTTTTTAAAGCTTTCGTCATTAGTAGGATTCGAACTGCTGACCTGGAGTCATTTACCCAAGCCCCAAGTCTGTCCATCTACCAGTTGAGCTACGCCTCTGGTGGCCAATTATTTACATACTTGTAACTTAATTTTGTAATATTCATATCAAACCAAATTAACTTATAAGAATTTTGAACAAAATTTATATAATAAAGTAATAAAATAAATTTATCAAAATCAGATTAATAATTAACCTAACAAAATAAATAATACAGGTAGTCGCTATAAGAGTTCAATATTTACTTAGTTTGTTTTAGTGAAATCTATATATATATAATACACACTAGATTACGTAATAATATATGAAATAATAGGAAATTAAAATATTAAAATGGATTGATTTTGTTTCCTATTTTCATGGTCAATAGAATTATGGAAACAAAAATTATTAGTTAATTTATATTATTAAAATAATAGAGGGACAAGATAATATGATCACCTACTTTATATATATATATATATATCACATTTTATGTACATTAGTTTTTTTTTTTTTTTTTTGATTGGTTCACATTTTAATTTTATTTATAATAGATTGTTTTTATTGGTTGTGGGGGCCATGGCCCCTATGGGCCCCTCTACATTCGCCTCTGCTCACCATTATCCTCTTACTCTAAATATCATAGGTGAATTTCGGTGAGAAGTGGTTTGGTTTAGTATCTACGGCATAAGCACAATTCGATAGAGATCAGTCATTAATTGTGTAAATCGAGTATTAATAAAGCTAATTAAGCATTACCTATGGTTCAATTATGACTCCATCTATTCCCTAGTCTCCTCTTAATTTGTTTACATAATCTTCTTTTCTAGATTGTTGAGCTTCTATTTTTCATTCCCTTTTTATTTTACTTTACTTGCAATTTTACTTATCTTGTTTTAAAAACATCTATCTCTACATACCATGATTATCTTTTTCATGCATTTAGTTAGTCTAACATAGTTTAGAAAGCATTTCAATTATCCATCCCGATCCCTAAGGACGATCCCTTGTTTACCATTTTACTAAGTTTTGTGCTCAAGTGTGGTTTCAAGTGGTTGAAAATTAGTTTTCAAAACTGAGTATATTATATTTTTTGGTGTGTTGCCAACGATCCATAAAAGAATGGCGCCGTTTCCAGGGAATCGACGTTAGATAGTTGATTTGTTTTATTAACTTTTATAGTTAGATTTTCATGATAATATATCATTTAACATTCATTTTGTTAACTTTTTATAATTTATAGTTTTTTGTAGTTCTTTTTACCTTTTTTGTGTTTTGTGTTCCTTGTTTAATTTTCAGGTACGTAGCTATATGCATGGAAGACATTCATTAGGTAGAGCCTTACATCCGGTTGTAGACAATATCAATCGTGTGGGTAGGATCGTAAGCTAATTTGAAGAGACTACTCAACCAAACCTAAGGATGCAGAGAATCAAGAACCCTGTGAACCTCCAACTAACCAAGGTCAAAGGATGACCAGTGAAGTATGCCCTGCCTACAATTGGAAACCAACCTTCTCTGATTGTGTTGGATCCTATGTTAAGGAGATATAAGCTCAAAAGCATGCACATCAACCTTTTGCCATCATTCTACAGATTGTCGAATGAAGACTGCTTGCAATTCATGAAGGAATATAGTGTCGTGATCGAGACATTTCCGATCCTAGAGCTTACCCGAGAGCAGCTACACATGAGGTGCTTCCAGTATTGTTTGAAGGATAAAGCGAAACAATGGTTGATGTCATTAAGGCCAGGTTCTTTGACTAGTTAGGGGCAAGTTTGTGGATCATTTTTCTGTAGATTTTTCCTTACCAAGAAGGCAAAAGAGCTAAGGGTAAAGATAGCCGACTTCTCCGAAGAAGAGGGAGAATCATTCCATGAGGTGTGGGAGAGATACCAGTTGTTGCTAGCTCAATGCTCACCTTATATGTTCTTAGAGGAGTACAAGGTTTCTTGCTTTCAGAGCGGCCTCACTAGATTTTCTCAAGTGTTAGTCGATAATGATTGTGGTGGTTGTTTCGATTCCAATACCGCCATCGAGATCTATGATATTTATGAGACATTGGTACATAATTCCCAGCAAAAGAGTGCCAATGGAACTAGATATGGTAGGTTCAAAGTGAGCGCCAATATGGAGATGGCCAAGCAAATGCAAGTCCTACAAACTTTCATTCAGAACATGGGAAACTAAAAGGTTGGAGTGAAGCAAGTGGGTGAACAAGATGCTAGTGGAAGTGGAGTTTTCAATGGGATGACAGAAGGTCAAGATCAAGAGGAAGTGCAAGCAATGGGTTTCCAAGGTCAAATGAACAGCCCCTACTCAAATAGTTACAATCTGGGATGAAGGAACCACACAAACTTCTCTTGGACAAATAACAACACATTGAACCCACAACCAAACATTCAGCCTAATACTCAAGGTGGTAACTAATAGGGAACAAATCAGTGGAACAATAACTCTCAATCTAGTTCATATCAACCCCAAAGTAAGAGTTTTGAAGAAGAGATGAAGGGGATGATGCAAGCATCCCAACAGGCTGAACAAACGTTGGCAAACTTCATGCAAGCTAGTGGCCAAAGGTTTGGCAATCTAGAGGCTTTGTTGAGTAAGTTAAAGACTTAAGTTGGTCAGATTACCGAGGCTTTTCAAAAGCAAGAGAAGGGAAAGTTTCCAAGCCACACTGAGCATGCCAAGGAAATTGAAGCAATCAAGAATGAAGAAGTTAGTGAAGTCATTAAGAATAGTGAAGAAGTTCCAACAAAATTGGAAGATCTGGAAAGATTTGTGATTCCTATCTCAATCGAAGGATTGGAGCCAATGAAGGGCGTGCTTGACTTGGGAGCATGCATCAACATGATGCCCTTGGTAGCGTATAGAAAGCTTGGACTAGAAGGATTAAAGTCAACTACCATGACTCTCTTGTTGGCCAACCACTCTTCCTGTACACCACATGGAGTACTTGAAAATGTTCAAATTAAAGTAGGTGGACTCATGATCGAACCAAAATTATTATGATTTTGGCCCTCAATTCCGTATCCTTTAGCTTGGTTTCGAGTGTATTTTGGTGTCTAATGGCTTGTTTCTAGTTAATTACGTGCATTTCAGGCATGTCGTGAGATTTGGTGGCAAAATAGGCTAAAATTATAAAAAGTGTGTGCAGATTATCCAACTTCAAAGGGGCATATCTCCCTCCTTAGATCGAACCAAGTTTTGGTTTACATATATTCGGAAAACCCCAGAAGTCTAATTTCTAAAGATTTTTATGGATTGCGATTTTGAGTTTTCTAGAGAAAGTTATGCCTATTTAAGTAACCACTGCGCAGGGAACCGTGATGCCACCGCGACGCAACCACGAACTGCACTCTCCAGCTCAGCAAAAGGGACGTTTTCAAGCTATTTTAGAGGGGTAACGTTGCCCTTTAATGCCTATTTCAAACCCTAGCCTCTCAAACCTATAAATACATCATTTTCTTTAAGACCCAATTAACTTTCAATCTATCAACCTAGACACAATCTTTCTACACTTCATCTTCTTCACCACAAAAGAGAGAGAGACCTTCAAAGGCATCCATTGAGGTTTTCCTCTATGGATGCCTCACCATCACCACCTTCCCCCTACAACCACCCATCTTTAGAGAAGATTAATGAGGAAAGAGCCACCCTCTCTTGTCTATGAGGAGGAGGAGCTTCAATGGAACTTGGAGGTCCGAGATGACAATTGGGTCCCTCTTCGAGCTTAGAGATCCGAGATTGACACCTTGGGTTTCCTCTTTTTACTCTTCTCTTATATTTTCTTTATTTGATGTGTATCTCCATTAGGGAAATATGTAAACCTAACACTAGTTCCATTTATTTGATTAACTTGTATTTAATATTTTCAAGCATTGTCTCATTCAATTGCTTTATATTGATTCTTGACTTGTGTTGAGTAGACTTGACAACCCTTCTAGATGCATGTTTAGGGATATCTCTTGTCTTTACATTCATGGCATGTATGGTAGAAATTGATATGTGTTCATGATTGGGATTAGGAGTAGATTAATGTATTTAGGAGTAGTTTAATTAAACATCCCATGATTGTGTGTGTGTTGATTGATAATCCGAAGTGCATGTTTTGGATTGATTTTAGTGTTTGAGAATTAGGGCTAGGTAGGTCTCTTGGCCTTGATTATGCTCTTAATTGTTTGGGTAAAATTCATGATGAGTATATACCATGCCATTGTGGATTTTGGTTCTATAACCTTCATGCTTGTGACCCTTGGTCATTGCTCGCGCGATATACTCTCCGTGAGTAGTGATCAAGGGTATGTTATGCTTAATGCTACCATTGGTTGTTGCTTGCACATGACAGGTGAGATCAATGGTGGATCCTTTCATATTTATGCTTGTGCTTAAATGAGAAATTCTCTCATAAACCAACCTTGTAGTTGTGTAGTAGAGAGTTTAGTGATTGAAGAGATTCTCTCATAAACCAATCTTGTAGTTGTGTAGTAGAGAGTTTGGCTTAATCCACACGCAAAGGTTGAACCCAATCTTGGGTGTTTTATGCGATTGGTGACTATAGGTGGCACGGATATTTTGGTGATCATGAGTACCTTGTGTGTACATTGTCTACATCTCTCATAGCCACTTATTTTAGTAACTTAGGGTGTTTGCCTTTAGGAGTAGATTAATGTAATTAAGAGTAGTTTAATTTAGAAAGGCAAATACCCAGCTACATTTATCTCTTTAATCACCATTCTCACCCCTTTATATTGTCTCATCTATTTTATCTTTATTTTGCATTTTCTCCCACATACACACACCCTCCATGCTCACACAACACACACACCACTCTCACCTTTGCCATGTTCCCATTTACATTGCTTTCAATAATCACTAAAACATGAAATGATCGATGTATGACATCTCCCTGTGGATGATACCCTCGCTTACCGCTTTACTTGTTTTCAAACTTTAGAGCATATTGCGTAGGAATTTCTTATAAATATCTTTTGAATACGCAATTTGATAATGACACAAAAAGCGTGTTCAACTCACTTTCCCTACCAATTTTGTGGTGATGAGTGTTGAAGGAGAAAAGGTAGATGGAAAGGAGTTACTACTTTTCTAGGTAGGCGTTTTGTGGCTATAGCTCAAATGAAAATAGATGTCTGCAAAAGAAAACTTTTCATTCAAGCATTTGAGAATATAGTGTTGATTGTAGCTAACCTAGAAGGGGGGGGGGGGGGGGGGGGGGGGGGGGGGGGGGGCTGAATTTGTTTTTAAACCTTTTTCAATCTCTTGGAACAAACAAAAGTTTATCCCTCTAGATAGCTTTTATCACACCTCAATAAACACAAACAAGCATACATAGACTATTGATAAGCATATTCAATTTGAAGGACCAAACATAGTCTATGATTTGCATGAGGAGAATATACAACAATACATAAATCAACAAGTACTTGTGTTCATTATAAATGTATCAAATGTTCAAGTACATATCATGAAACAAAGTCAACCAAAGATCTTGTAATACAAGGTTGTAATCAATAACAATTCATACAAGATCAATTTGATACAATTAAACAAATATCAAAGAGATAAGGAAAGAGAAACTTGACACACGATATTTTTAACGTGGTAAATCTCTGAAAAGGAAACATCCACGGGTTGAATCCACAACCACTGGAAAAATATTTTTCACTAGTTAAATAAGAGTACATCCTCTAAAGTGACCAACTCACATGTATCACTATCTATTGGATATCCCTCCTACCTATTCCCATTAGAGAGAAACTTGCCTACTTCCTATCTGAGACAAATCGCATGCCTCTAGAAAGTATACATGCTTGGTCTTACTAGAAGCCACACGCCTCTTGCCAAGACTTCCCTTGCTTGGTCTTACTTGAGACCACATGCCTCTAGCTAAGACTTCTCTTGCTTTGTCTTACTTGAGACCACACGCCTCTTGCCAAGACTTCTCTTGCTTGGTCTTACTTGAGACCACACGCCTCTTGCCAAGACTTCCCTTGCTTGGTCTTACTTGAGACCACATGCCTCTTGCCAAGACTTCCTTTCTCACTATTGAGGAATCCACCCTAATATGAGACTTCCAACTTTTACAAGGCAAGTGATCTAAATGATGCAAATGATGCAAACACAACCGACATAGAACATATGGTCAATATGAGCTATGGAAACTAGAATTAGACAATGAGCACACAATGTATGATTTTCTAGTTTATAATCCAAAATATGCTATCACACAAGATGATGCATGAACATATGAAATGTACGGATTATGTACACTTCATGTAGAACTAGACTTAGTCAACAAAGATCATAAAAAAATTAGTCTAGGTCATAAACACATGAATACTGAAATCTAGATATGGCAAATCACCAAACATACTTAAATCCTAGATTTGATTCATGCAACTAAAGCTTGATATTAGACATGTTCATGAAGCACATATACAAGCCTTTAGTACTAAAACTAAAATGCTAGAGAAATGAGATTAGATCTACAAACTTCTCTAGAAATCAATTAGAGCATATATTCACAAATCAATCAAGTGAATCTAATCAATGCTCTAAACATACAACAAATTGTGCTATTTCCAAATATGTTAAATAAAAGAAATATAGCACAACTAGGAATTATTAATCATTAGAATATTCATAATCAATGCACAAATAATCGTAGATACAAAACTAATCACAATACAACTCACAAGCATGTGAAAACATAGGTTTAGAAAAACCTAACTCACATTCAAGATTCTAATTAAGATCAAATTAGATTTTAATTGAAGCCTACAAACCTAATAACATATGATCAAGAACATACATATATATATATATAGGAAGAAATCCCAAGGTAAGGTAATTGAAGATTATTTAAGCTCAAGAACACAAAGGATTTGACAATTACCTAGAACAATTGTTAGGATTTTGAGTATTAGTTGGCATTATTCTATATCAAAACGTTATTTGCTTTGTATTGTTGTGTTGTCCTTTGTTGCTTGGTTTATCAAGCTTCAAGGAAACCGGATAACGTTTCAAGCAAAGTGTTGCCTTCGTTCGAGGAAATCGCTATATGTCTACAAAGGTAATTAAACCTCTTTCCTCTTACAAGGCTTAGGCGCACACACACACAATTCATTCATAAGTGTCCTTACATAGTTGTGCCAATTTAGTATAACACATTCACATGTTTAAGTATGCTCATGCATTATTCTTATATTGCCATACATAGTAGAAATGCATATATTAGGACTATGTCTAGGAAAATGCATGCTTGCGTGATATTGTGTTTATTTATTTAAGTATAAGTGAATTGAACTTGAATATGTTCATAAATGATTCCTTGTTGAGTTTCGGTCATTTCGGATACTCACTCATTTGATTTCGAGTTCAAACGAGGAAGTTACGCAACTTTACGTTCCTTAACAATGCGTTGTCTTCGTCTTCGTATATCGAGTCTATAAGGATTCTCATTCTTTGATTGGCTTATTTCATGGACAAACCACGTGTTGGGGTTTATTGTGTAAGGGTAGTTTAGGTGATTGAACTTCAAGCTCGAAAGCCCTTCACAAGTCCTCAAGGGACAAGCACGCCAAAGGTATAATCTCTAGTGCTTGGTTTTCTTTGAAGAGATTTAGATTGCATACACTCACTTAGCATTCTTGCATTTGTGTGCTTACTCTTCACATGTCACATGTCACATTTCACACTTGCACTTATATGTTATATCTTGTTATGTGTATTTATGTCTTGTAATTTGTTTCCCGATAGTATTCGGAAACGTCCGCGCTTGCACTAGAATGTGCTTGGTTTTACGCGAAGACTGCCTAAGGAGAATGCCTTTGGCTTCTCCTTGGTTTTCACCTCTGTTGGTGATCGGTGGTTATGATCGACGGCCTGGCCACCGAATGAAACCGCTGTTTGCTTCCATAAGTGTCTGGAGCAATTCTGCGGTTACGATCGGTGGTCACGGCCACCGTTTGAAACCGCCATTCATACCTGATTGATTTAATCTCTCGGTTTGATTCGGCGGTTACGAAACCGCCGAATGAAATCGCCGTTGTTCCCTTGTTCTTCTTGGGTTCAATTCGGCGGTGATAATCGGTGGCCTGGCCGCCGATTGAAACCACCGATCGATGCGTTTCAGGGGCAAACTTGTCTTTTCACATGCTCTATTTTTGATGTCTATAAATATCTTACTTTCCCATTCTCTGAATTAGTTCTTTAACTCCCAAGAACCCTAAACTTAAAAGAGAGAATTTTGAGAGAAAATCAAATTAATAACTCACCTTTGACCACTCAAAATCAAATCCCCTTTTCATCAAATTTCATATTGCATCAACTATGCCTTCATAGAATGCATCCATGTATGTTTTTGGATCATCACATCTTCCTTGGTATGTTCTTCACTAATCTAATATAATTTTAGTGTTTTTCATATTAAGACATCTCTTAGATTACTTGTATGTGTAAGGTTCCCATTTGTTGATTGGCTCATTTCGTGGACAAACCACATGTTGGGGTTCTTTGTAAGGGTAGCCTAGGTATCGGGTTTATTGTTCGAAGCCCTTTGAAGACCTCGTATTGATAAGCACCGAAGGTATATTTCTTTGTGCTTACTTGTCTTGAAGAGATAGTTGCACACACTCACAACTCATGCATT
Organism: Acer yangbiense; assembly: GCA_008009225.1. Classification (NCBI taxonomy): domain Eukaryota; kingdom Viridiplantae; phylum Streptophyta; class Magnoliopsida; order Sapindales; family Sapindaceae; genus Acer; species Acer yangbiense. Next base: position 27,482,936 of record CM017764.1, read on the forward strand.
TGTTTAATACTTGTACGTTGTGTGTCTTATTTTTTGTGCATTAATGTTCATTAACATCTTTTCTTGCATGTTAGTTTGATTGCATCTTGCATATCCAATTGCCTTGTCATGCTTAGACTTAGGATTGCATTTTTGCATTGGGCGCTCCCAAAAGCGCTCTACAAAAGCGCTGTACGAACAGCGCCCATTGAGCGCTGTTCAGACCTGATCGATTTAATTTGGTCGCTGTTGGGTCGCTGTACAGGCGCTGTACAAAGCGCTCTACGTACAGCGCCACTCTGTTTTCCCGTGAGAACAGAGTTGGGGCGCTGTACAAGCGCTGTACAAGAGGCGCTCTACGTACAGCGCCCAAGGCAAATATGAGGCCAACTTATCAAAACGACCACACCTTGTTTTAGCCCCCTATATATATGCCACTTTGACTTTAGGTCAATCAAGAGAGTTCATATTCAGATTCCATACTTAGGATATTTTTCAAAGAGAAGAAAAATTCCAAAGAACTCATTTTTAGTTTACTCAAACACTTTTTCATGATCATCAATCATCATCTAGCATCATCCTTGATCATCTAGATGTCTCTTTGCATGGATTCTTCATCATACTTTGCTTGGTAAGCTTTTCACTAATATCTTACATATTTTGTGTTTTTCTTAACAAGCAATCTCAATTGATTACTTGTATGATTTTCATATATCTTTTGATACAAGATTGAGATTAGTGTGATGTATGTTTGAGAAGTTGTATTGTGATAGCTAATTAGGTTTTGTGCTTAATCTTAATTAGCTAAACTATTTGATTGAACATGTCATTTAGTTTTTAATATCTAGGATTATTCTAATTGCATATTAATCATCCTAGATAAGCATATAGGGTTTCCCTTGCTCTATGTTGCATTTGAATATTCATATATTCACTTAGGGTTTATTCTCTTCATTGAGAAAGTAAGTCTTGTGTGTAGCTTCCGGGATTAGGTTGCTTAGATCGCAAGCAAATTGGACTAGGTTCACTCATACCGGGATTAGGTAGGTGTGTGATTACTTCCGGGATTAGGTTGTAATCGTTTTACACATTTAGTGGATTCGAGATTCGAGATTCGAGTGTGGCTTACTTACTAGCCTGTGGTTTTTCCCGTGAGGGTTTCCACGTAAAAATCAAGTGTTATTTAATTTCTGCATTTTATACTTGATTTATTGCTTTATCTATTTAGAGGTAATTTCGTAATTTTGACTAACACGAAAAATTGGGAAAAAATGCTTAAAATCTATTCACCCCCCCTCTAGATAGTTTTATACACACCGTGCTATAATTTGTTTCAATTGGTATCAGAGCGGGTTCCTAGACATACATAGGTGATCCTTGCTTATTTTGGTGTGTTTTGCATTTTGTGTGATTTTTGATCATTCATACATTTGCATTCATTTCATTTCATTCATTCATAAACATTATGAGTGGAAACGGTGGAAATGGTGGTGGCCACGAAGGTGCTTCTAGCACAAGGCCTCCACTTCTTACCGGTTTGAACTATTCCCAATGGAAAGGGAAGATGGAATCATACATATGCCAAATTCATGACCGTGCATGGATGGCGGTGGAAGACGGATATGATCTACCCAAGATGACTTCCGATGGTGGAGGAGAAGAAGTATTGAAGCCTAAGGCGCAATGGAACGCGCAAGAGTTTGAGGCTTCAAAGTGGAATAGGAAGGCGATGCATGCCATCTTGTGTGCTATGGATGAAAATCAATATAAATTGATTCAAAATACTAGGATAGCTAAGGAGGCTTGGGACATCCTAGAGATTGCACATGAGGGAACCGAAGTGGTGAAGGACTCTAAGCTTCAAGTCCTCCAAACTCAATTCGAGATGCTTAAGATGGAGGAGAATGAGTGCTTCAACGACTTCGAGATCAAGTTGATGGATATAGTCAACCAAAGCCATCAACTTGGTGATCCATATTCGGATAGGAGAATCAAGTAAAAGATTATGAGATCTCTACCCGATAGGTTTGAATCGAAGGTGACGGCTTTAGAAGAAAATAGTGGATATAAGGATATGAAGCCGAGTGAGGTGATTGGGAGACTTCTAGCTTATGAGTCTAGGAAAGGGCCTATCTCCACACCCACTAAAATGCAAAAAGGAATTGCTTTAAAAACCTCCAAGGATGAAAAGGAGGCAAAGAAGGTTGACTCGGATGAAGACCTTGCCTTGTTTGTAAAAAGGTTCAACAAGGTTATGAAGTTTAGAAGAAAGGGCTTTGGATCAAAAGGTCAAGATTTGAAGAAAAAGGGCTCTTTCAAGAAGTTTGAACCTAGGCAAGAAAGGACCGAAAGGACCGAAAGGAAAGGGGTCCGATGTTTCGAGTGTGGTGGCATAGGTCATTTTGCCCCCAAATGTGCAAATCACAATGAGAGGAAAAAGGGAAAAGTGATGGCCGCCACTTGGAATGGAAGTAATGATGACTCCATTGAGGGAGATGAGTCTTCAAGTGATGAAGAGCTCATGGCTAATCTCCTAGCTTTTGCCTCCTCCCATAAAAGCAAAAGTGCTAGTGAGAAAGAGGAAATGAGTCAAGAGGAAAATGACTCAAGTGGAGAAGAAAGTGATTCCTCGTCTAACTCCATAAGTAGTTTTGTGGAGAAAGAGGTGCTTGCTAAATACCATGCTGAGTTCAATGATTTAGCAATTAAAAGCATAAGAAAGATTGAGAGGTTGAGAGAAGAGAACCTTGAACTTTCGGCTCACAATAACCACTTAAGTGAACAAGTGGAAAGATTGAAGAAGAGAGAGGATAAGTTAATTGAGGAGTTAGACTTATCCAAGAGAAGTGAAGAAGGCTTGAAGAGGGAACTTGTAGAAGTTAAAGGGTCCTTGGCTAAGATGGATTCTAGCACCAAGAAGCTTGACTATATGCTTGGTGTTGGAAAGAGTCCATGTGACAAGAGGGGTCTTGGGTATGAAGATGGCAAGAAGATCTCAACCTCTAACAAGACCGTGTTTGTCAAGTCCTTGAGGAACGAAGAAACTTCATTTGTGCAAATTCCTAGGAAGAAATTAGAAGTAGGACAATGCTCAAATGCACAAGTGAAGATGGGGCCAAGAAGGCAACCTCAAGCTCAACCCCCTAGGGTCCCTCAAGCCAACACTCCTCCACAATTGGCTCACAAAGGAAAGAGACCTATCATGCAACCTCAAGCTAGGAAGCAATCTAGACCGGTTCAACAACGAAGAAGGATTGAACCCTTTCATCCACAAAGACAAGGACAAGGTATGATTCCTTATTTTACTCCTATATGTCACTTTTGTGGATTTGATGGTCATATTAGACCACATTGCTTTCGATATATAAAAATGTGCAAAACTAGAAGCATGATAGAGAAGAAAAAGAAAAGAGCCATGATGCATGTTCCTAGGAATGATAATATTATTATGCATGATCCTAGGACATCTAGAGCCCATGTACCAAAGACCACTAAGAAAGCTAAGATTGTTTCTGGGTGGATTATAAAGAATTGCCATGTTGCTCAAATAGCCTTGAAGGCAAATTCTTCTAATTTTTGGTATTTAGATAGTGGGTGCTCTAGGCACATGACGGGAAACAAGAGTTTCTTCGAGACTCTTGTTATGGAGGAAGGTGGAAATGTCACTTTTGGTGATGGATCCAAAAGAAATGTTCTAGGGAAAGGAACCATTTTCATTCCCGGATTACCCTCCTTATCCAATGCTTTATTTGTTGATGGCTTGAAAGCCAATTTAATAAGCATTTCACATCTTAGTGATGAAGGATATTCCGTCTTGTTTTCTAAAGATTATTGCTTTATTCTAAAACCCGATGGACAAACCTTGTTGAAGGGCATGAGATCTAGCGACAATTGTTATTGTCTTGAAGCTAGTATTGTATCTAATCATGTGTCCATGGATGAGCAAATTGAGTTGTGGCATGAAAGACTTGGCCACATGAACTTTAGGGATCTACGGACCCTTGGAAAGTCCAATTGTGTGCGTGGCCTCCCTAAGCTTGGGAAGAAAGCCAATGGTGTTTGTGGACCTTGCCAACAAGGAAAGCAAACTAAAAGCATGCACAAAAAGGGTAAGTATCTCACCACCAAGGAGCCTCTTGAGCTTCTCCACATGGACCTTATGGGTCCCATGCAAACCGAAAGTTTGGGTGGAAAGAGATACATTTTTGTTTGTGTTGATGATTTCTCTAGGTTCACATGGACATATTTTCTTAGAGAAAAATCCGAAACTTTTGATAAGTTTAAAATGCTTTGTAATAAAATACAAAATGAGATGAACTCTAATATTAAAAGCATAAAACGAATTAGAAGTGACCATGGGAGGGGATTTGAGAATGCTACCTTTGAAACCTTTTGTAATGGTTTAGGCATCTCCCATGAGTTTTTGGCTCCTAGGACACCTCAACAAAATGGAGTTGTTGAGAGGAAAAATAGGGTCCTTCAAGAGATGGCCCATGTGATGTTGCTTAGCAACAATGTCCCTAGGAACCTATGTGCCGAAGCCATCAATACGGCTTGCTATATAGGAAATAGAGTTTTCCTAAGGCCCGGTACTAGAAACACCTCCTATGAGTTATGGAAAGGCAAGAGGCCAAATGTTAGCTACTTCCACACTTTTGGAAGCAAATGCTACATTTTGAATGACCGTGATCAACTTGGCAAATTCGATGCTAAGAGTGATGAGGGTATTTTTATTGGCTATGCCTTGAATAGTAGAGCCTATAGAGTTTTCAATTTAAAGACTCTAAGTGTTATGGAATCATCCAATGTCGTATTTGATGATACTAGGCTCAAGTCAAATGATCATGAGGGGGAGGTTATTTTTAGTGATGTTTCTCCTTTGGAGAAGGTTGTGGTGTCTCCTAATGTTGGGACATCTAATGTCAACAATGATGACACACAACATATTGATAGAGTTCCTCTCTTGGACTCTAAAGAACCCGCTCCATGGGTTAGGAAACTCCATGATAAAGAAGATATCATTGGAGAGGTTAATGAGGGTGTCAGGACTAGACGTCAACTTGCTAATCTTATTAGCTACACATGCTACACCTCTCAAATTGAACCCAAAAAGGTTGAAGAAGCCTTAAATGATGAATTTTGGGTTCTTGCCATGCAAGAAGAGCTAAACCAATTCGAAAGGAATGAGGTTTGGACTCTAGTTCCTAGGCCTAAGACCACTAATGTCATAGGCACTAAATGGATATTTAGGAACAAATCCGATGAGGATGGCAACATAGTGCGGAACAAGGCTAGACTTGTAGCACAAGGGTACTCTCAAATTGAGGGTATCGACTTTGAGGAGACATTTGCTCCCGTTGCCCGTTTAGAGTCTATTAGGCTTCTCTTGTCCATTTCTTGTGTGCACAAGTTCAAATTGCACCAAATGGATGTCAAGAGTGCCTTCCTCAATGGCTTCTTGCAAGAGGAAGTGTTTGTTGAACAACCCAAGGGGTTTGTGGATGCTCACCACCCCAACCATGTCTATCGCCTCAAGAAGGCTTTATATGGGTTGAAACAAGCACCGAGGGCTTGGTATGAGCGCCTCACTCAATTTCTTGTTGACAATGACTACACACGTGGTAGTGTTGACAAGACACTATTCATCAAAAGAAACAATGATGAGCTTTTCATAGCTCAAATATATGTTGATGATATAGTGTTTGGCTCCACCAACAACACCAAGGTCCAACAATTTGTTGATGTTATGTCTCATGAATTTGAGATGAGTCTTGTTGGTGAGCTTAGTTACTTCCTAGGTTTGCAAATTAGGCAACTAGATGATGGGATTTTCATAACCCAAGCCAAATATGCCAAAAACCTAGTGAAGAAGTTTGGTCTTGAAAAAGCCAAACATTGTGACACTCCTATGAGCACCACTTTGAAGCTAAGCAAGGATGCTAGCGGTAAAAGTGTGGACCAAACCTTATATCGTGGCATGATAGGGAGCTTGCTCTATTTGACCGCAAGTAGGCCCGATATATCATTTAGTGTAGGAGTTTGTGCTAGGTACCAATCCGATCCCAAGGAGTCCCATCTCTCTTCGGTTAAGAGAGTCATTCGCTTTGTGAATGGGACTTCTAACTATGGGATTTGGTACTCATTTGACACTAATCCTAGTCTTGTAGGATATAGTGATGCGGATTAGGCAGGAAATTGTGATGATAGGAAGAGCACATCGGGCGGTTGCTTCTTTCTAGGCAACAACTTGGTGTCTTGGTTTTGCAAGAAGCAAAACTCGATTTCCTTGTCCACGGCAGAAGCCGAGTACATAGCCGCGGGGAGTGGATGCACTCAACTCCTATGGATGAAGCAAATGCTAGTAGACTACGGATTCAACCAAGGTACTCTCACTCTCTTTTGTGATAACATGAGTGCTATTAATATTTCCAAGAATCCGGTACAACATTCTAGAACTAAGCATATTGACATCCGCCATCACTTCATTAGAGAGCTTGTTGAAAATAAATGCATAGTACTTGAACATGTAGGTACTAATAATCAACTTGCGGACTTATTTACTAAACCCTTAGATGCTACTCGATTAAAAACTCTTAGTAGATCTATTGGGATATGTCTTGTGGAGTGATGTTCTATGATTGACCCCATATGGGGAACTCAAGCAAAGAGAGCTATTTTGCATTCTTGTATCTTGCAAAAAATTCTAAATAACTTATGCCTCTTCTTTTAATTGTTTGAGTAAGCTTGGTTGCACATATGTATATATGTTTTCAATTCAATAAGTGTGAACCTTGCTTGTTTACAATCCATGTCATATTTATGTTCAAACATGCATTTTTGGACTAGGAGATGTATGTAGGAAGTATGATTTGAATGACCTATGATTATCTCCATGACATGATGATTCTTTAATAACATGCTAATGTCAAATGAAAAAGCATGAAATTCATATCACATGCTCACATGAAAAGCATGAATTGATGATTGCATATTCTTAAAATGCAAAACTTGTGTGAAAGCTTATGAGACTCAAAATGAATAAAGGATCTTGTATCCATTCAAAGGAATTTATATTCCCAATGTCTCTCTTTCTTTATTCGTTGACCATGGCTACTATCATACGGATATCTTATCCGGAAAAATAAAAAATGGTGCAAAGTCGCTCATGCCATGTTTCACTTATAAAGTTGGATATAGTTTCTCTTAAATTGAAATCAATATAATCTATATCCTTGCTTTACTCATGACTTTGGTGAAATTGGTTTGAATTCCTATTAGAAACCTTTGTCATTTGCTTTGCCAAATACCATTGTATTTTGGACTTGAATGCTACATGTCTTGTATGCAAAGCATGTTTGATTCACACATTTTCTCACAAATAAATCTCCTTGTTTCTCTCCAATTAATTGAGATGCATAAAGTGACTTATATTAATTATGCAAATCTTGCATGCTACTATCTCTCGTTGCTATGAGTGACCCGGTTGGGGACTACTCCTTTGCCTATATCATGACAAAAAGGGGGAGTAGTATATGGTAAAAGGAGTTGCAAAATATAGAAGCAATTGTGCATATTGGGGAGAACATTCATTGAGGGGATTGAGGGGGAGTAACCCGTTGAGGGGGAGCATTGCATACACTACATTTTATCATGTTGTGCCTATTTTTTTTTTTTTAAATGCAAATGCTAGTTTTTGTTCTCACTTGATTCATCTCACTTTTTACTTGTATTGGAAATATTATAAACTTTCTTTTCAGGGCTTGATTATTCTTCAAGAGATTGAAGACTTGATGTTTTATTTTCTTATCTCTTTGTACTATAGAATATCATAGTTATCCCGTTGTTTCTATTTTAATGTGAGGAATCAATGTGAGTGGTGGTTTTGTCACGAAATAGCCAAAGGGGGAGATTGTAAGGTTCCCATTTGTTGATTGGTTCATTTCGTGGACAAACCACATGTTGGGGTTCTTTGTAAGGGTAGCCTAGGTATCAGGTTTATTGTTCGAAGCCCTTTGAAGACCTCGTATTGATAAGCATCGAAGGTATATTTCTTTGTGCTTACTTGTCTTGAAGAGATAGTTGCACACACTCACAACTCATGCATTTGTTTAATACTTGTATGTTGTGTGTCTTATTTTTTGTGCATTAATGTTCATTAACATCTCTTCTTGCAAGTTAGTTTGATTGTATCTTGCATATCCAATTGCCTTGTCATGCTTAGACTTAGGATTGCATTTTTGCATTGGGCGCTCCCCAAAAGTGCTCTACAGAAGTGCTGTACGAACAGCGCCCATTGAGCGCTGTTCAGATCTGATCGATTTAATTAGGTCGCTGTACAGGCGATGTACAAAGCGCTCTACGTACAGCGCCACTCTGTTTTCCCGTGAGAACAGAGTTGGGGCGCTGTACAAGCGCTATACAAGAGGCGCTCTACGTACAGCGCCCAAGGCAAATATGAGGCCAACTTATCAAAACGACCACACCTTGTTTTAGCCCCTTATATATATGCCACTTTGACTTTAGGTCAATCAAGAGAGTTCATATTCAGATTCCATACTTAGGATATTTTTCAAAGAGAAGAAAAATTCCAAAGAACTCATTTTTAGTTTACTCAAACATTTTTTCATGATCATCAATCATCATCTAGCATCATCCTTGATCATCTAGATGTCTCTTTGCATGGATTATTCATCATACTTTGGTTGGTAAGCTTTTCACTAATATCTTACATATTTTGTGTTTTTCTTAACAAGCAATCTTAATTTATTACTTGTATGATTTTCATATATCTTTTGATACAAGATTGAGATTAGTGTGATGTATGTTTGAGAAGTTGTATTGTGATAGCTAATTAGGTTTTGTGTTTAATCTTGATTAGCTAAACTATTTGATTGAACATGTCATTTAGTTTTTAATATCTAGGATTATTCTAATTGCATATTAATCATCCTAGATAAGCATATAGGGTTTCCCTTGCTCTATGTTGCATTTGAATATTCATATATTCACTTAGGGTTTATTCTCTTCATTGAGAAAGTAAGTCTTGTGTGTAGCTTCCGGTATTAGGTTGCTTAGATCGCAAGCAAATTGGACTAGGTTCACTCATACCGGGATTAGGTAGGTGTGTGATTACTTCCGGGATTAGGTTGTAATCGTTTTACACATTTAGTGGATTCGAGGTTCGAGTGTGGCTTACTTACTAGCCCGTGGTTTTTCCCGTGAGGGTTTCCACGTAAAAATCAAGTGTTATTTAATTTCCGCATTTTATACTTGATTTATTACTTTATCTATTTATGGGTAATTTCGTAATTTTGACTAACACGAAAAATTGGGAAAAAAAGTTTAAAATCTATTCACCCCCCCCCCCCCTTCTAGATAGTTTTATACACACCGTGCTATAATTTGTTTCAGTATGTTTTTAGATAATATACTAAATACAAGATAGAGATTATTTGTGATATTTTGATTAAGTGTTGTATTGTGATAGATATCTAGGTTTTTAAAATCTATGATTATCTAAGCTATTTGACATGTCATTTAGTTTTAATATCTAGGATTGTTCTAATTGCAAATTCATCATCTTAGATAAGCATATAGGGTTTCCCTTACTCTATGTTGCATTTTGGATATTCACATATTCACATATTCACTTTGGGATTTAATCTCTTCATTGAGAATCAAAGTCTTGTGTGTAGCATCCGGGATTAGGTTGCTTAGATCGCAAGCATTCGAACTAGGTTAACTCATACCGGGATTAGATAGGTGTGTGATTACTTCGGGATTTGGTTATAATTTCATCACATTTAGTGGATTCGAGGTTCGGGTGTGGCTCACTTAACAGCCCGTACGTGGTTTTTCCCGTGAGGGTTTCCACATAAATATCAAGTGTTGTTTTAATTTCCGCACAATATTACACTTGCTATATTTTATTGACTATTAGGGGCATTTTCATAATCTTGTTCTTAAACGAAAATTTGGTATAATTTGTTAAAATCTATTCACCCCCCCTCTCTAGATTAATAGTTTACACACCGTGAGAACTTTCAATTGGTATCAGAGCGGGTTCCTAAATATACTTAGGTGATCCTTGCTCACTTTGGTGTGTTTTGCATTTTGTGTGAGTATTTGATCATTCATACATTTGCATTCATTTCATTCATTCATAAACACTGTGAGTGGAAATGGTGGTGGCAATGAGGGTGCTTCTAGCACAAGGCCTCCGCTTCTCACCAGGTTGAACTATTCCCAATGGAAAGGGAAGATGGAATCTTACATATGTCAAATTCATGACTGTGCATGGATGGTGGTGGAAGATGGATATAATCTACCCAAGATGACTCCCGATGGTTGAGGAGAAGAAGTATTGAAGCCTAAGGCACAATGGAGTTCGCAAGAGTTTGAGGCTTCAAAGTGGAATAGGAAGGCGATGCACGCCATCCTTTGTGCAATGGATGAAAATCAGTATAAGCTTATTCAGAACACTAAAATCGTGAAAGTGGCTTGGGATATCTTACAAGTTGCACATGAAGGAACCGAGGTGGTGAAGGAATCCAAGCTTCAAGTCCTCCAAACTCAATTCGAGTTACTTAGGATGGGAGAGGATGAATGCTTCAATGATTTCGAAATCAAATTGATAGATATCGTTAATCAAAGTCACCAACTCGGAGACTTGTATTCGGATAGGAGAGTCAAGCAGAAAATCATGAGATCTCTCTCCAATAGGTTCGAATCAAAGGTGACGGCTATAGAAGAAAACAGTGGATATATGGACATGAAGCCGAGCGAGGTTATTGGAAGACTTCTCGCCTATGAGTCTAGGAAGGCTCCTAGCTCTACACCTCCTAAAAAGCAAAAAGGAATTGCTTTAAAAGCTTCCAAGGATGAAAAGAAGGCAAAGAAGATTGACTCGGATGAAGACCTTGCCTTGTTTGTAAAAAGGTTCAACAAGGTTATGAAGTTTAGGAGTGAAAAGAATACTCGGTGTGTATAATATATAAAGCTAGAGGGGGGTGAATAGATTTTATCTAATTATTACCCAATTTTCGCATGCATGTCAATTTTACGAAAATACCCCCAATAGACAATACAATATATCAAGTGTAATATGGTGCGGAAATAATAAATGACACTTGATTTTTACGTGGAAACCCTCAACAGGGAAAATCCACGGGCTGGTAAGTGCGCCACACTCGAACCTCGAAATCCACTATATGAAAAGACGGTTACACCCTCAAGTGATTCTCGGACCCTCACCCTAGATAACCTCAGGCTATGGACACTACCACTCGCCACTCTTGGTTCAATCCCTAGTGATATCCCCTGATACACTACTCTTGGCGTGAGCACCCTCTAATCTACCACGCGGGCCTTTTATAGCGGCTCTAGTCCAATTTGCTTGATCCTCGAAGTCACTACTTGTAATGATGTTTACAGCCTAATCCCGATCTGTAACCCACCACTACTACCCAGCGGGCCTGTAATAGCAACCCTAGACCAAGACTTCAATCTCTCAAAAGAGATGCACAACCCTATGTGAATATGTATGAGTATTCAATTAATGCAATAAGAGCTAGGGTACTCTAAATGCTTACCTAGGATTATAAGATGACAATATAATCAATCCTAGATATCACATATAGCTATATGACATGGCATATAACTTTAGCTAAGTAAAGGATAACCAATCCTAGATACAAAGCTATCATATAAAACCCACAAACATTCAAAAGATTAACTAGTTGATTAAAAAAACAATCTATCAACCTAGTTATCAATACATCACACAAGAATGTTCATGGCATAGCTTTTAGGCAATAATGACCTAATCAAATAAGCTATGAAAAATAATCTCAATCAACAAATGAGATCAATTAGCTAGATGGCATATGAACATTAAAGCCTAGCTATCAAATAATAACCCAATCAACACATAATCTCAATCTTATATGTAGAAATTAATCTAAACACATATAAGTAAAATATGAGATAAAATTGATACGTAGAAACACTAATTATGTAAGATAAAAGTGTTCAACAAATCATACCATGTGTGTTGAAGAAGACCCATGCATTAGCATATGCTAGATGAACCTAGATGATGCCTAGATGATGATTTGTGCATGTGGGAATGGGTTTAGAGAATTAAAGATGTGATCTTTAAGCTTTTTCTCTCAAGTCTCTCTAAATATCTCTCTAGGGTTCTTGGGATGCAAGACTTGTGTTCTGAACCAGAGATAAGGATGTATTTATAGAGACCAAAACAGGGCAGGTGAAAATACAATTTTGCCCTTGAAACGCACCGATCGGCGGTTTCATTCGGCGGCCAGGCCGCCGAATTGAACCGCCGAATGGCTCCCGAGCGGAACAGGGGAACTTCGGCGACTTAGTTCGGCGGTTTCGAAACCGCCGATCCCAACCGCCGTTTTGGACCCGAGAGATATATTTCAATCAGGTCTCATTCGGCGGTTTCGAACGGCGGCCAGGCCGCCGAACGTAACCGCCGTTTCACCAAAAATGGTGAAACCAAGGAGAAGCCAAAGGCATCTCCACCGGCGATCATCGCGCAAAACAAAGCACATCAACGTGCACGCGCGGACGTTTCCGAACATCCTTCGGGAAACGAATTACACCACACTAAAAGCTAACATACATGAAGTGCAAGTATGGGTATTGAATGCATCCTAATGCCTATCATGTCATGGCATTTCATAAAACAAGATGCAATCAATTTAATGCAAGAAGAGACATTGAATAAACAATAAAGCACAATGCACACAAAATATAAACACAACATTCAAGAATAGGAGATATGCATGTTGTGTGTGTGTGCAACTATATCTCTTCAAGCCAAAGTAAGCACAAGATATACCTTTGGTGCTTGTCCTCTTGAGGTCTTGGAAAGGGTCTTTGATCTTCAACCTTAATGACCTAGACTACCCTTACAACCAAACCCCAACATGTGGTTTGACCACGAAATAAGCCAATCAACAAAAAGGAATCCTTACAATCTCCCCCTTTGGCTATTTCGTGACAAAACCACCACTCACATTGATTCCTCACAACATAATAGAAACTACGAGTCTACTATGATTTTCTACTTTACAAAGAGATAAGATAAATAGTCTTGAAGTCTTCAATCTCAAGTAGAACAATCAATCCCTGAAAGCACAGTTTCTATACTTTCCAATACAAGAAAAGGTGAGATGAATCAAGTGAGATAAAACAAGCATTTGCATTTAAGAATTTAAGAACAACATCATGCAATGTATGAATGTGCAAATGCTCCCCCTCAAAGGGTTACTCCCCATCAATAAGTATTCTCCCCAACATACACAATTGCTACTACAATTTGCAACTCCCCTTACCACAACCTACTCCCCCTTTTTGTCATGATATAGACAAAGGAGTAGTCCCCAACCGGGTCACTCAAGGCAAAGAGAGATAGTAGCATTCTAGTATATGCATAATCAATATGAGTCACTTTATGCAATCTCAATTTATTGGAGAGAAACAAGGAGATTTATTTAAAGAAAATGTGTGAATCAAAAAATTGCTTTGCATACAAGACATGTAGCATTTAAGTTCAAAATATCATGGTATTTGGCAAAACAAATGATAAAGGTTTTTAATATGAATTCAAACCAATTTCACCAATGTCATGAGAGAAGCAAGGATATAGGTTTTCATTGATTTCAATTTAAGAACAACTATATCCAACTTTATAAGCCAAACATGTCATGAGCGACTTTGCACCCTATTTGATTTTTCCGGATAAGATATCCGTATGATAGTAGACATGTTCAACCAATAAAGAAAGAGAGACATTTGGATTTTAAAATCCTTGAATGGATACAAGATCCTTTTTCATTTGAGTCTCATAAGCTTTTTCACACATTTTTTGCAGTTAAGAAATGCAATCATCAAAACATGCTTTTTAAAATTAGCATTTAGCATGTCATTTTAGCAATCATCATGTCATGGAGATCATTATAGGTCATTCAAATTTTATCCTATGTATATATCTCCTAGTCCAAAAATGCATGTTTGAACATAAATATGACATGGATTGCAATACAAGCATTGATCACACTTATTAAATAGAAAATATATATACATAGTGTAACCAAGCTAACTCAAGCAACAAAAAGAGAAGCATAAGATATTTCAAATTTTTTGCAAGTGACAAGATGCAAAATAGCTCTCTTTGCTTAAGTTCCCCATATGGGGTCAAATTTCCATACCACTTCAAAGAAGGGTATGAGGTCCTATGGACCTACCAAGTTCTTTGGACTTGGTTGAACCTATTTGAGACTTGTTAGTCTCGTAGCAAGCGGGTTCGTCTTTTCTAATCCACTTAGGTGTCTCAATAACATACCTAGTGGTCATAGGTTCTAGAGTTCTAGATGGCAAAGGATCATGCAAATGATTTTCTTCCTTTTTAAGGACATGCATCTTAGCTCTAGCCTTTTTCTTTTCAATCATGCATATAAGATTACATATTTAAATGTAATGCAAGCAACTTGGTCTAACATGACCAACAATACCACACAAATGACAAGAAGAGATAAGGTTAGGAATTATACCATTCCCTTGAGCATGCAAAAGTGCTTTCCCTTGTCGTTGTGGTTGTCTTGGTAGTTGGATAGGATCTCTCCTCCTTTGATGATGACCAAGACAATGTTGCTTGCTCGGTTGAGATTGCATGATTGATCACTTCCCTATTAGGATCGTAGGTTGAGGGAAGTTAGCCTTCTTGGTTGGTTAGACCAAGATTGAGGAAGGCTTGGGCTTGAAGCTCTTTGGTGATGTGAGCAACGCCCTTTCATCTTCGTCTCCTCTCTCACCTTAGAGGGACATCTCCTCATCGGAGTTATTTTCTTCTCTCACAAATTCACTCATAGTGTTTGCGTTGAATGAATGCAAATGAGAAGAATGCAAAATGTATGTCAAAAACAATAATCATACACAATGCACAACACACCAAAAATGAGCTAGGATCACCTAAGTATATCTAGGAACCTGCTCTGATACCAATTGAAAAGAATACTCGGTGTGTATAATATATAAAGCTAGAGGGGGGATGAATAGATTTTATCTAATTATTACCCAATTTTCGCATGCATGTCAATTTTACGAAAATACCCCCAATAGACAATACAATATATCAAGTGAAATATGGTGCAGAAATAATAAATGACACTTGATTTTTACGTGGAAACCCTCAACAGGGAAAAACCACGGGCTGGTAAGTGCGCCACACTCGAACCTCGAAATCCACTATATGAAAAGACGGTTACACCCTCAAGTGATTCTCGGACCCTCACCCTAGATAACCTCAGGCTATGGACACTACCACTCGCCACTCTTGGTTCAATCCCTAGTGATATCCCCTGATACACTACTCTTGGCGTGAGCACCCTCTAATCTACCACGCGAGCCTTTTATAGCGGCTCTAGTCCAATTTGCTTGATCCTCGAAGTCACTACTTGTAATGATGTTTACAGCCTAATCCCGGTCTGTAACCCACCACTACTACCCAGCGGGCCTGTAATAGCAACCCTAGACCAAGACTTCAATCTCTCAAAAGAGATGCACAACCCTATGTGAATATGTATGAATATTCAATTAATGCAATAAGAGCTAGGGTACTCTAAATGCTTACCTAGGATTATAAGATGACAATATAATCAATCCTAGATATCACATATAGCTATATGACATGGCATATAACTTTAGCTAAGTAAAGGATAACCAATCCTAGATACAAAGCTATCATATAAAACCCACAAACATTCAAAAGATTAACTAGTTGATTAAAAAAACAATCTATCAACCTAGTTATCAATACATCACACAAGAATGTTCATGGCATAGCTTTTAGGCAATAATGACCTAATCAAATAAGCTATGAAAAATAATCTCAATCAACAAATGAGATCAATTAGCTAGATGGCATATGAACATTAAAGCCTAGCTATCAAATAATAACCCAATCAACACATAATCTCAATCTTATATGTAGAAATTAATCTAAACACATATAAGTAAAATATGAGATAAAATTGATACGTAGAAACACTAATTATGTAAGATAAAAGTGTTCAACAAATCATACCATGTGTGTTGAAGAAGACCCATGCATTAGCATATGCTAGATGAACCTAGATGATGCCTAGATGATGATTTGTGCATGTGGGAATGGGTTTAGAGAATTAAAGATGTGATCTTTAAGCTTTTTCTCTCAAGTCTCTCTAAATATCTCTCTAGGGTTCTTGGGATGCAAGACTTGTGTTCTGAACCAGAGATAAGGATGTATTTATAGAGACCAAAAACAGGGCAGGTGAAAATACAATTTTGCCCTTGAAACGCACCGATCGGCGGTTTCATTCGGCGGCCAGGCCGCCGAATTGAACCGCCGAATGGCTCCCGAGCGGAACAGGGGAACTTCGGCGACTTAGTTCGGCGGTTTCGAAACCGCCGATCCCAACCGCCGTTTTGGACCCGAGAGATATATTTCAATCAGGTCTCATTCGGCGGTTTCGAACGGCGGCCAGGCCGCCGAACGTAACCGCCGTTTCACCAAAAATGGTGAAACCAAGGAGAAGCCAAAGGCATCTCCACCGGCGATCATCGCGCAAAACAAAGCACATCAACGTGCACGCGCGGACGTTTCCGAACATCCTTCGAGAAATGAATTACACCACACTAAAAGCTAACATACATGAAGTGCAAGTGTGGGTATTGAATGCATCCTAATGCCTATCATGTCATGGCATTTCATAAAACAAGATGCAATCAATTTAATGCAAGAAGAGACATTGAATAAACAATAAAGCACAATGCACACAAAATATAAACACAACATTCAAGAATAGGAGATATGCATGTTGTGTGTGTGTGCAACTATATCTCTTCAAGCCAAAGTAAGCACAAGATATACCTTTGGTGTTTGTCCTCTTGAGGTCTTGGAAAGGGTCTTTGATCTTCAACCTTAATGACCTAGACTACCCTTACAACCAAACCCCAACATGTGGTTTGACCACGAAATAAGCCAATCAACAAAAAGGAATCCTTACAAGGAGAAAGGGCTTTGGATCAAAAGGTCAAGATTTGAAGAAAAATGGTCATTTCAAGAAGTTTGAACCTAGGCAAGAAAGGACCGGAAGGAAAGGGGTCCGATGCTTCGAGTGTGGTGGCATAGGTCACTTTGCCCCCGAATGTGCTAATCACAATGACAAGAAGAAGGGTAAAGTGATGGCCGCCACATGGAGTGGTAGTAGTGATGACTCCAATGAGGGAGATGAGTCTTCAAGTGATGAAGAGCTTATGGCTAACCTCCTAGCTTTTGTCTCCTTCCACAAAAGCAAAAGTGCTAGTGAAAGAGAGGAAGAGAGTCAAGAGGAAAATGACTCAAGTGAAGAAGAAAGTGATTCCTCTTCTAACTCCATAAATGGATTTGTGGAGAAAAAGGTGCTTGCTAAGTATCACGCCGAGTTCAATGACTTAGCAATCAGGAGCACGAAAAAGATCAAGATGTTGAGAGAAGAAAATCTTGAGCTTTTATCTCATAATGACCACTTAAGTGAACAAGTGGAAAAATCTAAGAAGATAGAAGATGAGCTAAGAAAGGACTTAGACTTATCTAGGAGGAATGAAGAAAGTCTAAATAGGGAACTTGAAGAAGCTTTAAAATCATTAACTAGGATGGATTCTAGCACCAAGAAGCTTGACCATATACTTGGTGTTGGAAAGAGTCCGTGTGACAAGAAGGGTCTTGGGTATGAAGATGGCAAGAAGATCTCAACCTCTAACAAGACCATATTTGTCAAGAGTTTGGGGAACGAAGAAGCTTCATTGGTGCAATCTCCTAGGAAGAAGTTAGAACTAGGACAATGTTCAAATGAACAAGTGAAGATGGTGCCAAGAAGGCAACCTCAAGCTCAATCCTCTAGGGTCCCTCAAGTTAACATTCCTCAACAATTGGCTCAGAAAGGAAAGAGACCAATCATGCAACCTCAAGCTAGGAAGCAAGCTAGACCGATTCAACAACGAAGATGGATTGAACCCACTCAACCACAAAGACATGGACAAGCTCACATGCATGCTCTAGGACAAGGTATGATTCCTTATTTTATTCCTACATGTCATTTTTGTGGATTTGAAGGTCATATTATACCAAATTGCTTTCGATATATTAAAATGTGTAAAACACGAAGCATGATTGAAAAGAGAAAAAATAGAGCCAAGATGCATGCTCCTAGGAATGATAATATTGATGTGCATAATCCTAGGACATCTAGAACCCATGTACCAAAGACCACTAAGAAAGCTAAGATTGTTTCTAGGTGGATTAGAAAGAATGAAAATGTTTGTCATGTTGCTCAAATAGCCTTGAAGGCAAATTTTTCTAATTTTTGGTACTTAGATAGTGGGTGCTCTAGGCACATGACGGGAAACAAAAGTTTCTTCGAGACTCTTGTTATGGAGGAAGGAGGATGTCTCACCTTTGGTGATGGATCCAAAAAGAGAGTTGTAGGGAAAGGAACCATTTCCATTCCCGGATTACCCTCCTTATCCAATGCTTTATTTGTTGATGGCTTGAAAGTCAATTTGATAAGCATGTCACACCTTAGTGATGAAGATATTCCGTCTTATTTTGTAAAGATGATTATTCTATCCTAAAGCCCGATAGACAAACCTTGTTGAAAGGTATGAGATCTAGTGACAATTGCTATTGTCTTGAAGCTAGAATAGTCTCAAACAATGTGTCCATGGATGAGTAAATTGAGTTGTGGCATGAAAGACTTGGCCACATGAACTTTAGGGATTTACTAACCCTTGGAAAGTTCAATTGTGTGCGTGGCCTCCTTAAGCTTGGGAAGAAAGCCAATGGAGTTTGTGGACCTTGCCAACAAGGAAAACAAACCAAAAGCATGCATAAAAAGGGCAAGTATCTCTCCACCAAGGAGCCCCTAGAGCTTCTCCACATGGACCTCATGGGTCCTATGCAAACCGAAAGCTTAGGTGGAAAGAGATACATCTTTGTTTGTGTTGATGATTTCTCTAGGTTCACATGGACATATTTTCTTAGAGAAAAATCCAAAACTTTTGATAAGTTTAAAATGCTTTGTAATAAAATTCAAAATGAAATGAACTCAAACATTAAAAGCATTAAACGGATTAGAAGTGACCATGAGAGGGAATTTGAGAATGCCACCTTTGAAACCTATTGTAATGGTTTAGGCATCTCCCATGAGTTTTCGGCTCCTAGGACACATCAACAAAATGGAGTTGTTGAGAGGAAGAATAGGGTCCTTCAAGAGATGGCCCGTGTGATATTGCTTAGCAACAATGTCCCTAGAAACCTATGGGCCGAAGCTGTCAACACGGCTTGCTATATAGGAAATAGAGTTTTCCTAAGGCCCGGAACTAGAAATACCTCCTATGAACTATGGAAAGGTAAAAGGCCAAATGTTAGCTACTTCTGCTCCTTTGGAAGCAAATGCTACATTTTAAATGACCGTGATCAACTTGGCAAATTTGATGCTAAGAGTGATGAGGGTATATTTATTGGCTATGCCTTAAATAGTAGAGCCTATAGAGTTTTCAATTTAAAGACTCTAAGTGTCATGGAATCATCTAATGTTGTCTTTGATGATGAAAGGCTTAAGTCTAGTAACCATGAGGAGGAGGTAGTTTTAGATGATGATTCTCCTTTGAAGAAGGTTGTGGAAACTCCCAATGTTGGAACGTCCAATGGTAATTATGAGGACACACAACCTATTGATAGAGTTCCTCTCTTGAACTCTAAAGAACCCGCTCCATGGGTTAGACAACTCCATGATAAGAATGACATCATTGGAGAGGTGAATGAGGGTGTTAGAACTAGGCGTCAAATAGCTAATCTAATTAGCTACACATGCTACACCTCTCAAATAGAACCCAAAAAGGTTGATGAAGCCTTAAATGATGAATTTTGGGTTCTTGCCATGCAAGAAGAGCTAAACCAATTCGAAATGAATGAGGTTTGGACTCTAGTTCCTAGGCCTAAGAACACACATGTTATAGGCACCAAGTGGATCTATAGGAACAATTCCGATGATGATGGCAACATAGTGCGGAACAAGGCTAGACTTGTAGCACAAGGGTACTCTCAAATTGAAGGTATCAACTTTGAGGAGACATTTGCTCCCGTTGCCCGTTTAGAGTCCATTAGGCTTCTCTTGTCCATCTCGTGTATTCACAAGTTCAAATTACATCAAATGGACCTCAAGAGTGCCTTCCTCAATGGCTTCTTACAAGAGGAAGGGTTTGTTGAACAACCCAATGGGTTTGTGGATGCACACCACCCCAACCATGTCTATCGCCTCAAAAAGGCTTTATATGGGTTGAAACAAGCACCGAGGGCTTGGTATGAGCGCCTCACTCAATTTCTTGTTGACAATAACTACACAAGGGGTAGTGTTGACAAGACGCTATTCATCAAGAAAGACAATGATGAGCTTTTCATAGCTCAAATATATGTTGATGATATAGTGTTTGGCTCCACCAACAACACCAAGGTCCAACAATTTGTTGATGTCATGTCTCATGAATTTGAGATGAGTCTTGTTGGTGAGCTTAGTTACTTCCTAGGTTTGCAAATTAGGCAACTAGATGATGAGATCTTTATTACCCAAGCCAAATATGCCAAAAACCTAGTGAAGAAGTTTGGTCTTGAAAATGCCAAACATTGTGATACACCCATAAGTATCACTTTGAAGCTAAGCAAGGATGCTAGTGGTAAAAGTGTGGAACAAAAATTATATCGTGGCATGATTGGTAGCTTGCTTTATTTAACCGCAAGTAGGCCCGATATATCTTTTAGTGTGGGTATGTGTGCTAGGTACCAAGCGGATCCTAAGGAGTCCCATCTCTCTTCCTTAAAGAGAATCATTCGCTATGTGAATGAGACTTCCAACTATGGGATTTGGTACTCTTTTGACACTAATGCTAGTCTTGTAGGCTTTAGTGATGCGGATTGGGTAGGAAGTTGCGATGATAGGAAGAGCACATCGGGCGGTTGCTTCTTTCTAGGCAACAACTTGGTGTCTTGGTTTTGCAAGAAGCAAAACTTGATTTCCTTGTCCACGGCCGAGGCCGAGTACATAGCCACGGGGAGTAGATGCACACAACTCCTATGGATGAAACAAATGCTAGTAGATTACGGATTCAACCAAGGTACACTCACTCTCTTTGTGATAATATGAGTGCCATAAATATTTCCAAGAATCCGGTTCAACATTCTAGAACTAAGCATATTGATATCCACCATCATTTCATTAGAGAGCTTGTTGAAAATAAATGCATAGTACTTGAACATGTAGGTACTAATGATCAACTTGTGGACTTATTTACTAAACCCTTAGATGCTACTCGATTTAAAACACTTAGTAGATCTATTGGGATATGTCTTGTGGAGTGATGTGATTTGTGATTGACCCCATATGGGGAACTCAAACAAAGAGAGCTATTTTGCATCCTTGTGACATGCAAAAATTTGAAATATCTTATGCTTCTTTCTTTAATTGCTTGAGTAAGCTTGGTTGTACATATGTATATATGTTTTCAATTCAATAAGTGTGAACCTTGCATGTTTACAATCCATGTCATATTTATGTTCAAACATGCATTTTTGGACTAGGAGATGTACATAGGAAGTATGATTTGAATGACCTATAGTTATCTCCATGACATGATGATTCTTATATAACATGCTAATGACAAATGAAAAAGCATGAAATTCATATAACATGCTCACATGAAAAGCATTAATTGATGAATGCAAAACTTGTATGAAATACTTATGAGACTTAAAATGAATAAAGGATCTTGTATCCGTTCAAAGGATTTTACAATCCAAATGTCTCTCTTTCTTTATTGGTTAAACATGGCTACTATCATACGGATATCTTATCCGGAAAAATCAAATAGGGTGCAAAGTTGCTCATGCCATGTTTCACTTATAAAGTTGGATATAGTTGCTCTTTATATTACAATCAATGAAATCTCTATATCCTTACTTTTCTCATGACAATGGTGAAATTGGTTTGAATTCTTATTAGAAACCTTTGTCATTTGCTTTGCCAAATACCATTGTATTTTGGACAAGAATGCTACATGTCTTGTATGCAAAGCATGTTTGTTTCACACATTTTCTTTCAAATAAATCTCCTTGTTTCTCTTCAATTAATTTGGGATGCATAAAGTGACTTATATTATTATGCAAATATCTTGCATGCTACTATCTCTCTTTGCTAAAAGTGACCCGGTTGGGGACTACTCCTTTGCCTATATCATGAGAAAAAGAGGGAGTAGATTGTGGTAAGGGGAGTTGCAAATTGTAGTGGCAATTGTGCATATTGGGGAGAATATTCATTGAGGGGGAGTAACCCGTTGAGGGGGAGCATTGCATACACATACATTGCATGATGTTGTACCTAATTTCTTAAATGCAACTGCTTGTTTTATTCTCACTTGATCATCTCACATACTCTTGCTTTGGAAAGTATAATCTTTTGCTTTGAAGGGTTGATAGTTCTACAAGAGATTGAAGACTTGAAGTTTTCTTTTATATTTTCCTATATCTCTTTGTAATGTAGAATAACTTTGTTATCCTGTAGATTCAATTATGTTTGTGAGGATCAATGTGAGTGGTGGTTTTGTCACGAAATAGCCAAAGGGGGAGATTGTAAGGATTCCCATTCTTTGATTGGCTTATTTCGTGGACAAACCATGTGTTAGGGTTTATTGTGTAAGGGTAGTTTAGGTGATTGAACTTCAAGCTCGAAAGCCTTTCACAAGTCCTCAAGGGACAAGCACGCCAAAGGTATAATCTCTAGTGCTTGGTTTTCTTTGAAGAGATTTAGATTGCACACACTCACTTAGCATTCTTTCATTTGTGTGCTTACTCTTCACATGTCACATTTCACACTTGCACTTATATGTTATATCTTGTTGTGTGTATTTGTGTCTTGTAATTCGTTTCCCGATAGTATTCAGAAACGTCCGCGCTTGCACTAGAATGTGCTTGGTTTTGCGTGAAGACCACCTACGGAGAATGCCCTTGGCTTTTCCTTGGTTTTCACCTCTGTTGGTGATCGGTGGTTATGATCGGCGGCTTGGCTGCCAAATGAAACCACCGTTTGCTTCCAGAAGTGTCTGGAGCAATTCTGCGATTACGATCGGTGGTCACGACCGCCGTTCGAAACCGCCATTCATACCTGATTGATTTTATCTCTCAGTTTGATTCGGCAGTTTAATCAGCGGTTACGAAACCGCCGAATGAAACCGCCGTTCATACCTGATTGATTTAATCTCTCGGTTTGCTTCGGCGGTTAGATCGGCGGTTTGGAAACCGCCGAATGAAACCGTCGTTGTTCCCCTGTTCTTCTCGGGTTCAATTCGGCAGTTATAATCGAAACCGCCGATCGGTGCGTTTCAGGGGCAAACTTGTCTTTTCACATGCTCTATTTTTGATGTCTATAAATATCTTACTTTCTCATTCTCTGAATTAATTCTTTAACTCCCAAGAACCCTAAACTTAAAAGAGAGAATTTTGAGAGAAAATCAAATCAAGAACTCACATTTGACCACTCAAATCAAATCCCTTTTTCATCAAATTTCATATTGCATCAACTATGCCTTCATAGAATGCATCCATGTATGTTTTTGGATCATCACATCTTCCTTGGTATGTTCTTCACTAATCTCATCTAATTTTAGTATTTTTCATATTAAGACATCTCTTAGATTACTTGTATGTTTTTAGATAATATACTAAATACAAGATAGAGATTATTTGTGATATTTTGATTGAGTGTTGTATTGTGATAGATATCTAGGTTTTTATAATCTATGATTATCTAAGCTATTTGACATGTCATTTAGTTTTAATATCTAGGATTGTTCTAATTGCAAATTCATCATCTTAGATAAGCATATAGGGTTTCCCTTGCTCTATGTTGCATTTTGGATATTCACATATTCACTTAGGGATTTAATCTCTTCATTGAGAATCAAAGTCTTGTGTGTAGCATCCGGGATTAGGTTGCTTAGATCGCAAGCATTCGAACTAGGTTCACTCATACTGGGATTAGGTAGGTGTGTGATTACTTCGGGATTAGGTTGTAATTTCATCACATTTAGTGGATTCGAGGTTCGGGTATGGCTCACTTAACAGCCCGTGGTTTTTCCCGTGAGGGTTTCCACGTAAATATCAAGTGTTGTTTTAATTTCCGCACAATATTACACTTGCTATATTTTATTGACTATTAGGGGCATTTTCGTAATCTTGTTCTTAAACGAAAATTTGGTATAACTTGTTAAAATCTATTCACCCCCTCTCTAGATTAATAGTTTACACACCGTGAGAACTTTCAGAGTCGAGTTCTCATCCAATTGTAAAAGTTTCATAGTTATCCTCGTGTGTAAGTGAGTTACAGTTCGTAATCTAGAAACGAATTGGAATTTCAATTTTGGAGGCCAACGGATGGTCGAAGAGCGCGAGAGGTACGCGAGGAGAAGAGCCAAAGTGAGAAGGGCTCACTTGGGAGGATTCCCGTGGAGGCGCATGGCCACCACGGGAAGAAGGCCTCTCTAAAATCAGAGTCATGAGGTCTCTCCCCGATAGATTTGAATTGAAGGTGATGGCTTTGGAAGAAAATGACACCTTCAAAGATATGAAACCGAGTGAAGTCTTTGGAAGACTTCTTGCTTATGAGGCAAGAAGGGCTACTACCTCACCTTATAAGAAGAAAAAGAATCTGGCCTTGAAAATCTCCAAGGCGGAGAAGGAGGAGGATGACTCGGACGAAGACCTTGCCTTATTTATGAAAAGGTTCAAGAAGATTGCTAAGTTCGAGAGTAAGGGCGTTGGATCAAGAGGCCAAGACTTGAAGAAAAAGGGTACCTTCAACAAGTTTGAGCCTGTGCAAGAAAATACCGAAATAAAAGAGATCCAATGCTATGAGTGTGGTGGCATAGGACACTTTGCCCCCGATTGTGCTAATCGCCTAGACAAGAAGAGTGGTAATAGTGATGACTCCGGTGAAGGAGATGAGTCTTCAAGTAATGAAGAACTTGCCATTAACTACACGGCTTTTGGAGCCACGCATGTAGAAATTGAAGTTGATGGCAAGGATGCCTTGACTAGTGATCCCATAGAAGAAATAAATGAAGAAGTAGCTCTAGAGGTGATAGGTATAGCTACTCATTGGGACATGGCTCTTATAACATCAAGAAACCAAAGTGAAGGTCTTGATGAGAAAGATGACTCGGTTGGTGAGAGGGAAAGTGTAGGAGATAACTCTAGTAATGAGAACACTTCATCCCAATCCAATGGAGAATTTGTTAACCACATGGATTGTGAAGACTACTTGAAAAGGTTTGTAAGCTGTAGGATAAAGAATGAAAAGGAGATTCAAACTTTAAAGGAAGAAAACCTTAAGCTTTCAACAAGTGGACCACTTGAGTAGTGAAGTGGTGAGGTCTATGAAGGATGAAAACAAGCTAAGAGATGAGCTAGCTTTGTTTAGGAGTAATGAAGAAGAGTTAAGAGTAGAAGTTGACAAAGCTAGGAGTCTACTCGTTGATCGGCGCGAACGAACGAGATAGTTCTATAAACTACCGTGAATGATATGGTGTACAAATGTTTCTACCCTTTCACAAGTATACGAATCATTGGCCACGTATAATGGTTACGAGCAAGGGTTTCGTTCCCACGAGGAGGTGTTTACCTTAAATCGGTTCTAGGTCTTAGATTATTTACACTATATATACTAATTACATGAGCATGAAAGTAAAGGAAGGATGGTGGCAAGGCAATTACACTAGCTAATGGCTAAGATTAAACTAAGATGGCAATTATCTAAATTACACTAAGTTACACTAAATCCAACTACAATTAACTAAATTAACACTAACTAACTAAATTAACTAAACTCATGCATGGTCATGTAAGAGTGAGGATTGGATATGAAAATGCTAGGAAATGATGTTCATGCAATTAATCCAATTCCTAGTTGATGGCAATATGCTTACAAGATTGGTCTTCACCAATCTAAACTAGGATAAAGACACATACATAAATAATCATTCATGCATGGTATTGATGTCTCAACTAGTCTAAATCCATTACATATCAATTAATTGATCAATCAACTAACATGTATACATTAAGCTCAAGCACATAAACACATCAACCAACTATTGAATATTATTACAATCTCACCAAAATCTCAACATAAACATATAGTACACATACAACAACAAAATAAAGCAAGTAAAGGAGATAAAGAAGACAACACAAACACTTGTTGAAGTCTTCAAGCTAGCTAGACTTCTCCTTGACTTTCCCAATCTTGGAAACAATGGTGGCTTGTGAGATTCTAGGTATTGTAAGCTATTTAGGTATAATTCTAAGGTATTTGTGTTATTGTTTGG
Source organism: Acer yangbiense (assembly GCA_008009225.1). Classification (NCBI taxonomy): domain Eukaryota; kingdom Viridiplantae; phylum Streptophyta; class Magnoliopsida; order Sapindales; family Sapindaceae; genus Acer; species Acer yangbiense. The sequence goes on from CM017764.1 coordinate 27,509,396, forward strand.
ATATTAGGGATAGTGTTTTAGGTTACAAAAGATGCATATTTATATTAGGTAAGGATTGGGCAAGCTTCGGACGAAATATCTTCCAAGTCGGTTGTTCTCGTGGGTTTGGATCCCCCGTCTCGTGGGCTTGGATCCCTTGTCTCGCGGGTTTGTGCTCTTTGACAGAATTTACGGAGGAAAAATGGAGTTTGGCCGCGAGTTTTGACCTTTTGGACTGCGGGAATGTTCTAGCGGCATGAAACCGCTGAGTCTTGGCGAGTTTGGAAGTTCAGACTCGCGGGAAGGAAGCCGCTAGGATAAGTTTGCAAGCTTGCATTTCCATGGAGGTTTGGCTTCTTGGAGGAGAGAGAAAACATGTGCATGGGAGGCCGAAAATGGGTCCATTGTGACCGACGGGAAGTGGGCTACTGATTTGGGCAGAAATCGATCGGAAAAACCACTGAAAAATGGCTAAAAATTGGCCGGGTCAAAGTTGGGTCTGTCGTGGGTCGAACGGGTCAAGTTGTGGGTCGGGTCGGGTCGGATGAAGGTTGATGACGATCTGACGTCACGCATACGCCAGCACACCAAAACGGCAGCGTTTCACTCGGGTGACATGGCTGTTTGCTGCGTCTTGGCTGGAAATTTACCGTTTGCTCCCCTGTCTTCTCTCTTATTTACAGAATCTTCAATAAACTCCCGAATATTGCACTTTTGCCCTTGAAATGTCCAAAATGACAACAATGCCCCTGAACTTTCCTATTTACCTGAAACACTTATTTAATCCATTAAATACCCGGTTTTACCCGAGAAATAAGCACAAAGTAATAGGAATTAGGGGTATAAAATATGTACTTTTATACCCTGATGAAACCTCCAAACCTAACTTTTGCTAGTCATCGAGCAAAACAAAACAAAAATATATAAACAAAACAAACATACTAAGCAAAAACAAATATAAACTAAGCTAGTCCACTGTCGTGGGAGAAACGATGGCACTTAGCACGTGCCACAAGTCTTTTAAACCCCTAAGTGTCCCTAGTAGGAGGAGTGTAGTCTCCTGAGGGTTTACCGCTACGATACCCACAAACGTAAAGCTAAAAACTAAAAACTACAATAAAAACAATTTGCGAAGCCATACAAAATGAGATATAAAAGAGTTGTGCATATGAGGAGCAACATATGTGAAAACCGCTGAGTGGAGGGTAATCTAAAGTCATTCAATTTGAATGAAACACATAAAGCAAATCCCACACTCTTAATGGCATAGCATCAAATACAACACACCCAAATGCTTCGGATGTAATTCGCCTCGACTATAATCCTCACTGGATTTCACTCTGTTTTTCTCTCAGAGTCCTAGGCACACTCTTTATCAAACACATGTGTTTTGGAAGTTATGTAAATGGCAATCAAATATTAACGCATGTGAGTATTCGAAATAAAGCACATTATAAGTGAATTGATCTCATGAAAGAATTGAATGTCATGAACATGGTAGAGCATATTAAATTCGTATTCTCGAAATAGACTTCCTAAAAGATCAATCGGACTCTCCCTAATTCATAATTTGGCCAAGGGTGATATGTGGTGTATGGAATGGTAGGGATAGGATATGTAAAGCTACTAATCATGCTAAGGTGTTTATACAATATACTTTAGAATACTAAGCTCTATATAACTTTAAACTTCACATTTTCAAACAAGCGTCTAGGCTATAATTTTAATTTCGATTTGTGCTAATTGGTTACTCAAATTTTGAGTAACATTGCATTGAAGTACATAGGCTTTAAGTGCTTTATTTTTAAAACTTACTTTTTGAAAGCCTTTCTTTTAGCACAAATATAAAATAAGCCTCAGTACACGCTTTTACAGATTTTAGAGCTTATCAATTGAATCTTCTAATTTGTACACCTTGACAAGATTAATAACTAAGGGAAGGTTAAGTGTTTTGGCCACAATTTAAACAATGAAGCACACATAATAGGGACATGGATGTGTTTAGGCATTTTAGTCGTGAAACACTAACAAAGTCCTAATATCATTTCTAGAAGTCCGTCTACCATGGGAATACAAATTCAACATGTTATCCACATTTATGAATGTTCTATGGCAACAATGCAAATGATGCGATGAGATCACAATGAAAACATATTCGAAGAGTGTTTAGGAATAGAAACATAATTACCCTCAGAAATAAACGCTAAGGCACAAAAATCACGGGTAGTCTCCACTATTAATCCTAACAATCGAGTATGGAGTCTTGTCCACTTAGACACTAAGAGAAAGGGACTAAATTCACATTATGTGTAAAAAATTCCTAGACTGACAAAAAGTTATCCAGGACTCGGCAACTAACACATGCGGAAAAACTCCTCAACGGCACTACTTAAAACATCTCATTCAAACAATTTGTTCAAAGATGGCTCAATTTGCAAAAAATTCAAATTGTTTTGATACAAACACGAAAAAACAATACTCACAACACATAAACACAAAAACGACACATATGTGTCCACACCCCCAAACCTAAACTCGACATTGTTCTCAATGTTGAAAACTTGAAGAACATGGACAAGGAGTTCATGATTTGAAAATATGGGCACAAACATATTAACACGTATGTACAACTAAACACACACTCTAAAAAAATAACAAAAATACCATGTGAAAGATGCTTCTAAACATAGAGGAAAACATTTCAAGAAAAACTGTCAACTTTTGAAATTCGAACAACGTCTGCTTTTCCATGCATATTTCCAAAGATACTCCATACAATTTGCTCAATTTTTGATACAAGAATATAGACATGGAAATGAACACTTTTAATGAAGAAAATATATCAAAATTCAAATCAGAAAGGTGTGAAAACAGACGTCGAAAACAGGTCACGTGCAGAATTTTGAAAACAGGGCACGTTCATGACCTTCGGTCGAATAAATACTCATAACTTTTAAACCACCGCCCAAAACTTTACGTTCTTTATATCGTTGGAATCGTATCGAAAAAATGATCAACGCAGGATGGGCGGAAAAATTTATTTCTTCACTGATTGGTACAGTTTTTAAGAAACATTTCGCCTCAAAATTTCAAAACAGGTCATCTTCACAAGGTTTGAAAAACAACAATAAAAACAAAAACAAAATACAACAATAACATATATAAACAATCCTAATATCTACCACTAATATGTAAACACATATATACAATCCTAAATATCCACCACTAATCACATTACAACAACCAATCCTAGTCACTAGGCAAAAACAACTACTTCACACTCTTAAGCTAAACATGGTATATCAACTTTGAAATAAAAGCTTAAGGGTAAGAGATTGGACCTTCGTAGGATGGTGTGGCCTCGTGGTATGGTGTATTGTGCATGGTGTGTGCCGTGGCCGTTTTCCCTGTTATCGCGGTTATGTTCCTGCAGACTTGAAGTCGCGGAGATTCCTCCAGAGCATTCCGTGGGTTCTTGCCTTCTGACCAACGGGCTTTTTCCCGTGAATATGAAGTCGCGGTGAACTCCGCGAGTTCCTTCCTTCTGGTCCGCTGGTTCTTTCCCGCGGATGCATCTCGCGCAAGGTTCCAAGAGAACCCCGTGGCTTCTTTAAGCGGACATATTCCCATGGACTCATCCCGCGGTAGGCTTTTCTTCCTCTGATTCCAGCCCTGCACATACACAAAAACAATACCAAAACTACAAGCATATGCTATACAAGTTTATAAGTAAGGAGTATAACCCCCAAACCTATCTATTCTCATGCATCTCATAGCACATTTGTAATATGGTAAGTGGATAAATATAGACTCAAGACTCTTAAAATAAAACTAATCCTAAAAATAACAAAAGACCTAAAAATGAGCTTCCTCTAGAAGCTATAGCACATGCACATGCAAGCATACATCAAAATATGTTCATACGTGTAATGAAACATGTATTCACTCGAAAAGTGATCATGCAATCTGTGGAAACTCTAAGGTATATCTAATTTAACATGACCTCTATCGTGGTTCTTCACTACCCACACCTTATTACTAGGTGTGTCATTCCTTACAACGAAAGGTGACTCTTTGGATTGGTCTGGTTTGTCCTTACGGATCCAAACCTTTCTCACTTTTTTCCTAAGCATGCTTTCTCTATTTTTGCAATATTCATCATATTTAGCACATTGTGCCTTTTTGTGACCCTTAATATGGCAAAAATAACATGCAAGAGAAAAGTTAGAAATACTACCTCTGTCGTCTTTCCCCATTGCTTCGGCTTGCTTGTGGGCAACCTTCAGAAGGCTTGCTCCACTTTGGGTAGTGAAGGGCTTCTTGGTTGATCTTCGCTTGGCCCCTTCCTTTTTCAAAGCCTTGATTGGAAGTTCGGCTTTGTCTGACTCCATGATATAGTCACATACCACTACTTGTGCTACCTTCAAGGTATGGTCCTTCTTGATGAGTTCTTCTTTCAAACCCTTCAATGCCTTGTCTCTCATTTCTGCTTCCACTTGCATTTTGCTCGCTTTCCGAGCGAATTCCTCCTCTTGTTCTACCACCAACACGGAGAGCTCTTGTGATTACTTCATTGCCAAGTCTCTCTCCTTCTCAAGGGAATTGATCTTCAAGACTAAGTCATTGTTTTGACTTATCAATTCCTTGTCCTGCTAGGCAACCTCTACTCCCATTTCTGTTTTACCTCCTCCATCAACTTCGAAATCCTCATCCTCATCCAATATGAGCAAAATCACATCTAGGTAATCATCTACGGTCTTTGAGGACTCCTCCGATTTTTCAACCTCTTTTCTTTCCCTTTCTACCCTTAGCTTTTCTCTAAACCCTAGCAAAACATCACCAAGGTCGCATTCCGAGCTACTTGAAGAATCCACCACTTTGATTCCTTTAGCAGTGAAACAAAAGAAAGGGCTTGTTGATTTATGGAGTTGTTGAGGCTCTTCCACCTCTTTTCGCTCTAGCAAGCCTTCCAAATATTGCGACATCCTACCTCTCAACCATTCTATGTGTTCTTCAAAGTCAATCAACCGTTGGTTAAGGTAGTGTCGATAGGCTTGCTCTTGGTCATGGGCTTCCTTGGCTTGCCCTTGGGAGTTCTCCACACATTGTCCCAACCAAATTGCACACCCTTCTACTCGTTTTTCTAGGTCTAGCAATCATTGGTCAATGGCGCGTTGGTATGCCTCTACATCAAAATTGCCCCATTGGTGGTCTTGTCTCTCTTGATCATATCTAGCTTGGTGGTTGTTGTATTGACATGGATACATGGATGGCACCTCTGACATTCCCAGTCATTGTTCTCCTTGCGGACCAATGTCCGTGTGTCCATTCCACCCCAGAGATGGATAAACTGGAGCCGGTGACTGCCTAAAGTGTGATGTGCAAGCCATCACTTTCCTATTCAACTCGGCCAATTGAGTGATCAATGCCGAATTACCACTTTCCATGTCGATCTAAAATCTGAAACAACCAACAAACAAAACACGATCAAATCGAACAAGACAGATTATGAACAAATAAAAATAAGACTAAAAATTAACGAAAATAAAAATAAAACTAAAACTAACTAAAGGTAATACGCCTCCCCGGTAGCGGCGCCAAAAACTTGATCGGCGTGAACAAACGCAATAGTTCTATAAACTACCATGAATGATATGGCGTACGAATGTTTCTACCCTTTCGCAAGTATACGAATCGTTGGCCACATATAGTGGTTACGAGTATTTTTTTTTAATCAAATTGTACTGATCTAAAGGGAAAAAGCATCACAAACGATCATATGTTGAAAAACCCCTAGACAGTATCCATATATATAAAAGATAAAAGAAAATAAAAAAGTGACAAAAAGCAATAAAGCACAAAGATCCAGGGGGAAAACAACCCCAAACAAAAAAAGGCACGCAGGCCACACCAAATAAGAAAAAGAAAATATCAAGAAAAACGAAAAGACTCACGGCCCATGCATTCATTGCCAACTAAAGAAGAACAGAACGGCGGGGCAGAGAACCACCAAGAATCAGCCTGAAGCTCCAAAGCATGCTTAGAAAGCATATCTGTAACCTGATTCCCCTCCCTGAAAATATAGGAAACATAAAAATCCATATGCGAGATTTGGAAGATGCAGCGCTGCCACGCCTGACGAACCCTCCAAGGAACCATTTCAGAACGAGAAGAAAGAAGCTGAACCACATAAGAAGAATCGCTCTCAAGCCAGATTCGATGCCACCCATACTTCCAAGAAAAATTAATGGCCAATGAGGCCGCCAGAAGCTCGGCCTCAAACACGAAAACCTGACCAAAAGGAATAGCAAAGCAACCATTCACAAAGGCTCTATAGTTCCGAAAGATACCACCAACCCCTGGAGAGCCCATGGCAGCGCCATCTGTATTCACTTTGATCCAACCAGGGGCCGGAGGTGACCAAACCACACTCTTGATCACCGGGGCTTTAGAAGGGCGACCCTAAAGACCAAATCGAAAAAGAATCAAAAGGTTGTCCATACAATTATGCATACAACCAATCTCTAGGCGATTAGCCTCTGAAACTGCATGCCAAACCAAAGAAAGGACAGATCTAAAGTCCACCGACTTCCCTTCAAAGATCCACTGATTACGGGCAGTCCACACCCCTAGTACAGTGGTTACAAGTAAGGGTTTCGTTCCCACAAGGAGGTGTTTACCTTAAATCGGTTCTAGGTCTTAGATTATTTACACTATATACACTAATTACATGAGCATTATCATCCAAATTAGAGTTTGGCTGCATGGTTGGGAGCTTAGGATTTAGGGTTTCGGTGCCATTTTTCAATTCCGAGCCTCTTTCGGTCTGATTCTGATCTTATGTTCTTCTTCCAAGTTGTAGAACATGAAATTTCATGCAACTTTGAATCAAGCAACACGTGATTTGGCTTTGTTTTCATAGAGTTACGGCAGTCTCAATATCTATGCGCTGGTTTGTCTTTTTTATTAGGGTTTCACCGCCGTTTTGCTATTTTGGCCCTGTTCTGGTTAGATTCAGTTAATTTTTCCTTCTTCAAGATTGTAGATCGTGATTTTCTATGCAACCTAGAATCAAGAACTTTGTGATTTGGGGTAAACGGCACTGAGTTACGTCCTTTTCAAGTTTTCTGTTCTGGTTGGTGTTTTCTCTAGGGTTTCTCCGGTTCTATCATGGAGAATCCACCCTGATTAATATCTTCCTTTGCTAGTTTTCCCTCTCTCTTGGAAGCTAGTAGGGTTTCGAATAAGGCTCTTTCCCATGAAGATGGATTGAGTCCTCAAACTGAAAATATTTTAGCTGGTACCAATACTATTTGCAATGAATCTGGTTTGTCTCATGAGATTGAAGGTTTATCAGCTAAGGGGGCAGCAAAGGAAAGTTATTCCCAACTCCTCCCCTATGGTCCAACTTGAGGAGGTCTCCCAAAATAAAGGTATCTCTATCACTCATTCTTTGGTGAATAAAGATGATGTTGTATGTATAAATTCGCCAAGCAGACACGTCACCAAAGGAGTCAATAAATGATGAAGAAAAGGTTGCCACGTCACTCGTTGACCGGGTCAAGGGAGAAAATGTGGCCAGTCAGAATATCAACGTCTTAAATCAATAGTCAAAGATGTGGTCGCCAGAGCTAGATATATACTCGCCAAAGGTAGAAACGTGGTCGCCGAAGGATAATACCCAGGAGTGAAGGTTCTCGCTGCATCAGCATACTGGGCCCAAAGCGACTCGACAGAAACACAGAAATAAAACCCTAACCTCTAGAAGACCCATGGCAACAAGGAATCATAAAAAGGAAAAGAGATAGAGCATATCCGGATCTGTGACAACATGAGAATCCTAGTACGAATCAAAGGGGGAATCCTACCACCAACACGGCTAAAAACAGGGGGAAACCCTAATTAACATATATAAATAGAACCATTTATCCCATGAGGAGGGGGTTCAAAAACCTAGAGAGAAAAGAGCAATTGTATGAGAGATTTGAGTGTGTAACAAAGCAATAGAATCGAGTATTATCTTTCTGCACTCTAGGGCGCCGTGGTTTTTGCCCATTCAAGGGTTTTCCACGTAAAAACTGTCTCTTGCATGCATTCTTGATTTTCTCGTTTTAAACTAAATTAATATAACTGTTGAGTGCGTGGCAATCCAAATTTCACCGTCAACAATTGGCGCTAGAAGGAGGGGGTCATAGAACAGAAACTTCGAGGAACCCTTGCAAATTGAAGAATATGAACAACGACAGTGACAGAGATGGTAACTCCAGCGGAGATCTAATTGTTGATCCAACCGCACCGACGGGAGATAGGGCGGTGGCGATCGGGGAACAATCGGCGGCAATACTAGGAACTAGGGCAGCCGACCCCGGGGTTCTGCAGCACTTTCAAACTGCATTGATAAACCTAATCAGCGAGGCTAGCAAAATAGGGCTTTCGCTGCCCTTAGGGTTGGGAATTTCTTCTCCTTACGAGTTAACCACTCCCGGAATTCGTCCACCCAGAAGACTGCGGTCGAAAGTTCACATTGCAACCCCTAATGCTCAAGCAAGACAATCCACTGAAGAGACTCCCCAGGATCACCCTGAGGATTTCAAATGGGGAAAACAAAGGAAGGGAAAAGGTGTGATGAATGAAGAATCTAGGGAGGAACGAGACCAGATACGAACACATGGGGTCAATTCCAGCGACACTTACCAAATGAACCGGCGGAGACACCATTCTATCTCGTCTGAAGATAAGAGTCCTCATCCACGAAGGGAATTACGATCCAAAAGAGCACGGCGAAGAAGATCCGAAAGCACAGAAAATCGAAGGAGCCCAGATGATAGAGGCAATCATGGGAGAATGACAATCAAAAGCAGACTCGATCCAGAAGGAGAACCAACTGGCCAGCGAGATGTCACCCTACAAGAGCTATCAAGAAAGGTTTCAGCGATGGCACGAAAATATGGTCGTAACGTATCTTCGGATGATGAATCAGATAGCCCATTCATCGATAACATTGCTCGTACCCAATTTCCAGACAGATTTAGAATGCCAACCATTGAGCAGTATAAGGAGAACAGGGATCCGAAGGAACATGTTCGATGATTCCGTAATATCATGGTCCAGTATTCATCTAATGACGGGCTGTTGTGCCTGACCTTCCCGTAAACATTTGGCGACCTCGCCTCCAGGTGGTTTGGAAGACTCCCAAACGGAAGTATAAGCAGTTTTTCGAACCTCAGCAAAGCATTCATAAGGCAATTCATGGGGAGCGTCCAGAGAAGAAAATCACTCGCTCACCTATCAAACTTGAAGCAGGAGCGCAATGAGTCAATCAATAAATACCTAGCAAGATTCGGGAAGGAGGTTGCTCAAATTGAGGACGCCAGTGATGTAGCTGTGATCGCCGCTTTCACCAATGGGTTACAAAGTGGGCGATTATCTTTTGACCTGTAAAGAGAGAGACCGAAAACTTATGAGGAAATGATGGAGATAGCTGGCGACTATGCATTGGCAGAAGAAGAAGAAGAAGAAGTAGCACAAGAGGGTAGCTACGTACACGGACACAAGCCCGACTCAAAATCAGATCACAAGGATGATAAAAAGACGCAATCACGCGATCGCCAGAGAGACGAGAAAGGCCAAAAGAGACATCCAAGAAAAAGCAAAGGAAACGCTCGAGCTAATAGGTTTCGAGGAAGGTACAACCATTACACCCCTTTAACCGGTGATCAGGAAGAAATACTTTCTGTGGTAGAAGACAAAGGACTTGCTAAATACCCTCAACAGCAATCAGTAAATACCAGGAAAGATACTACCAAATACTGTCGATTTCACAAAGATCATGGGCATGAAACTTCAAAATGTTTCCAGCTGCGTGATCACATTGAAAGCTTGATCAGAGATGGGCACCTGAAGGACTTTGCTTTGAGAGGGGACAACCAGGGTGTTCGCTAGAATAACCGCCAAGGAAATGGGCAGGAAAGGAAGAGTCCAAGAAGAAACAGCCCTAACGCCACTATAAACACCATTTTTGGCGGATCTCATACTGGGAGAAGCAATCGAGAAAGGATGTCAGAAGTCCAAGAAGTAATGTATGAAAGCAGAAGCATGGAGATTAATTCTGTGCAAAGAAACCCCAAGAAAGGAAGAGAAGGGCATGATCCCATAACATTTACAGCAGAAGACTCAGACGGAATTGATGCAAAGCCTAACGATGCAATCGTAGTGAGGGTTCGAATAGCCCATAGGGATGTCCTCCGGGTAATGATTGACAACGGAAGTTCAGCTGATATTTTAAGTGCTAGGGTATACGATGAGTTGCGGCTGGACAGAAAAGATCTTGAACCTTTCCATGTGCCGTTGAAAGGTTTCGGGGGTGCAGAAGTGAGATCATTAGGAACTGTGAAGCTGCCGGTGAGGTTCGGTACAGCACCATGCCGGTGAACAATCCTGCTGGACTTTGTTGTAGTCGACATCCATAATTGGCCGTATAATGCTTTGTTTGGTCGACCGTTTCTCAACAAAGCTCGAGCCGTCACTTCAACCCACGCGTTAAAAGTAAAATTCCCCATAGAATTTAGAGTTGGAGAATTGAAAGGGTCACAGGAGATGGCACGCCGCGCCAACCTATCAATCTTTAAGGATAAGGCCGGGATGGAGACCTTAAGCATATTCGAGGTGGACAAAGAAGTGCAGAAGGATAATCCAGAAACTTTTGAATTAGACCCAAGGGACAAAACGAGCAGAGAAAAGGAGGAGCCGACTGAATCGATTGTTTTAAACAAAGCTGAACCGGACAAAACAGTCAAGATTGGGGCAAGACTGACCGAACAAGTTAAGAGAGATGTGACAAACTTGTTAAGAGAATACAAGGAGATTTTCGCTTGGAGCCATGAAGACATGCCAGGGATTGAAAGAAGCGTGATTTCACACAACCTGACTACAAACGAAAAATGCAAACCAGTAGTGCAAAAGAGGAGAAGCTTTAACCTAGAGAGAAGTACGGCAATAAAAGAGAAGGTGTCTAAGTTACTCGCCGCAGGATCAATCAGAGAGGTTAAGTATCCAAAATGGGTAGCGAATGTAGTTCTGGTGAAAAAGAAGAACAGCCAATGGAGGATGTGCGTCGATTTCACCGATTTGAACAAAGCCTGCCCCAAGGACAGTTTCCCACTACCAAGAATTGACCAGCTGGTCGATGCAACATCTGGACATGAAACGTTGAGCTTCATGGACGCATATTCAGGATACAACCAGATAAAAATGCACAAGCCAGATGAGAAAAAAACAGCGTTCACCACAGATTAAGGATTATACTGTTACACAGTCATGCCATTAGGTTTGAAAAACGCTGGAGCAACTTACCAGCGCTTAGTCAACAAAATGTTCGCCAGGCAAATAGGAAGAAATATGGAGGTGTATGTCGACGATATGCTGACAAAAAGCATCACAGTGGATAAGCATATAGATGACCTAAGAGAGACATTCGAGGTGTTGGTGAGGTATGGAATGAAATTGAATCCAGCAAAATGTGTGTTCGGCGTACCATCTGGAAGATTTCTAGGATATCAAGTGCATCAAAGAGGAATAGAGGTGAATCCCGAAAAAATCCAAGCACTGGCAGAAATGGTCTCTCCAAGAACTTTGAAAGACGTCCAAAGACTCACAGGATGCCTGGCATCGCTGAGCAGGTTCATAGCTAAATCAACGGATCGATGCCTACCATTTTTTAAAGCCTTAAAGAAAGGAAAGGGAGTCAAGTGGAATGAGGATTGTGAAAGAGCTTTCCAGGCCTTGAAAGATTACCTTGGGCGGGCACCGCTGTTATCAAAGCCAGAAACAGGAGAAACACTGTATATGTACTTATCCGTTTCTGAGGCAGCCACAAGCTCCGTACTGGTAAGGCAGGAAGAGGGGATCCAGAAATCGATATACTACACCAGCAAAGCACTGTTACCAGCCAAAACAAGGTACTCGCCGGCCGAAACAATGGCACTCGCTCTAATAACAGCGGCAAGGAAGTTAAGGCCATATTTCCAAGCTTATAAAATCGGAATATACACCAATTGCCCACTGAAACTAATCCTGCAGAAACCAAAAGTATCCGGTCGATTAACGAAGTGGGCGATCGAGTTAAGTGAATTCGATGTAGAGTATCTCCCAAGGACGACAATTAAAGCTCAAGCAGTGGCAGACTTTGTAGCAGAGTTCACCGAGCCAAGTATAGAGGTGGCGAGAATGATGGTGGAGCAAAATAAGAAAGTATTTAAATGGCAACTCCGCGTTGATGGCTCGTCAAACACGCACGGTAGCGGGGCAGGGGTAGTAGTGTCAACTATGGAAGGAGATTCAGTCGAATGTGCCTTGCGTTTTGACTTCAAAGCAACTAATAATCAAGCTGAATACGAGGCACTCATAGCAGGCTTAAAAGTTTGCACTATCCTAGGAGCAGATGAGGCAGAAATCTTCAGCGACTCTCAAGTTGTTGTTAATTAGGTGCTAGATGAATACCAGGCGAGAGATGAAAGCATGATCACCTACCTAGAGCTAGCAAGGGAGCTACTGGAAAGATTTAAAGAATACATAATTATTCATGTCCCCAGAGAAGAAAACGAGCAGGCTGACGCCTTGGCCAAGTTAGCATCCATCATAATCAACATCTGGCCCAAAACTATCTCTATGATCCGCCTATTACAGCCGAGTACAGTCAGATCAAAGGAAGTGGGGGCAGTCTTTGGTGAGAGGAACAGCTGGGTCACACCAATCCAAGAATATCTCGTTAATGATGTACTCCCAAAACGGTTGAAGTAAAGAGCTACAAGGTATTCAGTGCTCAATAGAGAACTGTACAAAAGGGGGTACTCAAGGGCACTGCAGAGATGTGTCGGGCCTGAAGAAGCAGAAGGTATCCTGAGAAGCATACATAGTAGAAACTGTGGGAACCACGCTAGGGGTGTCAGCTTAGCCCATAAAACATTAAGACAAGGTTTTTATTGGCCAACATTATTCGCCGACGCCAAAAGAGCTAAAGTCAGTTCTATTATTCTTGGTGATGAATGGGTTTGGCCTTGCTCTATGTCGATTGACCTCCTTGAAATCAAGAACCACATGCCTTCTTACAACCCTAATTCTAGTTTGGAGGATTGTATTAAGTGGCTTCCTACACCTGATGGTATTTACACGGTAGCCTTTACCATGGCTAGTCTTAAGGCCCCTCATCCTTTGGTTCCTTGGTTTGAGCTTGTGTGGTATTCACATAACATTCCAAGGATGAGCTTCATTCTTTGGTTAGCTATTAGAGGGAGACTTTCAACGTTGGACCGTGTTCATCCTTATACTCATCATGCTGGTACTCTTTGTGTTCTTTGCTCCGCTTTCCCTGAGACTCATGCCCACCTTTTCTTTTAGTGTGCTTATAGCAAAGAAATATGGTCTCATTTGAAGGATAAGTGTGGCCGGCCTTGGAATGGTCAGAGATGGCCTAGTTTTATTGCTTGGGCTTCTCAACATTGGAGGGGGAAATCTTCTTCCATTGTTGTTAAGAAGCTTTGTCTTGTTGTGGCGGTTTACTCTATTTGGAGAGAAAGGAACAATAGAATTTTTGGGAGCCCTCATAAGACCAGCAAAGTCGTTACCCGTTCCATTATTGATACTATTCGTAGTAGGCTCTTATCTATCAACTTGAAGGATTGGCCTCATGTTGCTTTAAAGTGGAATATTTTTATTAGTTGATTTGTTTGCCTTGTATTTTTGTTTGTTTGAGCCCTTGTTTAGCTGTTGCTTCTTTTTTTTTTTTTTGCTCATGTTTAAGCTGGTTTGAGCTTTTGTTTTTGCTCTTGTTTTTCCTGGGGTATGCCCCTTGTATTTTGTACATTCTTTCTCTTTTTCTATGATACTATTTATTTACCCAAAAAAGAAATGTGTTTTGATCCTTTGATTGATGAAATCTAGGATTATTGTATTTGTATGTGTTTTTAGAGCAATCTTGGATTCAACTGATTTATCTTTTAATCCTTGCTCTAAATCTTTGGCTAGAATATTCATTGATTTGTCATTCTAGCATTTTATTGTATGTTTATAGCTTCTTGAACTTGTGCTTCATGAATATGTATTGTTCAAGTATTATATGTGATAAATAGAACTATGAGCTTTTGTATTAGATGCTTTTCACTTGCTCTAGGTTTAATTCATGTTTTTAACATCTAGATTACTTTACTTGCGTTTTCACTTGTTTAGGTCTAGTTGTACCGTGGAATGTATTGATCACATGTTCTATGTTTGTGTTGATTGTTTGCATCATTTGCATTCACATGATCACACTAGGAAGTCCTTGTAAAAGGCATGAAGTCTTGGTTAGAGTTGGGATGACTCGGATAGCCAAGCAAGAAGACTTGTCTAGAGTCGGGAGGACTCGGATAGGCAAGCAAGAAGTCATGGCTAGAGTCTGGAAGACTCGGATAGTCATGCATGGGAGGCTCCCTAGAGGCATGAGTGCCTTGGATAGGGAGTTGGCTTATATGTTGTTAGGCCTAGGCGTATGGATAGACATAGACTCCAAAAGAGCGGAGTACATGGGATGTGTATGCACTCTTGAGGAATTTCTAATCTTCCATCGATGTTGGTTTTGTATGTTGTCCAATATATGGTGGCTCCACATCATTGAGGGATTTCGTACTTTATAATAGGGTTGGGTAGACATAGACTCCACTAGGTTTGGTGAGCTAAAGATTGGCCACTTTGTGGAATTTCTAATTTACCTTCCAATATATATAAGTACCCAATGGTTGTAGTTCAACCCGTAGATGTTTCCTCTTTGGAGGTTTTACCACGTTAAAAAATCTGTTGTGTTTTTTTTTTTTTTTTTTGGGTAAATAAATAGTATCATAGAAAGAGAGAAAGAATGTACAAAATACAAGGGGCATACCCCAGGAAAAACAAGAGCAAAAACAAAAGCTCAAACCAGCTCAAACATGAGCAAAAACAAGAAGCAAGAGCTAAACAAGGGCTCAAACAAACAAAAACACAAGGCAAACAAATCAACTAATAGAAATATTCCAATTTAAAGCAACATGAGGCCAATCATGACTATTATTAAAAATTACATAGCAATACTTTAAAAGTTAATATTTAGTTAACTCTCTGATTGTCCTCAAAAATGATTCTGGAATTTCCAGAACACCAGTAGATACAAATCTACACCTATCCAATAATAAAGGTGAGAGCGTCTCTCAACTAGAATATTCTCGAGTGATAGGAAGTCTGATGTACTTAACAAATTGTACAAGACCAGACATAGCTAATGCAGTCAGCAAATTAAGCAGATACACGAGTAATCCAGGAACCGATCACTGGAAAGGAATAGTAAGAGTACTGAAGTACTTACGATTCACTCGCAATCATGGACTGCATTATACCAGATATCCTACTGTCCTAGAAGGATACACCGATGCAAACTGGATATCTGATATAAAAGATTCAAAATCCACTAGTGGGTATGTGTTCACACTAGGAGGTGCGGCAATATCCTGGAAATCCTCCAAACAAACCTGTATAGCCAGATCCACCATGGAATCTGAGTTTATAGCATTAGATAAATGTGGTGAGGAGGCTGAATGGCTACGCCAATTCTTAGAGGATATTCCAAGATGGCCAAAGCTTGTGCCAGCGATTTGCATCCACTGTGATAGTCAATCAGCAATAGAAAGGGCACAGAGCAACATTTATAATGAGAAGTCTAGACATATATGTCGAAGACATAATACCATTAGACAACTAATCTCAACTGGGGTTATCACTATTGACTATGTAAGGTCAAAAGATAACATTGCGGATCCGCTAACCAAAGGGTTAAATAGAGAATTAGTTGAGACATCATCAAGAGGAATGGGACTAAAGCCCATGAAATAAAAGGTCAATACAATGGAAACCCAACCTAGTTGACTGGAGATCCCAAGATCTAGGTTCAATGGGACAACCAAGTTGTAAGACTGAGTTAGATCACTGTGGGGGTTACCCTCAAGTCCATTCCTATGATGAAACAATGATGCCCGTAGGAAAAATGATAAACTATGTTTTTAATGATTCTTATGCGTCGAAATTCCAAGCTATGGAAATCCGAGCAGAGTAATGCGGGTTACTCTTAATTAAGAAATCACCTATGTGAGAGAGAAGTGGGGCCACTTCTAAAAGAGAATAGTGAAGGGCTATATTCTCCAGAGACTCTCACAGAACCAGGCGCATGTTCATGGCCAAAACGAACATAACAATGAGAACCAAATCGGGTCTAGAAGATACCTGTGTGAAGTATGTGATCGTTTACACAAAACGGTAGAACAGTTCAAAGATATCACATCTACTCATCAGCCAGTAAAGTAAGCATACTTTTACAAGGGAAGGTTCAAAGGGTAACACCTACCTATCCTATGCAGGTTTCGACCGTTTGAACTTACCAAACATCATCTTTTGTGTCTCCTAGGTCAATTTCATTCATGTGGGGGATTGTTGGAAATTTTGTGACAAACTCATGGTTTGAGAGCATTATTTGGGTATCATTAATTCCACGAAAATGGAAGATTAAAATGGATTCGAATTCTCCTCCGTGAGAGCTTCGAAATGTTATACTCAAATTCACAAAATGGTTAATGGGTGAATGAGAAATTGAGTCTCAAAGTGAACCCATTGTGTAGGGATCAAAGTGAATCCCACATTGCTTAGGGAAAACATTTATATGTAGTATATAAGTGAATGTGTGATATAAGCTATCAACAGTGTATGGCATAGATGCTCTCTCTCGCGCGCGTAGGGGGGGTGCAAATCATGGACCTCGAGCCTTCGAATGCACGGCTCATGTGTGGGCGCGACCTAGGTACATGAATACCGCTCCGGTTGGACCGTGAGAGTCCAGTTGACTTTTTCCCACTTCCCTAAGTCAACGTTTTTGTTTTGTGAAGAATAAGGAAAGCTTTTATTGATTGGATTCTGATTTCTTATTTGATCACTAAGAAAAACGAATCGGTATTTAATTAGAAATGAATCTCTTTAAATGGAAGATTATTCACTAATTAATTGAACTTCCTTATCAGACTAAAAACGTGATAACCAAATATATTCCAACTAAACCCTAGCTTCGGTTTTCTATAAAACCAAAGCTTCTCTTCACAGAAAATTCATTCCGATATATACATAGCAGCAGCAGCATTCTTTCTTCTCCTTTTTCTATTCCTTGGTAAGTTCGAACCCGTTTTTGAGTTCGTTGAGAGTGGTTTGTGCTTTGCACTTCCCACTCTTGAACCGTTGTATCCTGGGAGACAATCGCTTAACACATACGGTGTTGTACGGTGAATTTGTCTTAAGGACACCGTGTGAAACACGGGCCTCAGTTCCCATGTTTTGATTTCTAACGTGTTGTTTGTGTTGTTGTTTCACTTTCTGTTTTGTTCCTTGGTTATAGCCAGACGATATTTGATTCATTATTTACACATTCCTCTGGCGATGCCATATTCATCTTATGTCGCAGACCCACAGGAATCAATGCCACATTTGTTGCTTTAACATCTTCTCTTTCTCTTTCTGCAGCTATTGCTGCACCCCAAATAAGTGCAGTCACAACCTCAGAACGTGTTGGCCGATTCAAACACGGACCATTGACAATTGTTTCTCGTAGAGTAGCTATTGTAGTATCATCAAATATGAACCTTTTTGATACAGAATCACCCAATGAAACATTGTTTGCAAAACTTTTTCTCCACAAGCGTTGCAGTGGCAGGTCTTGAGGAGGGAAGATGGATGCGCAACCATAAACTGCACCCTCAATACTGTTACTTCCATCACAAGCAATTGCAGCCCAGTGTTTGACAAAGATTGTAGCTGCAAAAGCATCAGCAATAACATGCTTGAAGTAAATGCCGATCGCCACCCCACCGCAACTAAAGTAATTAGCTTGAACAACTACCATGATCCCACCAGCATACAACTTGAGTTTATTATCTTTGAATGGCAGTAGCTTTTCCAGCTGATCAGATTCAAGTTGATCAAGAATGTCAAACATCTTGCAGGATACATTGGCTTCGATAAAGGAGGCACCAGAATCATCACAATCAACGGAGAGATTATCTTTGACTCGTCCTGCAAATGGGTAGTAGTGGGTTAACGTTTTTGCTAGGGACTTTTTGAGGTGATCTAAAGTTTTGGTTGTATTTTCGCATGCTCCTGAGTAAAATAATATCAAAGGGAGGTGTCCATCCATATTCATCTGATCAAGAAGAGAAATCTTAAAGGTTCTTAAGTGGGGTGGGTTGGAGAAGATGGTTTGATTGTTTCTGTAGAAATGACACGGACCTCCATTTCTTGTTCTTTTCAAAAGAGAAGTGATTAGGTTTGTGTTGATGAGAACCCAATTTGAAGAGCAATATAAAAAGGTTGAAAGATTTTAGAAAGAAAATAAAAAACAAAACAAAACAAAAAACAAAAACAAAAAAAAAGATTTTTTTTTAGTGAATCTTACGTTTCTAGGTAAAGCTAGACCACTCTGAACACGCTTCCGTAAAATAAAAGGAAGATCAAACATGTGGGTGGGATAAAAATAATTGAAAAGTTAAGAAGTTAATTATATTAGAAACTAAGCAATTAAGTTGTAGTAGACCTTCTAGATGACCAAAGTGTATTAGTGCAACTTTATTTTGAGAAAATGAAGGTTTTGTTTTTATTCAAAACTCTTTTTTTCATAAGATATAAAAATCCATCTGATAACAATACTCATTGCGGAGCCGGTACTTATTATTTGTATGGGCTAAATTATTATTATTATTATTATTATTTTGGTATACAAATACGGTGCGGTGATTCAAACCTAGAACATTGTTGGGCTGAATTAATGTAATTTTCTACATAAGCCACACCGGACGGTAGTACAAAGTTTTTTTAAGCAAACCTTACAATAAAATTTTCCTAATTAAAAAGTATGTACATAAATAAGAAAATATAATTATCTTTGCCACTAAAAACATTTAAAATGATTCAACTAGGAAACAGAGAAAAAAAGATAGGAAGCGAAATAAACTAAATGCATACCTGTTCGGGTTTCTTTTATTTATGGAATGAAACGGGGAATCGAGAGGAAATAACAATTTTAATGTGTTTGAGTGTCATAAAATATTGAGCATATCACTCTAATAAATCTATTGAGATTATCTCAATTAAATTAAATTAAATTATAAACTAGACCATTTTTATGAATTATCAAACAATATTCATTTTGTAATTATCATTCATTTATATTTTTACTGTTTTTTTTAACAAAAACAAAAACAAACACTTTCTTTGTCATTCATCTAACATGCATAGGTACATAATTAATCCAAAACTTTTTGACCTAAACATGTTTCTATATCATGCTTTAATCAAACCCTAAATACATGTTACTAGCCCATGTCAATCCAAGAGAAAGGAGAGATAGGAGAAAGCGGAAGCATACCTAAATCCATTGCCGGAGGTTGGTGGACTGGTTGAGATCTTCCAAATTATCACAATCCTTGGGACACCCAAAAGTGTTCTCTCTTGTTCTGGTGATAGGGATACAGACAAGCCAAAACGGTATCGTATAATTTGGGGACCATAACCCTAAATATAATAATCTGATTATTATATGTTTTGCTATTTCTAATTTGGCCCCTCATCAAATTAGAAATAGTACGTTGGTATCTACACATTAACTCCAAGACAATTATACCCTTAAGCCTTAAAACCTTAAATCTTAATTAGACTACTTTAATTTAGACTTAACCAAAGATAGCATAACACATTTAATATTTACATGTGTGGTCCCACATGATGGAATTTTCCAACATATATATTTTTATATATATTATATATATATATATAGAAGTAAGAAATAAAATAAAGAAAAAAATAATAATTTTCAGAATTTCTATGGGAAACTTGGCCTGATATTTATAGAATACGATTATGGCATGATTTTTTCATGCAGGGTCCCAATTTGTACGATACAATTTAAAATTTCATATAAAAAAAAAAAAAAAAAAACACGTAGAATTACACACTTGAAATGTGTTGTATATTTATAAATAAATCACAAATAATAATTTAAAGAATTCTCATGAGAAACTTGGCCTGATTTATAGAATATGAATATGCCATGATTTTTTCATCCCGGGTCCCAATTTGTACGATACAATTTGAAATTTTGCATAAATAAAAACATGTAGAATTATGCACTTGAAACGTGTTGTATATTTATAAATAAATCATTAGTCGATAAGGTGTATATATATATATGAGGAAATAGACCTTTTTAGTCAAAAATTAAGAGGGGGTATTGTTTTTGTCTAACATTATCATTTTTATTGTTTTTTGTCATCAAAATGGCTGTAAAGACATAATTGACCCTAATTTTTTTTTCTTTACCTCTTCTCTCTCCTTTTCTGCAGAAACATTTTTTTTTTTGTTCTTTCTCTCTCTCACGCCTTCTCATTCTTCTCTCTTTCTCTCCTCCTCTCTCCTCCGTCTTTTCTCTTTCTCTCCTCTATTTTCTTTCATGTCTTCTCTCCTTCTTCTTCTTCTTCTCATTCTCTCCTCTCTTCTCTTTCTCTTTCTCATTTTTTTTCCAGATTTTAAAAAAAAATTCATATTTTTTTTAAACAAAAATTTTCAGATTTGGTTTTTTTGCTATAAAAAATTCCAGATTTGGTTTTCTGATCGTCGGTCGTCCGATCTAGGTTTGAGGGTGGTTGTGGCTTTATGAATGGTGGTTTTTGATTTATTTTTTTAAAACAAAAATTTCAGATTTCCATTTTTTTTTTTTTTTTTTTTTTTTTTAGATTTCCTAAAAAAAATTGAAGAGTCCATTAGCCAAATTGTTGATTTTAAGGGTGGTTGTTGTTGTGCTTAAGTTTGAGTATTGTTTGTTTAAAAAAATTCAGATTTTTTTTTGTTTAAAATTTTTTCCAGATTTAAAAAAAAATTCAGGTTTTTTTTTTTTTGTTGAAAAAATTCCAGATTTTAAAAAACATGCTTGATTATGTTTGTTGATTTTTTTTTTTTTCAGATTTTTTTTATTTTTAAATTTTTTTTCCAAATGTTCGTGTTGAAGTTGAAGAGTCCATTAGCCAAGTTATAGATTTTACAAGGGTGTTAATGGTGTGTTTAATTGTGTGTTACTGGTGTGTTTAATTGGGTTGGAAAAATGTGTGCGTTTAATTGGTTATGACTGGTGTGTGTAATTATTTATTACTAGCGTGTTTAATTGGGTGTTAATGGTGTGTTTAATTGGTTAATACTAGTGTGTTTAAATGGTTTGAACTGGTGTGTAATTGGTTTGAATTAAACACACCAGCACAACTCAATTACACAAACTAGGGCAAATCAATTAAACACACCGGGGCAACCCCATTAAACACACAATGTGTAAATCAATTAAAAACACACTAGGGCAACCCAATTAAACACACCAGGTGTAAATCAATTAAACACATCAGGGCAATCCAATTAAACACACCACGACAACCCAATTAAACTCACCAGGTGTAAATCAATTAAACACACCAGTTGTAAATCAATTAAACACACCAGACTAATTAAACACACTAGGTGTAAATCAATTAAACACACCAAGGCAACCCCATTAAACACACAAGGTGTAAATCAATTAAACACACCAGAGCAACCCAATTAAATACACCGTGACAAGACCTAATTAAACACACTATGGAAAATCAATTAAACACACCAGGGCAAAACCAAATTAAACACACCAAGAAACACAATTAAACACATCCGGGAAGAAGAAGAAGAAGATGAAGGTCTGGGAAGAAGAAGAAGAAGAAGAAAAAAAAATAGAGAAAAAAGTTGTTGTTTTTTCGGGAAGAAGAAGAAAAAGAAAAAAAAAAATTTTATAAAGAAGGGCAATCTTGTCCAAAAAGTGGATATTTTAACAAAAATAGTAAAAATGATAATCTTGGACAAAAAACAATAAACCTACTAATTTTTGGCTAGTTTTAAAGTTCTCACTATATATATATATATATATATATATATATATATATATATAACTTTTCCTATCAGCATCTCCTAATTTTAATACAATAAGTACCTTTGATGAAATTGCATTTAATTGAATGTTTTTCGATAAGATTTTTTGTATGCATCCTAATAAAAATAAAATACACATTTGGTAAAAATTGGGAAATTTTTTAGACTTGAGAACTAATTTTTCTTATATTTCCCTATTTTAAAATGTTTTATCTTCAAAAAAAAAGTTGGAAAAAATTAGTTTTTGTACCCGAAAAATTTTTAATTTTTTTCCACAAATGTATTTTAATGTTTTTATCATCCACACAAAAAATCACATTAAGATTCAATATATTCTATTAAATTTCATTAAAAGTGCTTTAAGTGTGCATTGTAAAAAGTCCTCATTAGAAAATCTCTCTCTCTCTCTCTCTCTCTCTCTCTCTCTCTCTCTCTCTCTCTCTCTCTCTCTCTCTCTCTCTCTCTCTATATATATATATATATATATATATATAAACTCTCCTAAAGTTTGACTTTTTACACCAAAAAATAACTTTATAGTTAATTGACACTCACCTCCTCCACCGTTTGTCAAACATGATGAAATTTAACCATTGACCAAGTTTGACTATAAAAATACCAAAAGGTCTTAGAAAATTCTTAATTAATAAAATTTTAAGAACTCGTTTTTATTTTATTTTATTTTATTTATTTATTTATTTATTTTTTAGTATTGAAACTATTTTTTTTAAACAAAAAAAAAAAGATAAAATCAATAATTTATTAAAACAATTACAGAAAAAGATTTTTTTTTTTTTTTTTTATAAAAAAAATATAGATTGATCTCTACTGTCCATCTCTAAGATGGACAGTGAAGATCTAATTTTTTTTTAAAAAAAAAAAAAAAAAAAAAACAAGAATTAAAAAAATAGTTTGAACTAGGATGTCTACCAGTTCAATTGATCTCCATCAATGGAGACCAAATCCATGGGTCTCCATCTATGGAGACAATACCTATCTAGTGTTCTTCGTTGTCTCCATTACCGCTAATGAAGATCCCACAGAAGGGTCTCCATCGTCGGTGACGAAGATGGGGTCTCTCCATCGATGGAGATGATCAGTTGAACAGGTGGAGATCCAAGAATCTCTACCATCCATCTCCCTTGATGGACGGTATCTCCACTGATTCAACTTCTTCTCTTTTTTTTTTGGGTAAATTGAACAAACATACCCCGAGCTTAGCTATAATTACACCAATATTCAACTTTTGCCCATTATTACACAAACATACCATGCCGTCTATTTTTCTCCGTTAAAAGTTAACGGCTTAATGATAAAATCGCCAATTTCTATTACTAATCATTTAAATAATAAATTATTAAAAATATAAAAATATGTGGAAAAGATCATATGGTTTGGAGGGAGGAGATCCACTATCCTCCATCTATATATTAAAAAATAAAATAAAACGACAAAAAGAAAATAATATAAAAAAAGAAGGAGGAGTGATCGCTCCATCTTTGGTTCTTTACCAGAGCAAATTGATCCGGGTAAAGGTGTGATCGGCTCCACAAGGTGTTTTATTTTACGAAAGTTTGTTCAAGGGATTGAAAAATGCATAAAAACCTATTCATCCCCCGTATACTTTCAAAGTTTACAACTTATGTTGACCTCGTCAAACACTACAGTCAATAACCCCCCACTTCTACTTGCGGGCCTTTAAAAGTAGTCCTAGTCCAATTTGCTTGTGGTCTAAGCAATCTTAGCCACAAGTCTGATTTCTCAATGAAGAGATAAAATGACCTATGTGAATATATGATGATATTCAAAGAGCAAACAAAGCCAGGGAACCTTAGATGCTTATCTAGGATGATTAGATGACAATAATACAATCCTAGGTATCAATAGCTAAATGACATGTCATAAAGCTTAGCTAAACATAGATTATGAAAACCTAGAAAGTTATCACAATACAACACTTAATCACAACAACACAACTATCTCTATCTTGTATACAAGAATATAATCTAAGAACATACAAGTAATTAAAGAGATGCCTTTTTAAGTAAAACACTAAGATTAGATGAAATTAGTGAAGAACTTACCAAAGCAAGTGTGTTGATGAAAGACCCATGCAAGCAAGTATCCTAGACATGCCAGAAGATGCTAGATGAAGTTTAATGCATATGAAAATGGTTTTGAGTGTTTAAATGAGCAATCTTGATTGCCTTTTCTCTCACAAATCTCTCTATAGACTTTAGGGTTCTTGTATTGAAAGAGTTAGGTTCAAAGAGATGAGAAAGTGATATATTTATAGACATTAAAAAACAAGATATGTGAAAAGACAAGATTGCACCTGAGTCGCATGATCAGCGGTTTCATTCGACGGTTTCGAAACCGTTGATCTAACCGTCGAATTGATCCCGAGAGAACAGGGGAACATCGGTGGTTTCAATCGGTGGTTTCATGACCGCCGAACATAACCGCAGAACAAGATCCGAGAGATTAAATCGACCAGGTCTAATCGGCGGATTTGAACGGTGGTCATGGTTGCTGATCGTAACCATAGAAATGCACCAAAAACTGCTAGACATAAACGACAGTTTCATTTGGCGGTCATGGCCGCCAATCAAACCGCCGTTTCACCACTTTTGGTGAAACCAAAGGAGAGGCCAAGGGCATTCTCCGAAGGCGATCATCGCACTAACCAAGCACACCATTGTGCATGCGCGGATGTTTCTGAACAACATTCGGGAAACGAATTACTAGACACACTAACACACAACAAAATATAACAACAAAGTGCAAGTGTGAAATGTGGCATGTGAAGAGAATGCACACATATGCAAGTATGCTAAGTGTGTGTGTGTGTGCAACTAAATCTCTTCAAAGAAAACTAAGCACTAGAGATTATACCTTTGGCATGCTTATCACCTTGAGGTCTTGAAAGGGCTTTCGAGCTTGATCCTCAATCACCTAAACTACCCTTATAAATCAAACCCCAATATGTGGTTTGTCCACGAAATAAACCAATCAATAAATGAGACTTTACACGGAGATATTGACTGAGAATGATATTCCGATCTCACCCATGGTAAATCAAAAACCACGATCTAACTTGAAAGAGTTAGTAAGACACTCAGGATTTAGATCACTCATATATAGCCATCATTTAGTCGATATATATGAATCTTTTCAACTAACGGATCTTAGTGACAGATTCATATAGATCGTGGCCCGGTCCTATATGATCACATCATATAAGGTGCCTCCATTCTCATAACACCATATGAGTAGTCTAGGACAAGACCACCATACAATACGGAATGGACCGCAGCTATAGATTAACCACAAATAAAGTATCTAGCTTTATTTGCTTTCTACAGACTATTTAAATTACATGTCTCAAACTGAATACCTCTATATATGACATTCATATACTCAGTTTGAGATTACATCTACCAATCCTGGATGTTTGCATATATAATATAAACGTATGAACTAATATATTTGAATGAAATAACTACTTCTTTTATTATTGAATTTATAACATTTACATATTACAAGCTTTAGGGCATAAAACCCAACAATCTCCCACTTGCACTACAACATGTGAGACATGTCTCGTAATCCCAGACCCTCTAGGTGACCTTCAAAAACTTTAGCCGTTAAGGTCCTTATAAATGGATCGGCATGATTATCTTGCGACGTGATCTTCGTCACTGTTACATCTCCTCTCTACACTATCTCCATGATGAGATGATACTTCCTCTCTATATCCATTCCTCTTTTGTGGCTTCTTGGTTCTTTGGAATTAGCCACTACACCACTATTATCACAATAAAGTGTCATGGGCTTATCCAAGTTTGGAACAACTTCTACATCACTCAAGAACTTACAGAGCCATGCCGCTTCTTTAGCTTAATCGTAAGCTGCTACATATTCGGCTTCCTTGGTGGAATCAGCAGTACAAGATTGCTTAATACTCCTCCACACTACAGCTCCACCACCAAGGGTGAATACTGACCCAGGCGTGGATTTCCTAGAATCCCTATTTACCTGAAAGTCAGAATCTGTATATCCTAACTGGATCAGATCCTGTTCTAAATATACTAACATATAGTTTCTCATTCTCTGAAGATACTTGAGAATAAGTTTCATAGCCACCCAATGATCCAATCCTGGGTTAGACTGGAATCTATTAGCTACTCCTACTGCGAAGCAGATATCAGGTCTCATGCATGACATAGCATACATGAGACTACCTACTACTGACGCATATGGAACTCGTCTCATATCCTCAATTTCTTGAGGTGTCTTAGGACACTGTTCCTTAGACAAGTGAATTCCATGCCTAGAAGGTAGATTACCTTTCTTGAAGTTCTCCATCAAGAATCGCACAAGAATCTTGTCGATATATGATGCTTGAGACAATGCTAACAGTTTGTTCTTACGATCCCTTATCAATTGGATCCCTAGAACATAACTCGCCTCTCCCAAATCTTTCGTTTGGAATTGGTTGGCAAGCCAGCCCTTTACTTCCGATAATACTCCCACATCATTCGCAATGAGTAGGATATCATCTATGTAAATGACCAGGAAAACTACTTTCTTGTCAACGATGCGCTTGTAGCCACAAGGCTCATCGACGTTTTGCTTGAAACCATAGGTTTTGATAGCAATATCAAACCTGATGTTCTAAGATCTAAATGCTTGCTTCAGTCCATAAATAAACCTTTGCAACTTGCAAACTTTTTGCTTTTGATCTTGGGATACGAATCTCTCTAGTTGCATCATGTAGATGCTCTTGTCAAGATTACCATTCAAGAATGCAGTCTTGACGTCCATTTGCCAAATTTCATAATCAAAATGGGCAGCAATGGATAAAAGTATCCTAATAGACTTAAACATAGCCACTGGCGAGAAGGCCTTGTCAAAATCGACCCCCTCCTTTTAGGTATAACCCTTTGCCACTAGCCTTGCTTTGAAGGTCTCTACCTTTCCATCTACTCCTCTCTTTCTCTTGTAGATCCACTTACTCTCTATGGGTTTTATCCCATTAGGTTAGTCTATAAGTTCCCAGACTTAGTTAGAGTACATGGACTCCATATCGAGATTTATGGCTTTAAGCTATTCCTCTTTGTAAGAGTCTTCAATTGCATGTTTAAATGACAATGGATCATCCACACTATCATCATAGATGACACCCTATGCCTCTCCAATACCTAAGTAGCAATCAGGCTGTCGTACAACCCTCCCAATACATTTAGGTGGTAGTGTGATCTGATTAGGAACCGTCTGACTATCAGACGTTAATGGAATAACAACATTATCAACAACTTTTATTGATTGTTTACTGGTCGAACTAGCTTTTAATTCATTTAATACAATCTTACTTCGAGGCTTATGATCATTCATATAGTCTTTCTCAAGAAACGTTGCATTTGTCGACACAAACATTTTGTTTTCTTGTGGACTATAGAAGTATCCTCATTTAGTCTCTTTTGAATGTCCTACAAATAGACATACTTGTGAACGAGGTTCCAACTTTCTAGATTTGTTCTTCAGTACAAGTACTGGACACCCCCATATGCGAAAATGTCACAAACTAGCTTTATGACCATTCCACAACTCTAGAGGAGTCTTAGGAATAGATTTGGATGGAACTACATTCAATATGTAAGCCACTGTTTGTAGTGCATATCCTCAAAAAGAGTTTGGCAATGATAAGAAACTAATCATAGATCTCACCATTTTCATCAGGGTTCTATTTCTCCTCTCCGCTACACCATTATGTTGTGGTGTTCCTGGAGCTGTGAGTTAGGACACAATCCCATGCTCAACCAAATAGTCCTCGAACTCTTGGTCGAGATACTCACCTCCACGATCTGATCGTAGAGCTTTGATAGTTTTGCCTAATTGGTTCTTAACTTCAGCTCGGAATTCTTTAAACTTTTCAAATGGTTCCGACTTTCGTTTCATTAGGTAAACATATCCGTATCTTGAGTAATCATCACTAAAAGTGATATAATACTCATAACCACCCCTAGCTTTAACATTCATAGGTCTATAGACGTCTGAATGTATAAGCTCTAGTGGTTGTGTAGCTCTAAGCCCCTTTCCATT
Source organism: Acer yangbiense (assembly GCA_008009225.1). Taxonomy (NCBI): domain Eukaryota; kingdom Viridiplantae; phylum Streptophyta; class Magnoliopsida; order Sapindales; family Sapindaceae; genus Acer; species Acer yangbiense. The sequence goes on from CM017764.1 coordinate 27,537,512, forward strand.
AAAAGGTCTCTTGGTCATTTTACCTTATAAACAACACTCACAGACAGGTAAAGTCCCGATCTCTAACTGTCTTAAAGATCCGCCTTTTACTAGTCTATATATCCTATAAAGGTTGATATGGCCAAGTCTTAAATGCCACAGATACGTTTCATTATTTAGAGAAATCTTTTGTCGCTTTGTTTTAGGTTTTTCAACTTTAAACAATTCAGTATTAAGTAGTGATGTATGTAATGACGGTCTCAAAACATACAAGTTGTTTTCAATCAAACCAGAACAAATATTCAAACTGTTTCTAGAAACAATAACTTATTTATTATTAAAAGAAATTGAATATAAACGTTCAAATAATCTGGACACAAAAATCAAATTCCTTGTAAATCCAGGAATGTAATAAACATTGTCTAATGAAAGAAAACAATTATTATTAAAAGCTAGTCTAACTGCTCTCACTGCTCTTGTTGAAACGACATTCCCTGTTCTAACGCGCATTGAGAAGGCTCCCTCCTTAATCTCTGTCCAAGAATCAATCCACTTTAAAGAAAAACAAACATGGTTAGTTACCCTTGAATAAACTATCCAAAGTGAAGACTCATCTTCCACCAAACACGATTCAATGACATGTAAATCAGATTTACCTTTCACATTCTTCTTATTAGAGAGCTCATCGAGGTACTGCGGACAGTTCCTCTTCCAATGACCAACCTTGTTGTAATGGAAACACTTCCCTTTTGCTTTGTCAATCGTGGTGCTATTCTTCTTATTTTGAACTTGTTTCTTATTGGGCTTAGCCTTTGCCTTGCTAGCAGACCTCTTCCTTTTCCTTAATCCAGAGGAAGATGGTTCAACAACATTTGCCTCACCGGTCTTACTTTTGTTGTCTTTAATCATAGACTCAAAAGTTGTGAGCTCATTAAGCAACTGAGTCAGATTGAACTTCAACTTGTTCATTCCATAGTTGCTTTTGAACTGATCAAAGCTCTTTGGAAGAGTTGTCAATATGATGCTCACCTGATAAGCCTCATTTATGGTCCCACCATTGACTTCATTAGTATTGAAATGGGACATCATACCTAAGACATGTTCATAGATTATCTTTCCTTCATATTAGCAATCATTGCGGAACGATCAGCTTCGTGCCGCTTTTGCTTAGAAGGTTGCCCAAACATGGCCTTTAATGATTCCATCATCTCATATGCTTTTGTCATTGCTTCATGTTTTGTATAAAGTACTTCTGTCATGCTAGCTAGCAAGTAAATACGAGCCTTTTCATTTTCTGAAATCCATTTTTCATAGGCTTCACGAACAGTTTGTGCTGCGTTAGCTGTAGGCTGTAGGCTGTAGGCTGTGGAGGACATTCCTCCGTAAGCACAAATTTTAGGTCTTTGGTGACCATGATTGCATTAATGTTGTTTTTCCATTTAGTATAGTTATCCCCGATTAATTTGTCGTTGGCAAGTATTGAAAGTAAAGTAGAAGACATTGCTAAAATAAACATAAATAAAAACTTATTCATTCATTCATACATTTAAATCATATATAAATTTATTCGGCATATAATTAAACATGATGCATGAAACATATTTAATGAACAATAAAAATCCCTAAAAAAGTTACTATGCCACGATGTTCCAACATGCCACAAGTAAGTGCCGCCTTAGGGTAGGTCAAGTTCTTGTATGTCGGATCGAGATATTCTCAATTAAATGATACTCCAGAATAACTCTTTATTCTTATATAATTTAATTATTGTTTATTTTAGTCAGGATTATAATTAACTATTTAATTAAAATCCTTGTGAGTGTAACCCATCATTTCAGATCTCTAAAACTTAACTTGAGAGTTGCTGCCTTAGGGTCAGTCAATCCCAAAATACATCCAGAAATCCTATCCGTTAGGAAGTTAACATTGGTATTGACTCTCATGGAGACCTTCCTTTGGGGGGACGAAAACAAAGCCATATCTAGTCCCCACTTGAATCTCACGATGTTTCTACTAATGATGGAGACTGCGGGATATAATATTATATATCCCTCTCCCACTCATTATTTGCTTGTTAGGATTTTCTAGTGTTTCTAGATGAACCTAGATTAAACGGCTAAGAAAAATCTAGTTCTTTTAGGTTATGTTACTAGAATCTCATCCTATTAACATTAAATAATAAACTGGATTTTTAACTATTAAAATATAATTTATTATTCGAATTCTAATTTATGCAAACTACTTTAAATAGAATAGAATTAAATGTGAGAATTACCAAGTTTTAACAATTAAAACTAAATCACATTATTCGGTCCAATTATTATTAAGGCCTATGAATAAGAAGGCGGCTTTGAGGAGAAGTGTACACATCATAACCCCGATAATATATCTGATTGAAATGAAATTAATGAAAATTGCCATTAAACATTAGATATAATTAATATATCATTTATAATAAATTAATATTGAATAATGCTATTATGAGAAAATTGATAATATAATTAATGAAGAGAGCTCTCTTTTTTCATTTATCACACATACCCCTCTCTTTTGGAGTCTATGTCTATCCATACACCTAGGTCTACCAACATATAAGCCAACTCCCTATCCAAGGTACACATGCCTCTAGGGAGCCTCCCATGCATGACTATCCAAGTCTTCCCGACTCTAGCCATGACTTCTTGCTTGCCTATCCGAGTCATCCCGACTCTAGACAAGTCTTCTTGCTTGGCTATCCAAGTCATCCCGACTCTAACCAAGTCTTCATGCCTTTTACAAGGACTTCCTAGTGTGCTCATGTGAATGCAAATGATGTAAACAATCAATACAACATAGAACATGTGATCAATACATTCCATGGTACAACTAGACCTAAACATGTGAAAACACAAGTAAAGAAATGTAGATGCTAAAAACATGAATTAAACCTAGAGCAAGTGAAAAGCATCTAACACATAAGCTCATAGTTCTATTCATCACATATAACACTTAAACAATACATATTCATGAAGTACAAGTTCAAGATGCTATAAACATACAATAAAATGCTAGAATCATGAAATCAAATCAATCAATATTCTAGCCAAAGATTTAGAGCAAGGATTAAAAGATAAATCAATTAAATCCTAGATAGCTCTAAAAACACATACAAATACAATAATCCTAGATTTCATCAATCAAAGGATCAAAACACATCTCAAGGTTATTTATCACAAAATTGATTCAATCAAGTCACAAACAACCTAAGATATCAACCTAATCATAATACAACTCACAATCATGTGAAGAAAAAAACCTAGATTCAAAGAAACTAGTTCACAAGTGTCTCTAAATAGACTTTTGATTAAGATTGATTATGAAGCTATCTTTCTCTATAGCATTCATAAAACATACACATACATATAGAAGAAGAAATCCTAAGGTAATTGAAGGTTATAAAAGAAGAAATCCTAAAGATATGAACACTACCTTAGATTCACGAGCTGGTTCGGTTTTCAGTGTGCAACCACCAGAAAATTCGATCAAACAGCTGCCAAATCACTTGGAAAAGGTAGAGGACTTGATTACGAACAATCTCCAACTTGAATCACTCAATTTTGAGTTCGTATGAGAAAGTTATGATGATTTGAAGATGAGAAAATTTGGAGAGAAATTCTGACGGGATTTTCACACTTTTCTTCTTAGAAATGAATGGGAGGGAATTTGAGAATTTAAAAGGAAGGAGAGAGAAGAGAGATTTTGGCCATTCAAAATGAGCCACATCAGCTCAGGCCCGTGTGGGGCGCGTGGGCCACACGGGACCAGAGAGCTGGTTTGGCCGTGGGCCCCACGGCCTCCACATGGGGTGGCCTAGCTTGGCCACTTGGCCTCGCTAGCTCTTCCGCGCACCTCTTGCTTTCTTCAGCCGTATTGGGGCATCCGAACTCCGAATTCGAATCCGTTTTCAGATTACGAACCGTGACTCCCTTACGCACAATGACGACTATGAAACTTTGTCAAAAGGTTGAGAATTCATCTCAAAAAATGACGACGAACACAACTCAACGAATGAGAACGAAAAGTAGCGTAGCTACATCGTTTAGACTCGAAACTAATTGAATGAGTAACCGAAATGACCGGAACTCAATAAGGAATAATAACAGAAAATGTTCAAGTCCAAATACAAAAATATGGAAACATATAACAACAGAATCACACACGTATGCATTTCCTAGACATTGTCCTAGAACATGCAAATTCCAATGATTATGAAATTAAAGCTAATGCATGAGCATACATTACCAAGTGTGTGAAAGTAATATAAAAATGATATTCAACCATGAACGAACACACAAGAATTCTATGTGTGTGTGTGTCTAGCCTTGTAAGAGAAATGAGGTCTTATATACCTTTGTAGACCGATAAAGCACATTTCTCCTTGAAACCGGCATCTTGCATGAATTGTGGCCATGTCTTTCTTTGACGTCTTGAATCTTCAATTCTAAGACCACTAAACATTACAAGAGAAACATGTTATGATATGGAATACATGCCAAGACAAACCAATGACCTAGCAGATCCTTAATCTCCCACTACACTCCAACAAGCACAAGGATTGATTGGTATAATAGCAGCATTGAACCATTTCATATCCCGATCTACAGATAAGTGCTTACTTTTCTTCAAAATCATCAAACAGGGAAAGAAGATGAAGTGGGATCAAGAGAGTGAGCAAGCATTTCAAGCATTGAATGAGTGCCTAGCCAGTCCACCTCTATTAGTAAAACCCCTTCTAGGAGAGGAACTACAACTTTACTTGGTGGTATCAGAAACTGCGATAAGCGGAGCCTTAATAAAGGAGTGTAGTGATGGAGCCCAGAGACCAATCTACTATGTAAGTCATGCTCTGACAAAGTCTGAGAAGAATTATACCATCCTGGAAAAGCTCGCCTATGCACTGGTGACCACAGCCAAAAAACTTCGGCCTTATTTCCAAGCTCACACAGTCGTAGTGGTAACGAACCAACCCTTGAGACAGTTCCTCCAGAGGCCAGATGTGTCAGGCAAGCTGGTCCTATGGGCCCTAGAACTCACTCAGTATGACATAAAATGTAAGGCAAGGACAACAATAAAGGCTCAGGCCCTGGCCGACTTTGTAGCAGAATTCAACATGACCTTCCATCTGGATACCCCTGTAACTCCCAACTCAGATCCGGAATCCTCGGAATGGCCCACCAATTGCAAAGCCTGGATACTGTACATGGATGGAGCATCAAATCAAGCGGGCTGTGGAGCCGGGATCGTCCTTACTGATCCTGAAGGAACCGAATGCAGTCACTGTTTCAAGTTTGAGTTTAAAGCTACTAATAACGAGGCGGAGTATAAAGTCCTGTTGGCCGGAATGAAAGTTGCTACAGAGCTAGGGGCTGATTTCCTCCTAGTTAGAAGTGATTTCCAGCTGGTAATCAACCAGGTATCCGGTGTATACCAAGCAAAGGGTGACAATATGATAGCATACCTCGAGAAAATCTGGTAAGCCGCAACAAGGTTAAAGAGTATGAAGATGGAACAAATTCCTCGAGAGAAGAATCATCAAATTGATGTCCTGGCTAAAATAGCAGCAACTAGAGGCCGGACATTGCCAAAAGGGATACCGCTTCAATTGATACCCTGACCCAGCATTGCCACTGGGTTAGAAGTAAGCCCAGTTGACTGACTCCCTTGTTGGATGGATCCTATAGCTGATTACCTTCAGAACGACACCCTTCTAGAGGACCCGGATCAAGCATGCAAGCTCAAAAGGACTGCTACCCGGTACTGCCTGGTAGAAGGGTACCTCTACCGTAAGGAAAAGTCACTGCTTTTGCTTAGTTGTCTGCATCCGGATGACGCTTAATGGGTGCTAGATGAGGTACATGCAGGGGACTGTGGCAACCATGTGTCAGGAGAGACTTTGGCGTACCAAGTTCTCAAGAGAGGATACTTCTGGCCTACTCTTCATCAAGACGGTAAGAAATTTGCACAAACTTGTGAACCTTGTCAGAAAACAGACGTCCATCATTTACCTTCGGAAAGACTCACTTCTATCAGCATACCTTACCCATTTGCTATCTTGGGGTTGGACTTGATCGAATCGCTTCACACTGCTCCTGGCCAAGCCAAACACGCTGTAGTGGCCATAGATTATTTTACCCAATGGGTGGAAGCAAAGTCCTTAGTTCAGATCACTGAAGCAAACACCACAAGCTTTGTCAAGGAAAGCATTGTCTGCCAATTTGGTACCCCGATGGCTATAATCACTAATTTGGGAAAACAGTTTAATAATGTCAATTTTTGGTTTTTCTATGAGCAGCGGGGTATCAACCTTCGTTTTGCCTCGGTAGCCCACCCTCAGACCAATGAATTGGTGGAAGCTACCAACGAGACCATCAAGAAGCTCCTTAAGAAGAAACTCCAACAGAAGAAAGGGAAGTGGGTTAAAGAGCTTCCTAATGTTCTCTGGGCATATCGGACTACCGAGAGGACTACTATTAAGGAAACCCCCTACTCACTGGCTTTCAGGACAGAAGCAGTTTTGCCTATTGAGCATAGGTTGACATCCTTCAGGGTCTAACACTTTGAGTTAGAGGATAGTGAGACAAAATTGAGAGCCAATCTAGACCTCCTCAAGGAGAAACAGGACAGGGCTGCAGAACGGGTAGCGGCCTACTAGAGCAAGATAGCTCGTTGTTTCAATGAAAGGTGAAGACTCGAAACTTTAAAGAACGGGACTTAGTTCTCAAGAAGGTGACTCAGAATACCTGGAAGAGGTCAGACGGGGTACTAGCTCCAAATTGGGAAGGTCCCTACCTGATAAAAATAGTGGTTCGAAAGGGGGCTTACAAGCTAGAAGACATGGACGGTTACCTTGTAGATCATACTTGGAACGCCGATCACCTTAAAAGGTTCTACCCTTAGAGTTTGGTGAAGAATTTATCTCGGTTGGTATATTTCTAAGTGTGTACTCCTACATATGATTCTCCTGAGTTCACCTTACAAATTTCACCATTTTTGATCACCTTAAGACCAAGAATGGCCACATGGTATTCCTGTTGCCTTGGTCAGGGTATACCCTCCTCCAGGAAGGATCTGATGCACTTGTCAAAACGTTTCCATAATCTGTGGTCCACATTCTTCGTCCTGATATATTTTATATCATGACGAACTGACAATAGAAAGACTATATATATATATATATATATATATATATATATATATATATATGAGACTCATCTGTGGGCTCATACGTGTGACAACTTTTAAACTTTTAATATTCGACAAAGACTACATAATAATAATGTACACTATGACATTCATTATTCATCCGCCGCAAGAAAAGCTTTACCGAAATGGATGTATCACGTTATCTGTTGCCTGTTATGATGATAACTTGATGCATCCAATATCAAGTCATTAAACTGTGATGATGATTTTGAATTTAAATTTATTCATTAATGAATATATATTAAAGTTATATTAAAAAAGCACACCAATGATAATGGGGTGTAGTTCAGCTGATAGATGGACGAGCTTGGAATTTGGGTAAATAACTCTCAAGTCAACGGCTCGAATTTTACCAATTGCAAAAAGCTTTAAAAAAAAATACTTGGTACTATGAAAAAAAAAAAGCATTATTATATAGGATTTGAAAATTTAATAACACTCTTTAAAGAGCGAGTTTGAACACTTTCGTCAACTTAATAACTTAAGTTTTAATAGCACCTAAAGTGTGAATGTGATAAAAATACCCTTAAAACACACTCACAAAAATAAGTCTTGTGCTTTTTTTGTGTTTTCGAGACTTATTTTGTTGTTTCTGAGACTTATCAGATAGTTTTCGAGACTTATTAATTATAGGGATAATTACCCCGGTGGCCATCAAATTGATGACACACTATCAAAATGGCTACTGGATTGGAAAGTTGTTCCAAAATGGCCATTTTTTGTGAACTTTGTAACACCAATGGCCATTCCATTAAACACCGTTAACTTCTTGTTCTTTTGGTATCAAAATGGTCATTCCCATATTTAAACTATAATCCCAAGTTTTTCATCCTAATTAATAATCATCATAAGAGATTTTCACCTCATATTCTTTTTTTAATTCATTTTATATTAAATTAATCACCACGACCAAGCTAAAACCATGAAATTTGGTTGGTATATTTTTGTGTGGTTTTGAATAGGGTGCAGTCTTAGTATATTTGTGCAGAAAAAAAAAAAAAAGGCATGGTTTTGGAGTTCAGATTAAAAGTAACAGGTTGGTATACTTATGTAGGGGATTTTTGTATACTTGTGCAGTTTGATAAGTAGTTTTTGAAGTATATAAAACTGAAATTATGTTGAATCAAATAAAGAATTCATTTTCTCCATTGTTTATGAATTTATGTATTTTTTGTTTTGAATAAAATTTTATTGTTTATGATTGTTTGCTCTATTTTTCTATACAATATAGATTACATATAATGATCATTTTGATACCAATTAATCAAACATCAAACGGATGGACAATAGATTAATTCTAGAAAAATTTGGACAGTTGTAATGGTCATCTTGATATAGAACTTTTAATATGTTACCTTTAACTAAAGAATAGTGTATGTGGTTGCCTAACTTGTTAGAGTTTTTAACCAAGTTACAGTATGAGAAGAATTAAAGTATTTGTGTTTACTCGGATAACATAAAGTTCAACTTCTTAGTTTATTGTGACTACATTTAACATTTTGTATTTTCAAGCGAAAACACTCATTGCTTTGAACATTTCAAGATCTTTATCTCCCCATTTAAATGATATTGTGACTTTTTCCATCTCTTAAAGTCTCAGTTTTTTTTTTTTTTTTGACAAACTCCAAGTTTCAGCTTGGTTGTGGTGATTAATTTAATATAAAATTAATTAAAAAAAGAATATGTGGTGAAAATCTCTTCTGTGGATTATTAATCAGTATGAAGAACTTGGGATTATAGTTTAAATATAAGAATGGCCATTTTGATATCAAAAGAATAAGAAGTTAACGTGTTATAACGGTGTTTGATGGAATGGTCATTAGTGTCACAAAGTTCACCAAAAATGGCCATTTTGGAACAACTTTTCAATCCAGTGTCTATTTTGATATTGTGTCATCAATTTGATGACCACCAGGGTAATTATCCCTTAATTATATTTGCAATTTCCAAGACTTATTGGATAAATGTGAAATTTTTCAAAAAAGATTTTTTGTCATCTTCTTCATCGAGAATTCGAGACCTCCATTGGAGGTCCAACCTTCAATAACCTCCGATGGAGGTTTTTCATCTCCATTGATAGAGGACCTCCATTGGTCGTCCATCAATGTAGATTTTTGAAAAAAAAAAAAAACCTAAAAATGACACAAACGTAATAAAAGAAGGAGACAAGGGTATTTTAATCCATTGGTGTCTTTAAACTTAACTTATTAAACTAGTGATATTCTCAAAATTCAATATAAAAATAGTGTTATTTTCCACTTATTATATATATATATTATTTACGACGACAGCGATTCGAATATAAGAGATTGTCATCCTGAATGAACGTCGTTATATCATATCAGTGATCCGAAAATGGGTCATTAAATTTGGAGATTCTAAACAAATCTAGCACGACTTCAATTACTTGTAATCTAAAACTTTGGTAGTAATTATTGAGTGGACAACCAAAAAACAAGAGAAGATGATTGCAAATTACCAATTTAGAAACGTGAGTCTGAGTCAGCACATATCCAAATATAGTATGCAACCATTGAATTTGATTCCCTTTGGGCCCACTTTGCTGGCTGTTGTAGACACTTTTCAATATTTTCAAATCAATATTCTCCCGACATGTTACCTTATCATTTCCATGCTAAAATCTTGTCCGTACTTTTATTATTTTTAAAGAAAAATATCAGAGAATTCCGACGAAAGTTGAAAGTGAAACTGTTACACGTGTATGGCTTTTACACCACATGAACTCATTGGCTTCTTGAATAATCCATGCCACATGGCAAGCTCCTATGGTTTGCTTCATGTTTAAGAGTGGAATATTACATCAATCACCCCTCTCTTCTTGCCTATATATATGGCTTTCATTGTAATTACAAAAGTTACAAAAAGTTGTTGTTGTAGAAAAATCTGATACCCACCAAAATTAATAAAAGGCAATACACTTTTCTCTCCTTCTCCACTCTCTCGTTTCTTTCTCATGTTTTTCTATTTCTTATTTATTTACTTATTTGTTCTATATTTAATCATCATCATCTACTTATTTGTTCTCTAATTTATTAATCATTATTATTTATATTATCTATTGTTTCTATTAAATTTACAACACGTTATTAGCACGATTGCATGTAAGTAGAAAGGATCCCCTGATGGGTGATTTACTTACATCTCAATATTCTGAATCTATTTATAGTTCCGTATACAAGATGGCTATGCCGTCAACGGATCCTCTATATATAGCTCTGAATTTATTTATATTGTTTTAATATTCAGTATTTATTTTTATGCAATATATGAGACTGGCTTATGCTGTGTCTCGGGACTGGCTCATGCTGTGTCCTAGGACTGGCTTATGCTGTGTCCTATGACTGGCTTATGCTATGTCTCCAGATAAACTGTTTTAATATTCAGTATTTATTTTTATGCAATATATGAGACTGGCTTATGCTGTGTCTCGGGACTGGCTCATGCTGTGTCTCGGGACTGGTTTATGCTGTGTCTCGGGATAAATTGTTTTAATTCATTATGCTCTTTATTTATATTCGCACTAAATTAAATTTACAGAAAAAGGAAGTTGTAAGCATGGCTAAACTTGCAAATCTGAAGTTTGATGCACTCCAAGTTTCGGGAGATAATTATATGTCTTGGGTTATTGATGCGGGGTTATACTTAAAATCCCAAGGCCTGTATTATACCATTGATGATGGTAGTGAGGCTAATGAACAGGACAAATCCACAGCGATGGTGACACTTCGTCATCACTTACATGAAAATTTAAAAGCTCAGTATCTTACTGTCACAGAACCTGAAGATTTATGGCAAGAGCTAAAAGATCGTTATGATCATCAGCATGATGTAATGTTACCAAATGCTAGATATGAATGGCATCATTTACGATTTCAGGACTATAAATCAGTTTCTGAATATAATTCTGCTCTGTTTAGAATCACCACAAGATTGAAATTATATGGTCAAGATGTATCTGAAAATGACATGTTGGAAAAAACTCTCACAACTTTCCATGCCTCAAACATAATATTGCAACAGCAATATCGAGAACGCAGATTCTCAAAATATTCAGAACTGATCTCATGCCTTTTAGTAGCAAAAAAAAATAATGAGCAACTGATAAAAAATCACGGATCACACCCGACTGGTTCCACAGCATTCCCAGAAGCGAATGCTAATACTGTCGGATATCGTGGTCGTGGTCGTGGTCGTGGTCGTGGTCAAGGCCGTGGGTATAATCATAATTCTGATCATGGCCGTGGTAATGGTTATAAACCTAATCGCGGTCGTAATCTTGGCCGGGGCCGTGGTCGTGGTTTTAAAAGAGGGCGTGGTAATCCTGGATCAGGTGGTTATAACCAAAACTCTCAACAGAAGTGGAATGTTTATGAGGCTAAACAGTATAAAGGAAAAAATGTTCAAAATAGGCCTAATGCAAATGACAATGTTTGCTTTAGGTGTGGCTGTTATAATCATTGGTCAAATGAATGTAAAACACCTAAACACCTGGTGGATTTATATCAAGCATCAATCAATGGAAAGGGAAAGAAACCTGAAACTCACTTCATTGAAGATTCATATCCTAGAGATATTACACATCTCAATGTTACAGATTTCTTTCCTGACCCGAAAGACGTGCCAGCTGCTTCAATTGGTGATGGGAATGTCCATACAAATTAAATACTACTGTAGTAGTATTTTGTTATTTTGTTCATGTAAAATATTTCCCAATGCAATATATATACTTTTTGAATCACTTTGTCTGATATGCATTTTATATTTCTTTATGAAGCATACAAAATGAATCCAAGCGATAAATTGGGGGTTATTGAAAAGCTAGAAGCAGAAGATATATGTTTAGTTGATAGTGCAACAACTCATACAATTCTGCGGAGCCAGAAATATTTTATAAATTTAACTTTACTCAGAGCAAATGTTAATACAGTATCAGGTCCAACGGATCTGGTAGAAGGCTCTGGAAGAGCCATGATATTATTACCAAACAATACTAAAATATGTATCGATGATGCATTATATTCAAGTAGATCCAGAAGGAATCTGCTTAGTTTCAAAGATATACGGAGGAATGGATATCATATTGAAACTATGAATACAGATAATATTGAATATCTGTGCATTACTTCTCATGATTCACTCCAGAAACTCATTATAGAAAAGCTGCGTGCTTTATCTTCTGGACTGTATTATACTATTATCAAAGGTGTAGAAGTTTATGCAATTGTAAATCAGAAATCCTCAGATCCAAAAATGTTTGTACTTTGGCATGATCGTCTCGGTCACCCAGGATCTACAATGATGCGAAGAATCATTGAGAATTCTCAAGGGCATCCATTAAAGAACCAAAAGATTCCTTTATCCAATGAGAATTTATGTATTGCATGTTCCCAAGGGAAATTAACAATAAAACCATCTTTTTCTAAAATTGGTTTTGAATCCCCATCATTTTTACAAAGAATTCAAGGGGATATATGTGGACCTATTCACCCACCAAGTGGACCATTTCGTTATTTTATGGTTCTAGTTGACGCATCTGTCAGATGGTCACATGTATGCCTATTATCAACATGTAATGTTGCTTTTGCAAGATTACTTGCACAGATTATCAGGCTTCGGGCTCATTTTCCCGATTATTCAATTAAATCCATACGCCTTGATAATGCTGGTGAGTTTACTTCCAAAGCATTTGATGAATATTGCAAAGTGGCTGGGATTGATGTTGAACATCCAGTTCCACATGTTCATACTCAGAATGGATTAGCAGAATCACTCATTAAACGTGTCCAGATAATTGCAAGGACTTTACTATTGCGAACGCAATTACCGATTTCCGTATGGGGACATGCTGTTTTACATGCCGCTGCATTAATTCGGCTTCGGCCCACTGCTTATCATCAGTATTCACCAGTACAACTTGTACTTGGTCATCAACCAGACATATCTCATTTACGTACATTTGGGTGTGCGGTATATGTCCCAATTGTACCAACAAAAAGAACTAAAATAGGACCCCAAAAACGTTTGGGAATATATGTTGGTCTTGATTCACCATCAATCATTAGATATCTGGAACCCTTGACTGGTGATCTATTTACAGCACGGTTTGCAGATTGTCATTTTGATGAAACAAATTTCCCATCATTAGGGGAAAGAAGAATTTCTTCTGAAGAGAAGCATGAGCTTTCTTGGAAAGTTCCTAGTCTAATTCATTTAGACCCATACACATCTCAATGTGAGAATGAAGTACGTAAGATAATACATCTTCAAGCAATAGCAAATCAGTTACCAGATGCATTTACAGATGCTACTAGGGTAACAAAATCATACATACCAGCTGTTAATGTACCAGCACAGGTGATTATTCCAGAGAAACAATCTAAACAAATTACAGCAAAAGAATCATCTAATGCACGCCAAAAGCGTGGCAGACCGATTGGCTCAAAAGATATTGTTCCTCGAAAAAGGAAAATAAATAAATCCACTTTCTCTAAGTTAACTCCAGAAGAGTTAAATGTCCCTGAAGGGACACAAGCTACTAAAGTGACAAAATCCCCTATAGAGGAAAGAATCTCTGAAGAGATACAAGAATGTAGAAATGAGGAAATTTCTATAAATTATACAAGAGAATTGTGGAATCGTGAAGAAACAATCATTGATGATGTATTTTCATATACAGTCGCAACTGAAATTATAAATGATGATTATGAAACCTCATAATCTCGATGATTATGAACCTCATAATCTCGATGATTGTAGACAAAGGTCTGATTGGCCTAAATGGAAAGAAGCAATTCAAACAGAGTTGACTTCAATGGCCAAACGTGAAGTATTTGGGTCAATAATCCAGACACCTGAAAACGTCAAACCTGTTGGGTACAAATGGGTTTTTGTACGAAAACGTGAAAGTTATTAAAATACTCGAGGTGTGTTTATCAATATAAAGCTAGAGGGGGGGGGGGGGTGAATAGATTTTAACAAATATTACCCAATTTTCGCATGCAAGTCAATTTTACGAAAATGCCCCTACTAGTCAAAAATACATACAAGTGTAATATAGTGCGGAATTTAAATAACACTTGATGTATACGTGGAAACCCAACCACTGGAAAAAACCACGGGCTGTATAGTGCGCCACACTCGGAACTCGAAATCACTAATTGAAATGAAGTTTACAACCTATGTAGACCTCGTCTAACATTCCGGTCTGTAACCCCTCACTTCTACCCAGCGGGCCTTTATTAGCAACCCTATTCCAATTTGCTTGAGGCCTAAGCACTCTTAGCCTCAAGACTTACTTCTCTAAGAAGAGAAACAACCTATGTGAATATATATATGAATATTCAAATAACAAACAAGGCTAGGTAACCTTAGATGCTTATCTAGGATGATGATATAATCAATTTAATCAACCCTAGATATCAATTGCTAAATGACATGTCAAATAGCTTAGCTAATCAAGATTAATTAAAAACCTAATTAGCTATCACAAACAACACTCAATTAATTTTCATCACAAATAATCTCTAACTTGTATCTAGCATATAATCAAAAGCATACAAGTAATTAAAGAGATGTATTAATATGAAAAACACTAAAGTAATATGAAATTAGTGAAGAACATACCAAATAAGATGTGATGATTCAAAACCATGCATGGATCAATTCTATGAAGGCATAGAAGATCAAATATGAAATTTGATGCAAAAGGGAATTGATTTGAGTGTTTAAAGATAGGTTCTTGATTTGATTTTTTCTCAAAAATCTCTCTTGAAAGATTAGGGTTCTAATTGCTCAAGAAACTTGTTCAGAGATTGAGAAAAACAAGATATTTATAGACATCAAGAATTGGGCATGTGAAAAGACACTTTTGCCCCTGAAACGCACCGTTCGGCGGTTTCAATCGGCGGCCAGGCCGCCGATGACGACCGCCGAATTGAGCTCGTGAAGAACAGAGCATTAACGGCGGTTTCATTCGGCGGTTTCACGACCGCCGATCCAACCGCCGAATCAAACCCGAGGGATAAAATCGATCAGGTATTAACGGCGGTTTCGAACGGCGGTCGTGACCGCCGATCTTGACCGCATAATTGCTTCAGACCAATCTGGACTGAAACGGTGGTTTCATTCGGCGGCCAGGCCGCCGATCATAACCGCCGATCACCAACAATGGTGAAAACCAAGGAGAAGCCAGGGCATTCTCCATAGGCGGTCTTCGCGCGAAACCAAGCACTCATTAGTGCAAGCGCGGACGTTTCCGAACAATGTCGGGAAACGAATTATAAGGCACATATACACACAACAAGATATATCAACCAAAGTGCTAGTGTGTAAAGTGACATGTGAAGAGATGCACATAAAAATAAGCAAGTATGCAATCATAGCAAGAATGCTAAGTGAGTGTGTGCTACTAAATCTCTTCAAAGAAAAACAAGCACAAGAGATTATACCTTTGGCGTGCTTGTTTCTTGAGGTCATGGAAGGGCCTTTGATCTTCAACACTAAACACTTAGACTACCCTTACATTCAAAACCCCAACATGTGGTTTGACCACGAAATAAGCCAATCAACAAAACGGGAATCCTTACAATCTCCCCCTTTGGCTATTTCGT
This sequence comes from Acer yangbiense, assembly GCA_008009225.1. Lineage (NCBI taxonomy): Eukaryota > Viridiplantae > Streptophyta > Magnoliopsida > Sapindales > Sapindaceae > Acer > Acer yangbiense. The sequence goes on from CM017764.1 coordinate 27,553,363, forward strand.
GACAAAACCACCACTCACATTGATTCCTCACAACAAAAATAAACCTATGGGTCAATGAAGATTTTCTACAATACAAAGAGATATATAAAAATAAAACTTGAAGTCTTCAATCTCTTGTAGAACAATCATTCCCTGAAACAAGGTTTCTAAACTTTCCAAAACAAGTAAAAGTGAGATGAATCAAGTGAGGACATAAACAAGCATTTGCATTTCTAAGAAATTAAACACAACATCATGCAATGTATGATGAATGCAATGCTCCCCCTCAAAGGGTTACTCCCCCTCAATGTATATTCTCCCCAATGTGCACCAATTGCTACAACAATTTGCACCTCCCCTTACCACATTCTACTCCCCCTTTTTGTCATGATATAGACAAAGGAGTAGTCCCCAACCGGGTCACTCAAGGCAAAGAGAGATAGTAGCATCTAGTATATGCATAATCAATATAAGTCACTTTATGCAATCTCAATTAATCGGAGAGAAACGAGGAGATTTATTAGATAAAATGTGTGAAACAAAATGCTTTGCATACAAGACATATTGCATTCAAGTCCAAAATACCATGGTATTTGGCAAAGCAAATGACAAAGGTTTCTAATAGGAATTCAAACCAATTTCACCATTGTCATGAGAGAAGCAAGGATATAGAAATTTCATTGATTTCAATTTAAGAACAACTATATCCAACTTTATAAGCTAAACATGTCATGAGCAACTTTGCACCCTATTTGATTTTTCCGGGAATGAAACCCGTATGATAGTAGACATGTTCAACCAATAAAGAAAGAGAGACATTTGGATTGTAAAATCCTTGAATGGATACTAGATCATTTTTCATTTGAGTCTCATTAGCTTTTTCACACAAGTTTTTGCATTTAAGAACGCAATTATCAATTCATGCATTTTCATTTGAGCATGTACATGAATTTCATGCTTTTCATAAGACATTAGCATGTTATTTAAGAATCATCATGTCATGGAGATAATCATAGGTCATTCAAATCATACTTCCTACATACATCTCCTAGTCCAAATGCATGTTTGAACATAAATATGACATGGATTGTAAACAAGCAAGGTTCACACTTATTGAATTGAAAACATATATACATATGTGCAACCAAGCTTACTCAAGCAATCAACCAAGAAGCATAAGATTTTTCAAATTTTTTGCAAGTGACAAGAATGCAAAAATAGCTCTCTTTGCTTGAGTTCCCCATATGGGGTTAGTATCATCCTTCATTAATGAAGGGCATGAGGTCCTATGGACCTACCAAGTCCATTTGACTTGGTTGAACCTATTTGAGACTTGTTAGTCTCATAGCAAGCGGGTTCATTTTTCCTTATCCACATAGATATAACATTTTTCTTAGTGGTCAAAGGTTGCATGTCATTCACTAACCTAGGATTATTGACAAAAGATTTCCTAGGCTCATGCAAATGGGCTCTTCTTAGCCTCTTTTTCTTTATCATGCTATCAATCCTACAATGGTTAATGTACTTAAAGCACTTAGGCCTAATATGCCCATAAACACCACAATAATGACAAGTTGGTACAAAGTAAGAATTCATACCATGTTCTTGTGAAGTCATTGGAGACTCATCATGCATTTGATGTCTCCTTTGGTGTTGAGTCGGTTCATGTCTTCTATTTGGTTGAACCGGAATGGGTTGCCTCCTTGGATTAGGTAGCATGTTTTGCCTCTTTTCATAGTGAGTCATTTGTTGAGGAGAGATGACTCGAGAGGCTCTAATCCGTTGAGCTTGGGGTTGTCTCGTTTTCACCACCTTCACTTGTGCATTTTTCGAACATTGTCCTAGTTCTAACTTCTTCCTAGGAGTTTGCACCGGTGACGCTTCTATCTTACCCAAACTCTTCACAAAGACGGTCTTCTTAGGAATAGAGCAATCCTTGCTCACTTCGAATCCAAGACCTCTTTTGTCACAAGGGCTTTTTCCTACACCAAGTATGTTGTCAAGTTTCTTGGTGCTTGTGGTCATTCTAGTCAATGACTCTTTGGCTTCAACAAGCTCTCTCTTCAAACCCTCTTCATTCCTCTTAGACAAAGCTAGCTCATCTTTTAGCTTGTCTTCTTCCACCATGGATCTTATCACTTCATCATTCAAGTGATCAACTTGTGTTGAAAGCCTAAGTAGTTCTTCCTTTAACCTTTGAATCTCTTTTTCATTCTTTAACTTAGAGCTTTCAAAACTTTCAAAGTTGTCCTTAAGATCCATTTTCTCCACTTGCTTCTTTAGGAGGTCATTGTATGTTGTAAGCTCTAGATTTTCTTCCTCTAAAATCCTTAGAAATCTATCTTTCTTCTTCATGGAGCTTTCAACATTGACTATAAAGTTATGCATATCCATATTCTCTACATTTCCATTTGTAGAGTTAGATAAGGAGTCATCTCCACTAGTGTCATCTTCTAGGCTCTCCTCCTCTCTTATGGATCCAATTTCCTCATCAAGACCTTCACTTTGATCTCTTGAGTCAATAAGTGCCATATCCCAATGCGAAGCAACAACTATCTCCTCTAGAGCTACTTCTTCGACTTTCTCTTCTATGGGATCACTAGCAACGGAATTCTTACCAACAACTTCATTTTCTTCACAATTGGCACCCAATGCCTTGAAGTTATTGATAAGCTCATCATCACTTGATGACTTATCTCCTTCTTCGGAGTCATCACTTTCACTCCAAATGGCGGCCATCATTTTTTCTCTCTTGTTCTTCAAATTCCCACAATCTAGTGAGATATGACCTATGCCACCACACTCATAGCATTGGATCCCTTTCCTTTCACTATTCTCTTGCCTATGCTCAACCTTCTTGAAAGGAACCCTTTTCTTCAATTCTTGCCCTTTGGATGCATGACCCTTCTTCTCGAATTTTACAAACTTCTTGAATTTTCTCATTAAAAGTGCCATGTCTTCATCCGAGTCATCCTTGTCCTCCTTCTCAACCTTGGAAGCTCTCAAAGTAATCCCTTTTTGCTTCTTTGAAGGAGTGGAGCTAGGACCCTTCCTAGACTCGTAGGCGAGAAGTCTACCTATTACCTCGCTCGGCTTCATGTCCTTAAAATCACTATTTTCTTCTAAAGCCGTCACCTTAGACTCAAACCTCTCGGGAAGCGATCTCATTATCTTTTGCTTGATCCTTCTATCCGAGTAAGGGTCACCAAGTTGATGACTTTGGTTGACAATGTCCATCAACCTAATCTCGAAGTCGTTGAAGCACTCATTCTCCTCCATCCTAAGTGTCTCAAATTGAGTTTGGAGGACTTGAAGTTTGGAGTCCTTCACTACTTCGGTTCCCTCGTGTGCAACCTCTAAGATGTCCCATGCCTCCTTGGCTATCTTAGTGTTCTGAATCAATTTGTACTGATTTTCATCCACTGCACATATGAGGGCGTGCCACGCCTTTTGATTCCACTTGGACAACTCAAACTCAGGTTGTGTCCACTGTGCCTTAGGCTTGAGCACTTCTTCTCCTCCATCCGTGGGAGTCATCATAGGAGGCGAATATCCATCTTCAATGGCCATCCATGCCCTATCATGGATTTGACACACATATGCCTCCATCTTCCCTTTCCATTGGGAGTAATTTATGCCGGTGAGGAGGGGTGGCCGTGTGCTTGAAGCACCCTCATGGTTGCCACCGAATCCACTCATTGTATCAATGAATGAATGAAATGTATGCAAAATGTATGAATGAGCAAAAATCACACAAATGCACAACACACCTAAAATGAGCTAGGATCACCTAAGTATATCTAGGAACCCGCTCTGATACCAATTGAAAGTTATTAAAATACTCGAGGTGTGTTTATCAATATAAAGCTAGAGGGGGGGTGAATAGATTTTAACTATTATTACCCAATTTTCGCATGCAAGTCAATTTTACGAAAATGCCCCTACTAGTCAAAAATACATACAAGTGTAATATAGTGCGGAATTTAAATAACACTTGATGTATACGTGGAAACCTAACCACTGGGAAAAACCACGGGCTGTATAGTGCGCCACACTCGGAACTCGAAATCACTAATTGAAATGAAGTTTACAACCTATGTAGACCTCGTCTAACATTCCGGTCTGTAACCCTTCACTTCTACCCAGCGGGCCTTTATTAGCAACCCTATTCCAATTTGCTTGAGGCCTAAGCACTCTTAGCCTCAAGACTTACTTCTCTATGAAGAGAAACAACCTATGTGAATATATATATGAATATTCAAATAACAAACAAGGCTAGGTAACCTTAGATGCTTATCTAGGATGATGATATAATCAATTTAATCAACCCTAGATATCAATTGCTAAATGACATGTCAAATAGCTTAGCTAATCAAGATTAATTAAAAACCTAATTAGCTATCACAAACAACACTCAATAATTTTCATCACAAATAATCTCTAACTTGTATCTAGCATATAATCAAAAGCATACAAGTAATTAAAGAGATGTATTAATATGAAAAACACTAAAGTAATATGAAATTAGTGAAGAACATACCAAATAAGATGTGATGATTCAAAACCATGCATGGATCAATTCTATGAAGGCATAGAAGATCAAATATGAAATTTGATGCAAAAGGGAATTGATTGAGTGTTTAAAGATAGGTTCTTGATTTGATTTTTTCTCAAAAATCTCTCTTGAAAGATTAGGGTTCTAATTGCTCAAGAAACTTGTTCAGAGATTGAGAAAACAAGATATTTATAGACATCAAGAATTGGGCATGTGAAAAGACACTTTTGCCCCTGAAACGCACCGTTCGGCGGTTTCAATCGGCGGCCAGGCCGCCGATGACGACCGCCGAATTGAGCTCGTGAAGAACAGAGCATTAACGGCGGTTTCATTCGGCGGTTTCACGACCGCCGATCCAACCGCCGAATCAAACCCGAGGGATTAAAATCGATCAGGTATGAACGGCGGTTTCGAACGGCGGTCGTGACCGCCGATCTTGACCGCATAATTGCTTCAGACCAATCTGGACTGAAACGGTGGTTTCATTCGGCGGCCAGGCCGCCGATCATAACCGCCGATCACCAACAATGGTGAAAACCAAGGAGAAGCCAAGGGCATTCTCCATAGGCGGTCTTCGCGCGAAACCAAGCACTCATTAGTGCAAGCGCGGACGTTTCCGAACAATGTCGGGAACGAATTATAAGGCACATATACACACAACAAGATATATCAACCAAAGTGCTAGTGTGTAAAGTGACATGTGAAGAGATGCACATAAAAATAAGCAAGTATGCAATCATAGCAAGAATGCTAAGTGAGTGTGTGCTACTAGATCTCTTCAAAGAAAAACAAGCACAAGAGATTATACCTTTGGCGTGCTTGTTTCTTGAGGTCATGGAAGGGCCTTTGATCTTCAACACTAAACACTTAGACTACCCTTACATTCAAAACCCCAACATGTGGTTTGACCACGAAATAAGCCAATCAACAAAACGGGAATCCTTACAATCTCCCCCTTTGGCTATTTCGTGACAAAACCACCACTCACATTGATTCCTCACAACAAAAATAAACCTATGGGTCAATGAAGATTTTCTACAATACAAAGAGATATATAAAATAAAACTTGAAGTCTCAATCTCTTGTAGAACAATCATTCCCTGAAACAAGGTTTCTAAACTTTCCAAAACAAGTAAAAGTGAGATGAATCAAGTGAGGACATAAACAAGCATTTGCATTTCTAAGAAATTAAACACAACATCATGCATGTATGATGAATGCAATGCTCCCCCTCAAAGGGTTACTCCCCCTCAATGTATATTCTCCCCAATGTGCACCAATTGCTACAACAATTTGCACCTCCCCTTACCACATTCTACTCCTCCCCATTTTTGTCATGATATAGACAAAGGAGTAGTCCCCAACCTGGTTACTCAAGGCAAGAGAGATAGTAGCAATCTAGTATATGCATAATCAATATAAGTCACTTTATGCAATCTCAATTAATCGGAGAGAAACGAGGAGATTTATTAGATAAATGTGTGAAACAAAATGCTTTGCATACAAGACATATTGCATTCAAGTCCAAAATACCATGGTATTTGGCAAAGCAAATGACAAAGGTTTCTAATAGGAATTCAAACCAATTTCACCATTGTCATGAGAGAAGCAAGGATATAGAAATTTCATTGATTTCAATTTAAGAACAACTATATCCAACTTTATAAGCTAAACATGTCATGAGCAACTTTGCACCCTATTTGATTTTTCCGGGAATGAAACCCGTATGATAGTAGACATGTTCAACCAATAAAGAAAGAGAGACATTTGGATTGTAAAATCCTTGAATGGATACTAGATCCTTTTTCATTTGAGTCTCATTAGCTTTTTCACACAAGTTTTGCATTTAAGAACGCAATTATCAATTCATGCATTTTTCATTTTGAGCATGTACATGAATTTCATGCTTTTCATAAGACATTAGCATGTTATTTAAGAATCATCATGTCATGGAGATAATCATAGGTCATTCAAATCATACTTCCTACATACATCTCCTAGTCCAAATGCATGTTTTGAACATAAATATGACATGGATTGTAAACAAGCAAGGTTCACACTTATTGAATTGAAAACATATATACATATGTGCAACCAAGCTTACTCAGCAATCAACCAAGAAGCATAAGATTTTTCAAATTTTTTGCAAGTGACAAGAATGCAAAAATAGCTCTCTTTGCTTGAGTTCCCCATATGGGGTTAGTATCATCCTTCATTAATGAAGGGCATGAGGTCCTATGGACCTACCAAGTCCATTTGACTTGGGTTGAACCTATTTGAGACTTGTTAGTCTCATAGCAAGCGGGTTCATTTTTCCTTATCCACATAGATATAACATTTTCTTCTTAGTGGTCAAAGGTTGCATGTCATTCACTAACCTAGGATTATTGACAAAAGATTCCTAGGCTCATGCAAATGGGCTCTTCTTAGCCTCTTTTTCTTTATCATGCTATCAATCCTACAATGGTTAATGTACTTAAAGCACTTAGGCCTAATATGCCCATAAACACCACAATAATGACAAGTTGGTACAAAGTAAGAATTCATACCATGTTCTTGTGAAGTCATTGGAGACTCATCATGCATTTGATGTCTCCTTTGGTGTTGAGTCGGTTCATGTCTTCTATTTGGTTGAACCGGAATGGGTTGCCTCCTTGGATTAGGTAGCATGTTTTGCCTCTTTTCATAGTGAGTCATTTGTTGAGGAGAGATGACTCGAGAGGCTCTAATCCGTTGAGCTTGGGGTTGTCTCGTTTTCACCACCTTCACTTGTGCATTTTTCGAACATTGTCCTAGTTCTAACTTCTTCCTAGGAGTTTGCACCGGTGACGCTTCTATCTTACCCAAACTCTTCACAAAGACGGTCTTCTTAGGAATAGAGCAATCCTTGCTCACTTCGAATCCAAGACCTCTTTTGTCACAAGGGCTTTTTCCTACACCAGTATGTTGTCAAGTTTCTTGGTGCTTGTGGTCATTCTAGTCAATGACTCTTTGGCTTCAACAAGCTCTCTCTTCAAACCCTCTTCATTCCTCTTAGACAAAGCTAGCTCATCTTTTAGCTTGTCTTCTTCCACCATGGATCTTATCACTTCATCATTCAAGTGATCAACTTGTGTTGAAAGCCTAAGTAGTTCTTCCTTTAACCTTTGAATCTCTTTTTCATTCTTTAACTTAGAGCTTTCAAACTTTCAAAGTTGTCCTTAAGATCCATTTTCTCCACTTGCTTCTTTAGGAGGTCATTGTATGTTGTAAGCTCTAGATTTTCTTCCTCTAAAATCCTTAGAAATCTATCTTTCTTCTTCATGGAGCTTTCAACATTGACTATAAAGTTATGCATATCCATATTCTCTACATTTCCATTTGTAGAGTTAGATAAGGAGTCATCTCCACTAGTGTCATCTTCTAGGCTCTCCTCCTCTCTTATGGATCCAATTTCCTCATCAAGACCTTCACTTTGATCTCTTGAGTCAATAAGTGCCATATCCCAATGCGAAGCAACAACTATCTCCTCTAGAGCTACTTCTTCGACTTTCTCTTCTATGGGATCACTAGCAACGGAATTCTTACCAACAACTTCATTTTCTTCACAATTGGCACCCAATGCCTTGAAGTTATTGATAAGCTCATCATCACTTGATGACTTATCTCCTTCTTCGGAGTCATCACTTTCACTCCAAATGGCGGCCATCATTTTTTCTCTCTTGTTCTTCAAATTCCCACAATCTAGTGAGATATGACCTATGCCACCACACTCATAGCATGTGGATCCCTTTCCTTTCACTATTCTCTTGCCTATGCTCAACCTTCTTGAAAGGAACCCTTTTCTTCAATTCTTGCCCTTTGGATGCATGACCCTTCTTCTCGAATTTTACAAACTTCTTGAATTTTCTCATTAAAAGTGACATGTCTTCATCCGAGTCATCCTTGTCCTCCTTCTCAACCTTGGAAGCTCTCAAAGTAATCCCTTTTTGCTTCTTTGAAGGAGTGGAGCTAGGACCCTTCCTAGACTCGTAGGCGAGAAGTCTACCTATTACCTCGCTCGGCTTCGGCATGTCCTTAAAATCACTATTTTCTTCTAAAGCCGTCACCTTAGACTCAAACCTCTCTCGGGAAGCGATCATTATCTTTTGCTTGATCCTTCTATCCGAGTAAGGGTCACCAAGTTGATGACTTTGGTTGACAATGTCCATCAACCTAATCTCGAAGTCGTTGAAGCACTCATTCTCCTCCTCCTAAGTGTCTCAAATTGAGTTTGGAGGACTTGAAGTTTGGAGTCCTTCCTACTTCGGTTCCCTCGTGCAACCTCTAAGATGTCCCATGCCTCCTTGGCTATCTTAGTGTTCTGAATCAATTTGTACTGATTTTCATCCACTGCACATATGAGGCGTGCCACGCCTTTTGATTCCACTTGGACAACTCAAACTCATGTTGTGTCCACTGTGCCTTAGGCTGAGCTTCTTCTCCTCCATCCGTGGGAGTCATCATAGGAGGCGAATATCCATCTTCAATGGCCATCCATGCCCTATCATGGATTTGACACACATATGCCTCCATCTTCCCTTCCATTGGGAGTATTTATGCCGGTGAGGAGGTGTGCCGTGCTTGAAGCACCCTCATGGTTGCCACCGAATCCACTCATTGTATCAAATGAATGAATGAAATGTATGCAAAATGTATGAATGAGCAAAAATCACACAAATGCACAACACACCTAAAATGAGCTAGGATCACCTAAGTATATCTAGGAACCCGCTCTGAGCCAATGAAAGTTATTAAAATACTCGAGGTGTGTTTATCAATATAAAGCTAGAGGGGGGGGTGAATAGATTTTAACAAATATTACCCAATTTTCGCATGCAAGTCAATTTTACGAAATGCCCCTACTAGTCAAAAATACATACAAGTGAATATAGTGCGGAATTTAATACACTTGATGTATACGTGGAAACCCAACCACTGGGAAAAACCACGGCTGTATAGTGCGCCACCTCGGAACTCGAAATCACTAATTGAAATGAAGTTTACAACCATATGAGACCTCGTCTAACATTCCGGTCTGTAACCCCTCACTTCTACCCAGCGGGCCTTATTAGGCAACCCTATTCCAATTTGCTTAGGCCTAAGCACTCTTAGCCTCAAGACTTACTTCTCTAAGAAGAGAAACAACCTATGTGAATATATATATGAAATATTCAATAACAAAAAGGCTAGGTAACCTTAGATGCTTATCTAGGATGATGATATAATCAATTTAATCAACCCTAGATATCAATTGCTAAATGACATGTCAAATAGCTAGCTAATCAAGATTAATTAAAACCTATTAGCTATCACAAACAACACTCAATTAATTTTTCATCACAAATAATCTCTAACTTGTATCTAGCTATAATCAAAGCATACAGTAATTAAGAGATGTATTAATATGAAAACACTAAAGTAATATAAATTAGTGAAGAACATACCAAATAAGATTATGATCAAACCCACATGCATGGATCAATTCTATGAAGGCATAGAAGATCAAATATGAAATTTGATGCAAAAGGGAATTGATTTGAGTGTTTAAGATAGGTTCTGATTTGATTTTTTCTCAAAATCTCTCTTGAAGATTAGGGTTCTAATTGCTCAAGAAACTTGTTCAGAGATTGAGAAACAATATTTATAGACATCAAGAATTGGGCATGTGAAAAGACACTTTTGCCCCTGAAACGCA